>VXBA01004176.1:286256-467297 GCA_013399895.1 Serilophus lunatus
TGCTTTCGTGCATCACCTTCCCCGGAATAAAATTGTTCTGTAGATGGATTTTCACAGTGGGAATTGGTATTTTTTGTTTGTATTTTTTCCCTAATGTTCAAGGTTCTGGAGGGGGTTTCCACTAGCATAGGAACCGGAAACATACATTTTCCCAGAGGGCTGGTTTTGCTGCACTGCTGTTTGACTGTGGAGACATTCTGCAGCCTAAGCCTTGATTGTTTGTTGCTGTGGCTGGGTGATAAACCCTTTCAGTCCATTTAAACTCTCAGTGCTTTGCTGTTTGATTGCACAGCACAAAGAATGTGCACTGCATGTTACAAAACACAGGCTTGTTTCTTTCATGGGAAACAAAAAAAGCGCCTGTTTTGAGGGCTCAAACATGCAAGATTATGGGCATTTCCTCACTGTTGTGGGTTTTAATGGATCCTAGGCTCAGGTTACATAGTGAGGGCTATATAGGTACCTATGCTAGACCCTGAGGACTGTATAGTGTCCCATCTCTGAGAAATACAGAGTAATAGTCTGTGCCACAGCACCTGTGCACCTGAGCTGTGTCCTGGAGCTTCCTGTTGGCCTTGTTACTTGGTTCTGTGACCACTACACATGGAGTCACTAACCAAATTTAATAGCTTAAAATGTCTTGTTATCCCAAAATGGGCATCCTGTTCCCCTGAGGAGCTCAGAACATATAGGGAAGAGAGGCATGGGGAAATTTTGGAAAGCAAGAAAGGACCTTTGAGTGGAGAATAGATGCTACAGTAAGGGCTTTTCTTGTTACAATAGCCACTGGGAAAGTCTCTTTATGGCAAAGGTGATAAAATACCTAGCTGATAGCTCAGACTGTGTCACACTAGCCCTGATGGCTCTTCACCCCTTACCCTAACACGTTCCACTAAAAATTTGAGGAGATAAGACACAAATAGAAAAGGTTCGTTTTCCATGTCATACATGAGAATGAGATAAAAGGAGTGAAAGATACGTGAAGAGCTGTGAAGGCAAATGGTGCACTCCCTTTCAAATGCAAGCATTTCCTCTTGCTTGCCTACTTGAATTTTATACATGTCTGTTATGGGGCAGAAATGCAGAGCCAGAGCGGTATTTTTGTCGTTTGAATAAGGAGGGTATTTTTCCATCCACTTTTAAACTGTACCTGAAGTCAGGACAGTTGTGATGTTGTTGAAAAGTGATCATATCACTGTTGATAAGAAATGGAAATAATGGCCCTAGTAAGTGTATGCCTTGTTAATTTTAACTGATGATGACACTGTGTGGGGAGAGGCTGTTTAGAAGGGTGGTTCAATACTCCTGAGAACCTACGCACAAACCTCCAAGATCTCCTTATCCTGTTGACAAGAGAAGAAATAAGATTTGAACAAAAACTCTTAGTTTTCAAAAAGAAACAGAGAATACTGAGTCATTCTGGTTTTGTTCAAAAGCAAATGGCACAGACTGTTAAATTAGTTTAGAGCACAAGCCCAAGAATCAATCTCTTGCCCCAATTAAAAGTGTGACCTAGCAGCCAGTGAAGTCTTGTTGTAACGAGGCACTTCTGCTGTCTCTGGGAGTAGGAGATCATTTCTGTATCTCATTTTATGTACTAATAATCCCATATTGCTCTCTGCAGGCATCACATCATGGTGCTATATTTTTATTAGTGTTTGAAAGTCAGACAAGGTCAGCTGGATGGAAAATGCTCGGGTTTCATCACAAACATCCTTTTCCGTAGATGAGTAGAGTCATCTGAGGAACTACGTGCATTCAACCCAGGCTCATGACTGTGAAAAGCTTCCCAGTTCGCTCCTAAACATCTCAGTGCTTACCAGGTTGTTTCTCTTCAACCTGTATTTTTTTTTCCCATATTTTAGGCTGCTGGTTTTTGGGTAGCTGTAATTTTGACTAGCCTTCTTGATAGCATTCAAATATTTAGATTTACATTTTTCTTTCCTTTATTGTAGATAAATACACACGAAATCCTGATAAATCCAGTGCCCTACTTCATATACCTTGAGTAGCTCTAAGGTCACAGCTAGCTGAGAAACCTCGAGTAAGAGAAAATTACATGAGGAAGAGAAAAATACTTTAAATTGGTTGTGCTTATCACTGAATGTTATCACATCTCATTGTCTCTTTAGGGGACAAAATATGACTCCAGGAACAAAAGTTCTTTTGAAAAATGCAGTAAAAACTCACTTGTTCATCTATGATTTGGAGGGGTCACAGGAGAAACATGATAATGTCATAATTTTCGAAGTAATGCTACCAGTGTCCAAGGTCCATTTCCACTGTTTGCTTGCTCAGTGGATCCCAGAGATTTTGATCAATGTCTTGTACTCCTCCAGCCTGCATCACTGTGACTCAGAGATGTGTAACAGTCTCTGATGCATTTTTAAATCAGTTTTTTTAGACCTTTACTGGAAAGGCAAGTCTGTGCCATCATTTTACATCATTCTCAGTAGAAGCTGGTGGCTCCTTTTCTTGACAAGTGATTGATTTTGTGTCCCTGCTCATGGCAGATGATCTTTAAGGGCCCTTGCAACCCAAACCATCCTACGATTTTTAAGGTGGTATTAGTAATGTGCAAGGATTTTCAAGCTCAATACGAAATATTACATTGATGGATGTTTACAGACACAGGCAGACTTTAACAAAAAAGACCTCTGAGCTCATATTGTTGACTTGGATCCAGGAGAATTGCCAAATTACAGACAAATGTTTTAGATTCCCTTGCTTTTTATCTTTTATACTCTAAATCCATATAATTCATTCATCTTGGAAAAAATACTTGGTGAGCTCTGGTGTTTTTAAGAGCAGCTGAATGAACTAATTTGTATCTGCAGTTGAAATTAGTAAGTTCAAATTTCTTTCATCACCTCCTACTTTTTTTTATAATGGAAAAGAGCTGTAAGGAAAACGTGTGTGTGTGAGCATTAGATATTTAACAGTAGATAAGCCTAGATGAATGGAAGAGCCTTTCCCATCTAATTAAGCACTTCTATTAGAATTCCAGAAGAATTCTTTTAGTTGTATCTTATAACGGTCTGAGTTCTTGATTATCTGTTTTGGCAAGTCTTTGATTCTCATTTGTATTATATTTTACTCTGTCTCACTGTGAGTCTCAGCAGGGTTCTGTGTCTCCTGGGGAGAAATTTTCTTAATGGCACCTGTCTCCTTTTCTTCTTCATGAATTTTGAAGTAAACAAGTCATTTAATTGTGTCAAGTCATTTAATTGTGTCAAGTCATTAAAAACAAGTCATTAAAATGGCAAGATTGCTTCTCAATAAAGGGCATTCCTGACTCTTGGAAATCTTTCCATTTTTCTCCATGCTTTATCTGTGGTTTTTTGAACATTTATGAACATGTATGCTTTACATACTTTTATTTGGTTTTGCTAATTTTCTCCAATGTGTTTTTTTTTTCTCATCATGCATTAAAACCTCTTAAATATTATGAAATTTCCAGTTCTGTATCACCCTTCCAGGTTTATTCTCTTTTTTCTTTCCTTCTTCCTGAGGAAGACAAAATCTATCTTAGCTGCTGTCTGATTTTATGCTATTAGAGGTAGATGTGAAGACATCGAGTTCTGGTGCTGAGACAGATAGTTTAGATAGATAGTTTTTTATAGTTAACAATAAAAAATGCTTGAAGTACTGTGAGCTGATGTCCTTAGGACTGTTGTCTTTCAAATTAAGCAGTGCTGGCTTGATGCAGATAACAAGAGGATATTTCTGCCTTCTTCACTCTTTTTTTTTAAGCTGTCTTTATTTATTCAACTTTTTTGCATATACTACTGGCATTTTAATAAACTAACAAAGTAATAAATGTTTTCCAAAATTTTGGCATAGTTTTGATTATTTCTTCAGAGGATGAACATATCAGAGCAGCCTTTGGTGCAAATTGATGCATTTTTTTTCTCAGAGGGGCAACATATGCAAAGTGTTTCCATACTAACCCTATTGTTCTTTATTTCAAATTAAAAGGAAAAGTTATGAAAACAGACCTTAGAAGAATAGCCATAGCCCAGACTTCGAGTGCTTTTATCAGTTTCAGACTTTTTCAATCTGGCATTGTGAAATATTTCTTGAAGTGAAGGGAGCCACACCCTCAATTATAGTGGAAAATTTCTATTTTTTTTTAAGTCATTTTTGAAGAACTTAATATAGAATAGTTTGTCAAGTTTATGCTCAGAAGGAGACTCGGTGCCACAAAATCTCTAAGGAAAACTTGTCTTTAGGAAAAAATATCAGAAGAGAGAACATACAGATATAAAAATTTCAGCAACAAACAATACAAACTCTTTCAAACAAGTTCCTCATTAATCACCGTAATTTCTAAAGTTAAATGCAGGAAACTTGATATGATTGATTAGTTTGTTTTATTTTACATACATGTTCTGAGCTCAATTGCAAGGAAAAATGATTTGGCAGACAGCACATTGATTGCACCCAGGCATTTTCTTTGGAAATTTTTAAGGGAGACTTTTTGGCAAAAAACTTTATCTAAATGAGCGAATTTCTCAATTTACAACTTCAGTACTGCTCTTTGAACACTGTACTGAAAGCCACGCCTGTGTCTGTAGCAATTTAACAGTTTCTGGTCCAAAAAATGTCATCTTAATGTGAAAAAGTTTATACAGCACCTGCTCCATCTTCTATCTGACCTAAAACAACATTATTATTGCCTTCTTTCCTGGGCTTTAAAATCAGTCATTTTAAGAGATGAACGAAATAATGACAACCATTTATTGAGGTCTTGCCATTTCTTTGGCTGGAAATTAGGATTAAGGTTCTTTATCATAAGGGAATAGTGAAAAATGTGTGAGGATGCAGTGAAGCTGGTTCTTCAACCAAACCAGGAACCAAAGACAAACAAACTGCCTTTGGAATTGTCCATTTCCAAGCCAGCATCCTGCACAAATGAACTCACGAGGGAGAGGTTCAAATCCAAACAAGCCCTAATTATGAGAGTGTGTGAGGAGCACTGGCTCTTTGGAGAGGCTGAGATGACCCATAATATTGATTGATTCAGAAAAAATGACAAAGGAATTTCAAGCAGGCTGTTTTGGAGAAGAAGGAAAGGCTATGGAGGACTATAACTTAATAGTAATAACATACCTCCCAGTATGACAGACGTGAAAACCCTTTTGTGCAACACTTGTAAAATGGATGAGTGCTCCTGCCTGGGGTATAGGTGTGCATTTGGTCTGATTCCCTTAAGGGAATTTTACCAAGGAGAGTTGAAGGTCCAAAATATGAGATAATTGGAATGTGTTTGATAGATGCTCTCCAAAAGTGAGTTTCAGTTTGAGGATTACTAAGAGCTTTCTGAAAGAGAGCATTAGAGAGTTGTGGCCCTCCAATCAGACCAGCTCTGTAAGCAACTCCTCCTTCTCCTTCTCATCCTCACCCTTTTCCTCCTCCTTCTCTTTCTAGGTGATATAATAGAGAAGTTGTGTTTAGTTAGGATATAATATGCCCAGAGAAATTGTGGCTGCCCCATCCCTGGAAATATTCAAAGTCAGGCTTGATAGGACTTTGAGCAACCTGGTGTAGTGGAAGGTATTCCTGCCTATGGCAGGGGGGTTGAAACTAGATGATCTTTAAGGTCTTTTTCAACCCAAAGCAATCTGTAAGACTATGACAATGGGTTTTAAAGGGGTTGCTTGGGGCCGCCAGGAAGGGAGTGCACTCATATTCCACCATGGACCAGTGTAGCCCAGGTCAGTGTATGGGAATCTGGGCTTTCATGGTCAGGATCACCAGTAAGGGAATAGACTTTTGTGCCACCTTTGGGCTTGCTGACAGCCCAGTCTCCCCTTGTCACTTCTGATGCAGCCTATCTCCAAGTCATTCCTGCAGTTTCTCTGAAGCCTGATGGGTGTAGCTTGGAAAGGAAGGATGTCTTAATCCTCTTTCACAAGATACTGAAGTTTGCAGCAGGTGAGTGAGTGAGTGAGTGAGTGAGTGAGTGAGTGAGTGAGTGAGTGAGTGAGTGAGTGAGTGAGTGTTGCTACTCCAGGGAAGAGGATCCTCTTCAAAAGATGAGAAACAAGATGAATGTGTTTATCACTCAGGAGCATTTGTGGGAGAAAACTAGAATCTTAGTCTGCTTTTATAGCCTGTGTTAGAAAGGAATAGCTCATAGCAGGATGGATGCCTGCCTATTGCCTGCCTTCAGTAGTCTACATCACAACCTGATGTACATGCTGTTACCTGTTGAATATAGAAGCAGTTTATGACATCTGGGTTTGTAAATCAGGCACCTCCAGACAACAGGCAATTCCATCAACTTGCCCTTCTATCCATAAATTTAGGAAAATGTTTCAAGGCAAACAAACAAGATTTTGCTAAAAAGTTTTCCAGCTCTACCCAACAATTCAAGAAAGAACTCAAGAGTTGCAATTCTGTTTTTCCTTGGCCATACCTAAGAAAAGGAAGATGACTTTGCTTTTTTTGTCTGCAGCAGAACTCTTTGCTGGTAGATCCAATGAAATGCTTTTTCTTCTGGCTTATCAGCTACCAAAGCTGGTTTATGCAGCATTTCTCATTGCTTTAAAGTTTTCCTTTTCTAAAAGATGATGCAGTGTGCAGAACTGACAGGACTTAGTTTGAGCTCTGGTCTGAATTATTCACTGTAATTGGCATCTCTGTCCCTTAGCTCCACCTGTGTTATCTAAAGCATTACAGCGTTAAATTCATACAATTTGTATGATCTGTTTATTTAGGGATGGTAGTTCCTCTTTTCTTCATAATTTTTTGCTCTTCTTCTCACCATAGGTAAAATAACCCAAGAACTAGATAGTTCATTTAACAAATAGTGAAGTACTATCTTTTTCTTCCATAAGAGGTTTTGATTTGATTACCTACTTCTCTCTTTGCTTTCTATGCTCAGAGGTTACTCTCTGTTAAGATAATCAAGACAGCTAACCAGAAAGATTGATTCCTAACAGGCATAGCTGACTGGAAACTTAAGTAGCTAATGCATACGAGCTCAAAAAGATCCAGACCTAGTTGTATGGTTAGTCATTTTGCTGGAATGGGAATTTCGTGGCTGCTCTCAGTATGAGTTACATGTTCTCTTATCCCTACCTTACAAAAAATACTTCAGACTACTCAAAAAGACACCGTCTCTATAAAAAAAACATACAAAAAGATGTAATTTTACTCTCCTGGCAGCAGCTGTGAATGACACTTTGCATATAGAGCCAAAAGCTATCTGGGCACCCTGCGATACACTCGGGCTTGAGGTGTCAGTGCCTTTAACAACCCACTCTTGCCCCTCTGCATTCTCAATGCATTCTATCTCCATTAAACCTTTTCTCTTTACTGTGTGGTTTTGTGAGGCAATGGAACAGCTTTCCCAGAGGAGCTGTGGGTGCCCCATCCCTGGAAGTGTTCAAGGCCAGGTTGGATGGGGCTTGGAGCGAGCTGATCTAGTGGAAAGTGTCCCTGCCCATGGCAGTGCGTTGGAACTAGGTGATTTTCAACATCCCTTCCAACCCAAGTTATACTTCTGTGATTTGGTGATCTTGAGCACTACAATTTAGAATCAGGTCCATGACCCTCTTTGCAGGGGCCTTGCAGACCTTATGAGTTATGGTTGATAATCACTGACATGGACCTTCTAGCCAGAGGATGGAAGTTGCTCTTCCATCTGCAAGAATCATCTAAGGGGGAGGCTGTGGCCATTGGAGTGCTCACTTTGGGTCTGTTTATTTTAGCTGATCTTTGAACTGGAATTCACAGGATATTATAGGTTTTTTCACATTGGAAAGATGCTCAAATTCAATTCTGAGCATTCCTCTTGCTGGTGTGTTTGGACTTGCCACAACAGCACCAGGACAGTGGGAATGTGCAGGAAAGGGGCTTCCTGGCCTACAGAGCAGAGCTGAGTATAACTGTGGTACAGCACCAGGTCCCAAAACAGGCAATAAAGAGAATTCAGTTAGTGTCTAATTATTGCATCTAGTTTGGTTCTGTTTTGAAAACATGGCTTGAAAAACGATGCACAAGAAGGCCTTTGGCTTAAGGGCCAAACAGGCTTTGGCTCTTTTCTCAGATTGTGGGTGATGTTGTCCTCAAGTTGCCTTGTTATTCCTGTCTGTAAACCAGTGATGATAATACCCTTACTTTTTCAAGCAGTTTGAGATCTGTTAATGAGGCATATTGTATACAGGCTTTATTAGCATTCTTGTTTGTAGACTGTTACTGTGCACAGAGTTGTAGCAATGTGCCTTCAGACTATGCAATGAAATTATTTCTGCGGAGTATAAATACAGTTAATGCAATGTTATCTGTGCTGTGATAAAATGGCATTATGCTACTCTGACATTTACCAAAAAAGCCTCATTTTTCTATGCTGTATTTGTTATGTCTCCCTGAAGTTCTGCTACAAAATGAAGGTAGTGGATGAAAGGACTAGAAAAGCATTTTGATTTTATTTTCAAAAAAAGTAGATATTTGGTATTAATAGGAGTTTTTCCCTTTGAAGCCAGGCTGCATATCAGTTTCAATAGGGTTGCTAAACTTTTCTGCCATCATGTTCAAAGGAAAATTATTAGGCAGAAAAGCCATGGTGTGAAGAAGATGATTTTTTTTTTCTTGTGGCACTAGGAATCAAAGATATAATTATTGTTTCTCCTTTGTGGACATCATCAGTATTGATAAATAGAATTACATTGTTTGCCATCCCTTAACTAATTCTTAAGGCTTAGGCAAGTCAGAAGTGGCACTAATAACTTTATATTAGTAAGAAACAGAAATTGTCACTTAAATACTTGATCTTACCAACGGTAAAAATGTCTACTAAAATCTGGAAGTAATTGTTGGGTGATTCCAGTTGAAAGACATCTTACACGTTCATGGTGTATTTCCAAAGGTGCGCACTAGCTTAAACAAGGACATTTCTGTAGCTGAAATCTTATTTTTCTCTTTTTCCAGGGATCCTCAGAATTTGTACCCCCCTGAGGTCAGCAATGCAAAGCTTCAGTATGCTGGTTGGGGTCCTAAAGGGCAACAGCTGGTAAGACAAAGAACGAGCGTACAAGTGTATTTAAAGGCCATGCTGTTATTGCTTGGAAGGAAAGAAAGAGTAATTCTATACTGACTAGATTCTTGAAATATATGTGGTAGCTTCTAGCATCTTTATGGGGTTTGCTTTATCATGTAATTTATTTATAAAATTCCCAAAGATACACATTCAGTTCACAGGTATTTGTTTCTAAAAATGCAGAGAATTAACACTTCATGAAAGCTTTTTGAGAGGATGCACCTGCTTCTCCCAGTGTTGGACACGGGAAAGATTATAGAGATTATAGACAGTGTGATTTAATACACAACTCACTGCTTCACAAGGGCGTCCTCAGACTTACAAGCTTGGCACTGGGGATATGTTAATATTAGCAGCCCTGTTTGGAGAATGTGTCTCTCTCTAGAACAGAGTTGCCCTGAATTTGCCCTGTAGTTGTTTGCAAAATAGACAGAATTAGACGTGTATTCTGGAAAATTTTCAGAGCTGTTTTAAAAAAACCAACCACACCACTTGTCAGAGATTCATTGTATTTCATGGAGCTTTTCATAAACAATCCTGAAACCTCCAGTATTTCATCTCTCAGCCATTGCCATCCTGGATGTGCCCATCTTAGAGCACATATTTCCTGGCCAAATCCCCTGGCTTCATTTCCTGGTGCAAATCCAGTATTAAGGTTTTGTATATTCCTAACAGTCTCTTTCAGAAAGAAAAGAAAAGAAAAAGTGGCAACTTGTTTTTTTGATGTTGAAGTTTTATACCAAGAAATGAGCTTTGAAAGCTCATTATATGAGAAAATCTGGCATATGTCTCCTGTACCCAGTCCTCTCTTGAGGATTGTTTGTCTGTGTCCTTAACTAGATTGTTTTCAAATTTTGTGACTGAAAAAACAGCAATAGGAGACATTATAATTGCCATTCTGCAAATCAGGTTGTAGAAAACAGAACAGATACAGGAACAGGAAAGTCTTTCCTCTGCTCCATCAGGAAAATTGTGTTTGAGAGAGTCATCAACCTCAAATCAGATCAGAGAGGAAATGCAGCAGCCTTTACCTCTCTGCAAAGTGACTTCTAAAGAGGTCATTGCTTTCATTGCACACATGTACATACGCCACTTTCATCCTCTAACATGTGCCATTTCAAATTCCTTAGTCTGTCTGCAGATCACTGCTGAGCAGTTGGTTCCAATTCACTGAGACTGGTGTCTGATCATGACCAAGTTCCTTATTTTATATCCATTGGGGAAGATCAATAGGACCTTGACATTTGACTTCTGGACAACTGGTGATAATGTTCAGTCAGTTGATAACATATTATGTTCAAAACTAGAATCAAAGAATGGTTTGGGTTCAAAGAGACCTTAAAGATCATGTTTTCCCACTCTATGGCCATGGGTAGGGAATACCTTTAGCACATAGCAAAGAAAGCCAGAACAGAACAGCTTTTTTTCCCCCTCCCCACTGTTCACAAGCTCTATTTTTAGTCTAACTAACTGAATTCCACAATATATAGTAAAAACTACATCTATTAATTAAAAGCTAATACTGAGTTGCATTAGTGATGTTTTCCGCTCTACAGGTGAACCTTCCTTCCTTTAATACAGCTTTGCTGTGAACTTGTGTGCCATCAGCACCTTAAGTCACAGCACATTATTGATTCACATTCATGTTCATTTTACCAAGCTGAATGAGTGTATTTAAATTCCACCTTGGAAAGAAGATTTAACTCTTTTTCATACCAAAACCAAAATGACCAATTTACTTCCTCCATTGTCTTCCCTACCAAAGTAGCATAACCCCAGAAAAAGGAAAGACATTCATCTCAAAATAAAAAAATTCTGTATTAAACAGGCAGTGCACACAGTCCAGGAGAAGAAAACTCTTCTTTTTCCAACTCTATCATCTAATGTTGAAATAACTGATACCATTTTCTACCACATTCTATTAAGAAATTTACAGTGAAAGCTTAAAGCTCTAAGAATTCCTGAAAACTTTTTAAGTACCTTTCAATATCCCAATAGCTTTTGAATTCCATATCAATATTGGAAATATCTTGCTACTGGCTTGGTTCTACATGCTTTTTTTCTGCCTTTTTTTTTTTTTTTATGTGTGTGTGTTTTTAATTCCAAATATGTAAAATTGTTGGCCTGTATTTTAGCTTTATTCCTTGTTGTTGTGTTTGGAGTCAGGGGTAAGCAGCACCTCACTAGTAGTTTAAGCATATCTTTCATGCTTCTAACATGTGCCTTTTTAATCTTTCCTTGCCAGTCATTACCTTGAAATAAAATTACAGCTGCAGTTTATAAAATAAGCAGGCTTTTACATGCATTATATAATCTATTTATATCCAGCAGAGAATTGCCAGAGAAAAAGAAGCTTTAAAAAAATAAATCTACAAGCATCATAAATGGGGTTAAGAAATACACAATGCTCACTGTTCTGTATTTCAGGATTGAGTTACTCAGAATATAATTGCCAGGAAAATTCATGTCACCTTCTGTGGAGACAACATCAAACACATAGAGAAAAATTATAGTCTGTTTAAATTTGATAGTCTGAATGTGTTTGCTCAATGTACATTGAGTTGTGTTACAGGAGAAGAAGGGAAAATACGTTGAGAGGAATAGGAGGAAGATATTGAGAGCAATGTGTCAGCTCCCCACGGTGGTTACAGGGCCAAACACCTGTGAACATGTTTGAGGATGGTCCTACAGTAGCAATAAGGTACCTGAGCGTGTGTCAGCCCTAGTGCTGCAAACAGCAGCATCCTTCTGTGCACAGGCTGCAATCCAATTTCATGCTGCATCTCCCAGGGAAGGCAGGAGCAAAGGGCAGATGGGTTTTTTATCGCCTTGAAGATACCCCAATTTTCAGGAAATAAAAAAGCTTTCCCCTTGAAATCTCCTGGTTTGTTCTTTTTTGGCAGCACAAAGGAGAGGCAGGGCAGGAGAGTAAGAGGGTATGATTCCAAAATTTTTATTCTCTTTATAGCTTCTATTTCATCCTTCCTAGCAGAAATTTGGGTTGCTGTGCCTGACCTCTATCTCTCTTGCATGTCTAATCATTCAAAAAAAGAAACAAATCTGAAACAGAAGCAGCCTGAATAAATGATCTGCATTCTTTGTGATTAAAAATAAATAGTGGGATATTCTCAGGAGCAATTTTCTATTTATCTTGTTTTCTTTTGTCCTTTCTCATTAAATTATATGCCAGCTTTTAGATGATGAACTCCTTAGAGCATGGTTCTTGATTTCTTACTAGCCTGCTGAATGCCACACATGCCAACTGAGCTGTTTAAATAATAGCAGATACTGGATCAGAGAAAATATGTGTCAGAAGATCAGAGTGCAAAAAAAACCCCTCACTTCTGGCACCTCAGAAAAATGCTTCAGCTTTTCTCTGATCTCAGCCAAAGTCTTAACAAATTAAGTCTTACAAAGCTGTTGGAAGAATGGGGCCCTTACCAGTATGAGCTCCAGAGTCAATAGAAAGAGCCATTAATTTCAGTGCAAGAGGGAACACATTCCCTAAATCTGGGTTTTATTAAAAGGCTCGTTCCTCTCATTTGTCCTACAACATGAGCCATCATTTATGCCTTTGTAGAACAAGAGAAAAACACTATTAACTTGGAATAGCAGCATGATATATTCACTCTTCGTGGGTGTAAATGACTATGCAAAATGTCTATGAAAAAAATCCATCCTTTCCATGATGCACCTGACAGCCCAAAGTCACACTTAGTATTCAGTTTCATCAGCCCACTGGCCTTCAGCATAGTGCCTGGTGTTTTCTTAGTTTTTCTTAGTGAACAGAATGTATTACCCTCAGTTTGTGTGATACTTCCAAGCAATATGAGGATGTGGGTGGCATGACAGGACGTTGCCCTGTTCTGGGTGTGCTTATCTGCATAAGAATCTTCACTCCTTAGATTTCCTCTCTTTTTCTGATCATGCCATCTATGACTCAACTGCTACCCACTTTCAAAGTTCTAATTCTGCCAAAAAAAAAAAAATCTGTTAATTGATCTTGTTGGAATACTTTACCAGTTCCATCACTTTACACCTCTCAGAGCAAGACTCTGCCCACGTGCCAAGAGCTCACACGAGATTCTTGTGGTACATTTGCCCCAGTAGTATCTAAACAAAGGTTACTATGATCCTGAACTCGGCTTTCATAAAACTTGTGGGGCTGACAGGCTTGGACCTGTGTATTTATCAAGAAAAATAAGTGCAATGCGAAGAGGTTTCCTTTGCTGTTTTCTTGGCAGCTTGGCTGAAGTCATGGAGAGCTTCAGGAGTGTGACTGTTCAGAGCATATCTGTAGCTCAGGCGCTCAAAAAATCCAATAAACCCAAAGATTTCAGGGGGCTTTTATCTAAGTTATCCCCAAGTGAGAACACACAGGTTCAAAATGCTTGCTTTAACGACACGCTAGGAATTTCCGTGGGCCGGAAGGAGGAAGCAGGAGGACTGCTCTAATAAAATGCAGTGAATATTTGTCTGTGTTGACAGCACTAAATACAGTTTGCAAGAGCTGTTAAACTCCAATTTCAAAAGCAGAAGAACTTCTGCTGTGCTGCTATTTTCTTTTTTATTTTTTTTAATCAGAATCTGTAACAGTCCTGACAGATATTAATGGTAATGGTGACACACCAGATGCTGGGGGAAGCAGTTTTGCACGACTTTAGAGGCAGCAGTTATAATTCTAAAAGATCTCTCTCATAGATTATAATATTTATTCAACAAAGAGAAAACATTTTTTGAAGGTTTCCCTAGCCAGTCAGTCTATTGCTGTTTACACTGTTTCTTGAAGTACCAAAATCATATAGAAAGAGAATTAAGGTTGATGAAGTTTTGTATACCCTTGCACTTACTGCAGCCCTACAGAAAAATCAATGTGGGTCTTTCCTGATTTCATGGGGAATAAGTTTTTTCCAGTGTCAACTCTTTTTGGACAAGGAACAAACTCTTATTCCAATAGATTGTGCCGCAATCAGGTTTATAATTTGTTCTAAGTTAACAGAAGTTGAGTTTCACAGCAGGTGTGGAAAATGCATTAAGAAATCTCCATTTTAGTGAAATGCAAATGCCAAAAAATAAAAAGGAGGATAGATTCTTTCAGCCTCTACAACCTTAGGGATCTGCAGGTACCCTCAAACAGTGAATGCTGATGCTGGTAAACATCTTAATGTCATACATATTGCTGTTTAATAAGTGCAATATGATTAAGAGGAATATTGTATTTTCTTCATATATAAAACATTTGAATGATGGATCCTGCTGTACAGGAGCAGAGCCTATCCATCTCACTTGTTATCAATTTTTTTTTACGCTGTAGTACAATGTTTTACTAACTAGGATATCTAGATGCAAAAAAAGCTGTTTAAGTGATGACACCTGGAACTAAACTGGAGTGACTTCTCTAATTAGATTTTTTTTTCCTTGCCTGAATTTGTGCCTGTCATGCCAGCTTAGTTCCAGGCAGAAGGGCTGCACAGATATCAAGGGAGGAGGACCATTTTTACAGGAGGCACTGAATCATCTGCTGTTGTTCCTATTCCAGCAGGGCTTTTGATCTGCTCTGTGTATAATTGCTGTAGCTCTATTTGTCTCTACCATTATTTCACAGACTCTTACATCATTATTTTCAAACTACTGTTCTCTCACCTGCTCTTTTTGTAATAACATCTGAATCAATATTTAGCTGTGGTCTGCTGTATGCAATTATTCTGGCTTGCTTATCTTGCTAGTCGCACGAAAGAAAATATCCCCCCCCCNCTTATTTAAGCATGGTGAGGGATATTCAGACAGCTTTTTACATGGTCCCTGCATTCTGGAAAAACAATTTCAGCACAGTAATGTACCATCTCCTCCTCATCCTCTTTTCCTGTGTCAGAATATGAATTGTTTTAGGGAAATTCCAGTAAGATATATTGCACACTGAACACCTGGACACGTTGCCCCTGCTGGGGATTCTCTTTCCCTTCTCCCCTCACTTTATTCAAATAATTCCACTGGAAGACCGTTGTGTTTAGGTTTTGGGTTTTTCTGTTGGAGTTTTTTTCCTTTGATAGTCTGCTCTTTGCTTACAGTGGCAGTAGTGTCCTGTTTTTACTTTTGCACATCCCTGTCATTCCTTTGGCATCAGTGAGCTTGATGTGTTGGGTCCTTATTCCTCAAAGGGATGATTTGGCACAGTTAGTGTTATGAGCTCTGCTAGAATTGCCATGTCCCTTCCCCTCTCTGCATCCTTGGTGCTGCATCTTTATCAGTGGCAATAGAGCAAGATATTTAAGATAATTGAAGACACTACAATAAATGTTACTGAAAGAAGGTGTAGGTGATTTTATTTTGAATAATTTTTGTGGGTGTGAAAGATTTCAGAGGAAAAAAATGAAACTGATTATTTACCATGGACGTTTTACAAATAAATCAGAAAGTAACTGCCCTTACATCCAAATATGAGACATAAGATGATGTAGACCTCATCCCCGGGGGTGGGAGACTACCACAGGCTTCCTTTGTGACTTCATATGTGTTCATATGTGCTTTCTCGTTGTTGCAGCAGTTTATTCCTACTTTACAGGGAACTTAGAGAATTAATGCATTAAATGCTGAAGACATTCACCCTCTGCATTAATGAAACTGAGTGTGTACCTATAACAAATGCATAAAACAATGGATTTACTAGCTTAGAGCAATTCACCATCTTATTCTGCTATAGAGAAAGCACTGAATTATCTTCCTTTATATGTTACCACATTTCCTTATGTTCTACTGCAATTCATAAAGTACAATATTCTTGATAGTGCAACACTCCAGCGTTGGGTCAATTCTGCTGAAAATAATTCCTTCCTATTACAGAAATTCCTTTAATTTCTCCTTCAATTTCTTTATGGATATTGAACGTGTATTTTTTGTTAAATGTAGTTTTCATTTTAGAGATCTAACTGCTAACAGTTTTTACTTGGCTGTGCATAAGGGTTCCTGGCATCTTACAAAAACTCTGGTGAGTAGATGATGTCCATTGAAATAAGTGTTTATGGAAAGTGTTGTTCTTGAAAGCTGCTATTTTGTGCCATGAAAATACTTTCCTTTTACTTTAGATAGCAACAGTCATTGCTGAGAGTCTGATGAAGTGACAGATGTTAGGATGCCACAAGCAGGACTGAGCAGTGCCACTCAGGCAACCATGAAATGTCTCACCTTTGTTTTTGGTGGTGATCTCTCCTTCATAGAGACTGTCAATTGCCAGAAACATGAGAAAGCTCCAGGAAAAATTCTTTTAGCCCTACTCTTTGCCTGCTGTAATAGGTGTTGGTTGTTTCTACAAGCAAGCTTTTAATTAAGGAGGAATATTATACTGACTGGCTCAGTGTCCAAGGTTGGATGCACACCCGGAAGAATTCTGAACCCAAGCTGCCAGTTTCTTTATGCTGACACAAGTAATCTCTGTGCTCTCCTTAATCAGGTATTCATTCTATAACACAATAAAATATTTTAGATGAAACACTGTATCATCTCACATTAAATAATCTAATTTATAGTGATGCCCTACATAACCATCAGTGATATTAGGTTACAAAATACAAGATAATCCATTAAGCAGAACTTAAAAGCAGAATCAGAGTTCCATACTAAATGGTACATTTACTATTACATGCTTTTATATAACTAGGCAGTTATAAATTAAAGTAACCCCATTACAATACAGGGCAATGAAATCCAAGCAGAGATGATTCTCTTTGCTGAGGCGAAACAAACCCTCTTTCTTTCCCTGAAAGACAGAAAATAGGAGAATATGTTTTTCTTGAAGCATATCTTTGTAAATCTCCCGAATCGTGATAATTGTTTATTTGTCTGTACTTTGGCAGATTCTAAGTGTGATTAGAATCCATTTGTGTTGTGGTCTAACCTGTTCACAGACTACAAATGGAAATGCACAGTACTTGTAAGGATGCAATGTCAAAAATGTAGAAAAGCTTGTAGAAGAATATTTATGCACTGAAGGACTTAAGCTGAGAGAATCAAGAGGAAAAAACTCTCTTCTGTACCCAATTCAAAAGGGAAAATTTTGGGAATGTGTCTCTACATCATGGAAATCTGTCATTACTCCTATAGTTAATTATATGAGACTTTATCTCGAGTATTAGTTTCGCCAATTCGGATTGTCTCTAAATACTTTTAAACCTACAAGATCTCAAAAATTCTACTGACTTCCAGAGAAAATCCAAATGGGATTCTTCTAGGAAAGTTTCTGACAAGACCAAAGCCTGCTCTTCTGAATTCCAGGAGAAAATTAATGCTTTTTTTGCCATGATACTTCCTCTTGTGCTCCTGAACTTCAAAAGAAGTGAACACACACATGCATGGTGTGTGCGGCCTCAGCTGTTCCCAGTTTTCACCTTCCCCTGCAATTTCTCCTTGTCTGGAAGTGTGAGGTCCAGCAGAGCATCTCTCTTCATCAACTCGTTGATCACCTGGGTCGGGACAATGTCCACAATGCTTTCCAAAGACCTCCTGGGTTACTGTGCCTGTGTTGTTCACCCTCCAGGGTTAAGGTCCCCCATGAAGGCCAGGGCACTGCTTCTTGCAGTTGTATGAAGAAGGGCACATCTGCTTCTTGACCAGTCAGTTGGCAACAGATGCTCACCACAGCATCACCCATGCTGTTCTGCCTGGTAATCCTGACCTATAAGCTCTCATTTGGCTCTTCATGCATCCCCAGGCAGAGCTCTATTCATCTCTGCTGCTCTGTTGCATAAAGGGAAGCTCCTCCTCCTCAGTGTCTTGCCCTCTCCTTCCCAAAGAGCCCTTATACATCCATCACAGCCTTGTATTATGAGCTGTCCCACCACAGCTCTGTGATCCTATTAAGATTGTAGCTCTGCAACTGCACACAAGCCTTAATGAGACTAACTCAGTGACTTAAAGCACAGTCCTAACAATGCCAAGGTTGTGGGTTTGATCTCCATAGAGGTCATTCACTTACAAGCTGGACTTGATGTTCCTTGTAGGTTCCTTCCAATTCAGAATATTTTGTGAGTCTGAATTGAATTTCAGAGTTTGACCCTGAGATTAATTCAGCTGGTTAGACAATGCTGCTAATTAACATTGAGGTTGTGGGTTCCGTCCCTGTATGAGCATTCACTCAAAAGTGGGGCTTGGTGACCCTTGTAGGTCCCTTCCAAGTCAGAATACTCTGTGATTCTGTAATTCCTCCTATTTACTCCCCATCCTGCAAGCACTAGGGTATAGGTACATAGAGGGACATAGCTGTGCCAGTTTCCCTAGAAAAATATGAAAGCTTTCCTCTTGGACTTGAGTTCTCAGCTTCTCCTCCTTTTTTGCATTGTTTGAGATGTGCCTTCTTCAGCCCTGTTCATAGGACTCATTGTTGTCCACATCTCCCTTTTCTTGCCAACCTGGTCTACCACTTCATTGCCTGACTGTGGGCCAAATTCTCCCTCCCCCACTGTTCTAGGTTTAAAGCTTTCCTACCCATGCAGGACAGGTCTCCCAACTCCAGAACTGGAGCACTGAATTTATTCTGTAGCTGCAGCTCTCTCAGCAGAGCAGGATCCTTCCTCAGAGACCCTGAAGTCACCACTTTCCAGCCTTCACTTTCACAAGAGTCTCCGTTTACCAGCTCCCTCATCTCAGGGTCTGCCCCTTCCTTCATTCAGGTTCTCAGAGAAGGTCCATCAACACCCTTTTTGACATTTCCAATCATTTACGTGTCTCACTGCTTCTTTACTCCTCCCATCATACCCACCTCCTGCAGGCAAGGTGGTCATCTCCCCCAGCAGCAGAGAGAGGTCTCCTCCAGAACTGGAGAGTCACATCCTCTCTCGGGAGCTCTTGAAATACTGTTCAAGAACTCTAAACACCGTTCATAGGTATAGAAAACATCTCTTTATTTGAAGACACGACTCTCTGACTTCTTAGTCTATTTGTTGATTGCATATGATAAAAGCAAAATAAGGTTCTTGTTTATTTTAAAGAGATATTGGCAATTTCCAAGATATACCTAAGATCAGAAGATTTGCACAATTTGCAAATGGTGACTCTGTTGCACTTCCTTTCCTAGATGTGCAGTCAAGGCAATGGAAGACAGCAGATTTTTCATTTGTCTTTTATAATAATTCTGATGGTTTCCTTTGCAGAAAGTTGCATTTCCTTTCATTGCATTGATTTCCATCGAGTCAAGCTCTTACACCGCTGGTATCAGATGTGTACAAGTCTTCAATTCCCAATGAGAAGTCATGAATACTGTTTCTGATGTGTTTCCGGATAAGCATGATTCTTACATGCCTCAGTCTATACTACTGTATTCTCTGACCTTAGTGGTCCTCTGGGGTGTTTTCAGCTTTCTGTCCTGAGAGCTTTCCTGCAGAATCATTTTAAACTGTTGTATTCCTCACTTTAGTCTAAGCATCGCCTTTGCCCACCTCTAGGCAGGGTAAAGTTGAATTAAAATAAGATTTATCTATTTGTGGCATACCTTCAGAAACTGCTGTGTCTTCTAAATCTTTGGCGTCTTACAGAATTAGCTTTTTACTTTGAACTAAAGCAGAGATAAACCCTGGTATGAAAAGCCTTTTCTGTAAATTATTTATCAAGATATGATTCTCTGCCATGTGCTGATTGTGTGGAAGAGTTTAATTGTTTCATCACTAGTCTTAATGATTATATTTTCAATTTTAAAGAAAAAAATTGATTTAAAAATTCTGTATCTCACTCCTCAATCATAATTGCTATCTGTCTCTTCCCTAAATTGTGAACATGAACCAATTGATGGAAAGAATGAAAATATTTTGAAGTTTTTTGTCTTACATCTTTTTTGCCACCTGCCATCAAACTGTATTTAAATGACAGCCAGAAAAGACTAATTAAAATCCTAGACCTTATTATGTAAGTTCACTGGTGAGGAGCAGTTTATGGTTTTATTACCCTTTTTTGAAGATCCGATAAGAGTTGGTGTAATCATGTCATATGCTTTAGCAACACTAATGACAGAATGCATTAATGGCAGTTATTTGAACATCAAAGTTTGCAATTTATGAGGTTCAAAAGAGGAAATTGGCAGAGTATTCATTAAATAATGCATAGTCAATCAGCAACAAGCTTTAGAACTGATTTTGAATTGATCACACATTTTTCTGCTGTAGTTGATGTAAGAGCAATAACCGTAAAATGCCAAGACCTTTCCAGTACAATGCTCATCAGATTTCCTTGATATCACAAAATGAAAACACAATTACTGTATCTGCTTCAAGGTGCTACATGGACGAGGATGGGTGTGCTAATTCTGTGTAGTACAGACAAGTTTTAACTTGGACAAGCAGCAGGGAGTCTCTCTCTGTGCAGCTTTACATTTTCACAGTTCTCAACTTCTTCATATGGTGGTGAAAAAATAAAACTGGCTTGAGAAGAGATGGGTCCAAAATATTTGAATGGAATTAGAAAGCTCTAGAAATGAAAGGGAGAAGGGAGAGGTCTTTCCTGTATGTGCATTTCCAGGAAGTTTCATCATAATCAAAACTATTTGTCTTTGTGATCTGGCACTTGCAAACCTGATTTACATATTGTGACTCTGTTACAGACCTCAACCAGCTACTTAGCATATAAATAAAGATGTAATACTTTTCTATTTCCTGAACATTTTGGTAAGCTAAATCTGTGTATTTTCCGGAGGCTTTCAGATCAATGTGATGAATATCACCGTATAAATATGTAAGTAGTTAATATACAATAAAAAAACGTCCTTATCATTGACACCCAAGGGAAAATGAATAGCAGTTAAAGTGTTTTAAGGCAGTGTCTCACACTGAAAAATTGAAAAATATCCTTGATTAAAATGTGGGATTTTTGCAGTGAGTTAATCTTGGCTGGCTACCAGATGCCCGCCAAGCTGCTGTATCACTCCCCATCTTCAATGGGCCTGGGGGAGAGAAAATGCTATGAAAAGCTTGTGAATAAAGATAAGGACAGGGAGATCACTTCCCAGTTACCATCATGGGCAAAACAGACTCCACTTAGGGAAATTAATTTAATAATTTTCTTTTTAATTGTAACAGGCAGGGACAGTGAGAAATGAAAAAAAAAAACCGAAAAAAAACCAAAAAAAAACCCCACACTTTCTGCCTTCCCCTGTTCCTTCTTCCTGCACTCAACTTTGCTCTTGAATTTTCTACCTCCTCCCTCTGACTGGTGCAGGAGGAGGGAGACTGGGAGTATTGGTCAGCTCATAGTTCTGCCTCTCTGCCACTCATTCCTCCTCGCACTCTTCCTGTGCTCTGACGTGGGGTCCTTCCCATGTCAGACAGTCCTCCATGAACTTCTCCAATGTGAGTTCGTCCCATGGGCTGCAGTTCTTCGCAAACTGCTCCAGCGTTGGTCCCTCCCATGGAGTGCAATCCTTCAGGAACAGGCTGCTCCAGTGTAGGTCCCCTAGAGAGTCCCAGGTCCTGCCAGCAAACCTGTTCCAGCATAGGTTCCTCTCCACAAGTCCACAGGTCCTGCCAGGAGCCTGCTCCAGCAGGGGTCCTCCATGGTCCAGCAGATGGGTATCTGCTCCCCCAGGGATCTCCATGGACTGAAGAGGAATAACCTGCACCACCACCATGCTGATCCCTCGTCCAGCATCTGGAGCACTTCCTACCCCTCCTCCATCAACCATGGTGTCTACAGGGCTGTTTCTCTCACATTTGCTCCTCTCTTGTGTGTATAAAAACAGCATTTTCACCCTTTTATAAAAACACTGTCACAGAGGCACTACCAGCATCCCTGATAGGCTCAGCTTTGTCTTGCAACAGGTCTATCACTTTACACAGGTTTCTTTTTAACTAATTCTGCAAAATAAATACAAGCATTTGTGAGAGATGCACAGAATTTTAAAATTATTCTGTTACTTTATTTTTTCTCCAGAATACACTCTCAGGTAAACTTGTTTGCCAGCAAAAGAGCAGAAAGAGAACAAAAAGAAAAGGTTTAACATTTAAAACAGAAAACAATGAAGTACAGTATGTTGGATGAGGAGAGAGTAGCATATTGATTTGTAGTTTTGTTTCCCCACTCACTGTGTCTTCCATTTTGTGTCTTGTCTTTTTAATCCTCAAAGGCAGATTGGACTGATTTTGAATTTAAAGCAGTGTAAAGGCAAGACTTTGTGTCTCCCTGTGCAAGAAGGCCAGTTCTTGTTGATCAAACTCTCCATGTTAATTTGTAAACCATTCCATGTTACCTATTCTCTCATAGATAAATCCTGTGGGCTTGGCTTGCAGTGTGCCTTTTAATGTGTAGGAAACATTCACACTTTTCTATGTGCCAGTAATTTAAGGTAATAAGCATCCAGGCATTGAATCCATGCTCAGAGATGCTAAATTTGAGTGATGCAGCTCATTCAGTTGACAAGTTATACATGTTAGAAATTGTTGGGTAAAGAAAACATAAACTTAGAATGCCACCCTACAGCTGGAAAATAAATAGAAGCCGTAAAAATGCAGATTAGTGTGCATGAATTTATTTTCCTTTGCTCTATGAAGAAATAGGAATTTCACACACCTGTTTGACTGAAAGGAAGGTGGCTTGAACAACTGTAAAAAGAGGTGTAGTAATCAAAATAGGTAGTCACTGTGACTTTTGAAGTGGTCTTAAAGGTATTGTTTTCATTACGTTCCTGAAAAAGTCCGTAAATTAACCCATTTGAAAGTGCAAGTATTTTAATTACTGCAGCATAATTACTGAATGCCACTCCCAAGAAGTTTGGTAGAGAGCACTATTTTAGAAGGCCTTAAGCAGTTCCAAAAACATTTTAAACAAATCTTCCTTAGATCTATCAGTGTCATTAAGGCTCTTGTATGTTTGAAGTGAATTAAGTTTAATTTGTTGTTAGTTCAAATATTTACCTTACTATATAAATTTATCTTACTGGATACTTAATCTTTGACTTCTCTCCCCGTCTCAGGCTTGTGGACCAATCAGTCTAGTATTTTTTCTCCAACAGTTTTGTCACACAAGGATGTCTAATGGTTTGAAGAGATCAGTTCTAACACAAGTTACAAAAAGGCAGAAATTCCTTCCCAGACCAGAGGAATTAGTGAAGTGTTGATACCTGAGCCTAAAGGGGTTTTATACCTGAAAATTTCAGGTGACATCCTGAGCCACATAAAGCCAAACAGCAAAATATCCATTGATTTTTATTACCGTGGGATTAAGTAAATTAATTTTAAATGTTCAAAACTTTAGCTTAATCCCCTCAGGTCTTCCAGTTATTTTTGTTAAGTGTTTAATCTTTTAGGCTTCTGGTGAAACACCCAACAGGAAGAGAAGTTCTTGTCTTCTGTTAGTTCCAATGGCAAGGAGTTCCTTGTGTTAATTCTGTTTTCATTAGGAAAAATATTCTGTTTCATTGGTTTCTCTGTTGTTGTGTAGAACTAAAATGGTGAAAATATACTTTTACTTTTTTCTGTGTCCTGTCCACTATCTTGTAGAATTTATGTCTTCCTATTTTATTCTATAGAATTAGCAATTTCTGTTTCTTCATTGGATGTTTCCTTTCTTCTTACTTCTTTCAAAATATCATCTCTTTCCTCTTCATTAAATGTGTCATGCTGAAAACAGACATGGCATTAAACATGGGGATCTTCTTGAACTAAGCACAGGTTGATTTTCCATGCCATTAGTTGTGCTCAATGTTGGATTTTAAGGCATATATATTGCAAGAATGTCTATGATAAAGTCTTGCTCAAATATGCATACCAGAAGAGAAGACACCAGAAATTTTGACTCTGGTTTTTGTCTCCTGAAAAGAGAGGCATAAAACTGAGCTTGACCACTTCTGGCATCATTTTGCATTTGACTAGAAATGCTAAGTAAAACAATCATAGAATAATGTGGAAGTGGTGTGTGTACATATTTTTATTATTTTTCTTTACTATAATTTCTTATCCTCTAATTAGCTAACAGGATGGATCTGATAGAAAGCTCTGCTTTGATGTCATAAAACCAAAACAATAAAAAATACTATATAGGTATTTCATAATATCATCATATGTCTTTCTAACTCAGAATGTGAAGTAATCCAAAGACATTTCTTTCTTGATGAATAGCAGGAAGTTCAAAAGCTTTTTCTTAATTTATAAGATACATTACACAGAAATCTTCCTTGTGCTGCTTCAGTTATCTTTTATCTTGATTATGGTTGACGTTTTTAGGGTACAAGGCACTGTAGTTAGAAGGATAATTTTGAATTCTCTATGAGGTGCTGCAGTGTGGCTCTGAATTATATGGTAGACAGTCTGAAGTCAGAGCACTATGTTATTTTTCCATTGCAGCTACCAGATACCTCACACAGCTTGATTAGTGCAATGAAGCTTGGAAAGACAAAACAGTGAAGACAGGAAAAATTGCAATGTGTTATAAAGGGAAGAGCAGGAAGAGGTTGTCAATCCACTTTCTTTATTTTTCCTGTGAACTCATATAAAATTTAATGCAGTACAAAATCTTGCAAAAAATTCTTTTGCTGGAAGAATCTGGACGCAGAAAGGGTTGTATCACTTGAGTAACTTCACTTTGCTTTGTGCCTTTCACAAAGAAAACACTACCCAAGCATCCCCAACACATTTAGCACTCGGACGCAGAGATTTGGATTTATTTGGACCTAAAGGATCTTATTCTACTTAGTCTTCCTGATTGTTGTGCACATTTAAGCTTTAACAACCCTCCCATATGCAGACTAGCTAACACATAAAATTCTTTGCTTGGAATCACTTATCTGGCTCCACTGTTTACTAAAGTTCAAAGAAAGAGAATGCGAATCTTTCACAATGTATTTTTTACTTTCAAAATGTATGAGTTGAATGCAGCTTTTCTCAGTTTAAAAAGAAGAAAAGAAAGCTACAGTTTCAGTCATAATTTTTATCCTTAGGCAAGCTCACTGTTACTGCTGCCAAAATTAACTTAGGTTCATACTTTCTTCTAGAGTCTTTCCAGCTCATCTTTAGGTGAAACATATACTGTAATAGGATGTGAAATAGAAGCTGAAAGTAAATATTTTTCCCAATTCTCTCTTTTCATAACATGAGAAATTGCATTCTAGTATCACGGTAAAGATACATGGCATTTATTCCAATATCTTCAAGTGTATAAAACCCCATCTAGAAATGTCTAATAAATTATATTAAAAGTTTGTCTTTCAGTCTAAATAGCTTTCTGATACCCTGTTCGGTACATCTTTACAGTCTGAATAGAGCTTAAAAAATTTTGAAGTCAGGAATATGGAACAGAAAAAGCCCCCATAATCTGAAAAGAAATAGTCAGTGACCTGCTACACCTCTTAGACACACATAAGTCTATGGGGCTGGATAGGATCCACCCAAGGGTTACTGGGGGACCTGGCAGAAGTGCTCACTGAGCTACTTTCCATCATTTACCAGCAGGCCTGGCTAAGTGAGGAGGTCCCAGTTGACTGGAGATGATCTATAAGAGGGGCCAATTGTATGAGGTTCAACAAGGTGAAGTGCTGGGTCCCCCTGCAGCACTGTGGGCTGGGATAAGAGTGGCTAGAAAGTGGCCCAGTGGGGAAAGGACCTGGGGGTGCTGATCGACAGTGACTGAACATGAATCAGTGTGCTCAGGTGGCCAAGAAGGCCAATAGAATCCTGGTCTCTATTGGAAGTGATTGTCCCTCTGCACTCAGGACTCAGGTGAGGCCATACCTCAAATCCTTTGTCCAGTTTTGACATCCTCATTACAAGAAAGACACTGAGGTGCTGGAGCGTGTTCAGAGAAGAGTAATGGAGCTGGTAAAGGGTCTAGAGCTCAAATTTAACGAGAAGCGGATGAGGGAGCTGGGATTGTTTAGCCTGGAGAAAAGGCAACTACATGGAAGGATACTGTAGACAGGTGGGGTTGGTCTCTTCTCCCAAGGAACAAGTGATAAGACAAAAGGACAAGGCTTCAAGTTGTGCTGGGGAGCTTTATGTTGGATATTAGGAAAAATTCGTTCACTGAAAGGGTTGTAAAGCACAGGAACAGTCTGCCCATGGCAGTGGTGGAGTCACCATCCCTGGAGGTGTTTACAGGACATGTAGAAGTGGCACTGAGAGACATGGTTTAGTGGTGGACTTGGTAGTGCTGGGTTAACAGCTGGACTCAATGACCGTGGAATCACAGAAACACAGAATATTTTTGATTGGAACAGACCTTAAGGATCTTAAGGGTCTTTTACAACCTAAGTAATTCTGTGATTCTATGATTCTTCTTAGAGTAGGATGTGCTTCACTTTGAGGTGAGGAGACAGGAACTATGTCATCAATGACTGCAAAACACAGAACAAAGCATCTAACCACGTTATAAAGACTGATTCCATAGAATAATATTTTTATTAATGGACAGCTGTATCTATGGTGGACGGGAGGTGAGACCCCTTGGGTGCCTTTTACCCATCCACCCTGGCTCCTGTAGGAAGGTGACCTAGGGACTGGGGTAGGGTGGGAGGTCTATCACACCCCCTGTGTCCCTGGAGCATGCCCTCCTGCTCCCTAGCCAAAACACCAACTTCTTTGTGCTTGGTTGGCCAGCGTGGTACAGTCACATAGACTGTTCCTGTTCAGTAGCATATTTTGTCTCCTTGGATCTGCATTAAAAACCAGCTTCAGATTTATTTAAGAGACTTCCATCTGTGTTTTAAGGAAGCAGGAGCAGTTGGAAACAAGCAAGAAGCCGTTTGTCATTAGCTGGGTTATTCACCACATGGCATCATCATCAGCCCTGCAAACTGCTACTGTGTTCTGGACCACTTTTTCAAAATCCTAAGTAATGGCCTTCATCACAGGCTCTCTAACTACACTGTTCAATTTCTGAAATGAAAACGCGATTGAAAAAAATAAAGCTTGTATCAAAGCACCAAGGCTTCAGTTTATTGTAAATTAGCATCATTAGCTGATGGCACTGGAAGCAAGCTGTGGAAATCTTTTTTTTTTATAACAGACACTATAAAAATATGATACGTGATTTTGTACTGCCAATTATTGTAAAAGCATAATGCAACATTTTATATTGGAGCCACTGCTTAATGCTGTTCTCTTTTTCTTTTTTTTTTTCCCTTTAAATCAGATATTTATCTTTGAGAATAACATCTATTACTGTGCCCATGTGGGGAAACAAGCCATCCGAGTGGTCTCCACAGGAAAGGAAGGTGTTATTTTCAATGGGCTCAGCGACTGGCTGTACGAAGGTAGGAAACGACATTTAGGGCAGCAATTAGTTATTAGTTTAAGTTTCACTCCAGATTTACAGAACTGGCTGGAATTAGACATCTAGCATTGCATTTCTGAGGACTGGTGGACCACAGAGCTGAAAAATCTGCTATTCTAACAGTTGCCTGATACGCTGGACTGGAAATAATGTGGAATGATGTAAGAATTCCGTTTTCAGGCTGTTTTTCTTTCTCTAAGTCCAAAAGTAATAAATCACTATGCTTTAATGAACAGAACTGCTTCATTATTTAATGCCACCTGAAATCACTCATAGATGTGCCAAATCACAGAAAAGGACAGAAATGAGGAGAGAACTGGGTTTTATTTTAAAGGAAGAAGAGGGGAAACAATTTTAATTGATAAGCTCTTCTTCACAGCACTAGGTGGGCCCCGGAAGCTGCTCAGATCTTGCTACCTTAAAAAAAAATTCTAAAATCAGTCAGATCTCCCAGTAATTGTCTTCTTTCTCTTGAAAATGGGCATGATGGGGTAAGGGGTCATCTCTGGAGCACTGCTTTACTTTGATCCTTTCAGCTGGCAAATGGCCATTTAGGTGTCTATGAGCAGCTACTTGCAAAGTGATTTCACCTGCTCCCTATCATAGGAAAGGATCCCTGCTATCCCTAGCTCTTCTTTAAACTAATACTCTGCCAGAATTAAAATTTGGGTATATACATATATGTATATGTGTATACATATATAAAACAAGCACACAACATGGATCCCTCCTTTTCACAAAGCATGTTGGACCTGTCAGTGTCTCTTTTTGTGACACAATTTCCCTTTAAAGTCACACATCCTCCTATAGTTCCCAGTATAGTCCCAAGGTTTTCTTTCCCCTACAGAGAGAAAGTTTCCATATACATCTATTAACTGTGTCCTCTTGGCTGTTCCCAGTTTTCTTGAGGCTTAACAGAACACAATAGGCTGCAAAATGCCATTAATCATTAGTGGGTATAAAAATATGAAACATTCATTATATTATTCTATATCACAGTTAAGCTGGGACTGTTAACTCAAAAATGAGTAAATTAAAAAAAAAATATTTTATTTGCCATTCCTGAAGAGCTGATCCCCATAAATCAGTGTACAAAATCACTGAACAAGTCAGTGGAAAAATCTGATAGCAGTTTATTAATTTTGATCTTTAAATGCACTGTACTACCGAATATTTACAAGTAAATGTCCTCCTTGTAAAGGACAACAGAGGAGTGGCTAAGAAGTTACAAAATGCTAATTTTCTTTGACTTTATTTAATAATCTGCTGCTGAAGATGTGGGCAGGCCTGTTTGACTCTGTAGGTCAAATGCGCCTACTACTACCACCTATATTTTGCTGATAAACATAATTTAGTACATAAGGTCTTCTTGCAGAGTCTCACAACACAGCACCACGCTGAGAAGAGTTTGTCAAACCTGTGAACTCCAAGAACACTGGCAAGCCCATGATGGCACTTGTTTTGCTGACACATATTTTTATTCAATTATGAGATTGCTCAGACAATTTCTCGGCTAACATTGACTTTCAGGTTTGTCCTTTATAATGATCTTGTTAGCTTCGTGTTAATGTGTTGGGGTAAGAAATGAATGTATGATCAAATACAGCCTGGTTATCCCAAGGCAGATTCTATAACCTCGCTGAGAAGCATGAGCAGATTAGGATCACTGAACCTGCTATTCAGTGGGACTATGTTTTGAAGAAATTAGGATATAACATGAGTTTGTGTCCAAATACAGTTTATATTGAACTAAATAATTCTCTTCACAAGAAAGGTGTAGAAGGTCCCACAAGAAAACCTGAGATATAAAAGTACCCAAGTAATGGGATGCACAATCCAAAATCACATACAGAGCTGAACTGTGTGAGCTGAGCTCCTGCTGTTGCACCACACCACTTGTGCAATCCTCACGGAGACAAACCTGGGACTGACATCAGGACTGAGGACTTGTGGCAGATACTTGAACAAGCTGTGGGGCCACGGTGTCAAATGGACCTGCAATGTTCAGATGCCAGCTCTCTATGTGCATGGATGGATGGACCAGGATCCCAGAAGAAACTGGTTATTGCAAGGTGGTAAAAGAATAAAGACCATTGAGAGATGTCACACCTTCCCACTGGAATCCATGGGAATTCAGGCATCATTGTAATGTGGCAGAAGCTTTAGCCTGGTTGCAGCTGGGATGGGAACACCATTACCAGCACCTTTGTTTTTCCAAATTCTATCTCTTTCTTGGATGCCACGTCTTCAGGGCGTTAAACTGGAGCAACATTTTAAATCCAAACCTACCTGACTGGAAATGCTTGGAAACTGGGCACAGACTGACATTTACCACCTCAGGGCTCTTTTTCCTCTTCCTACGTTCCCACTGTCATTTATAGGTATGCCTTCCCCACCTCCCTAATGGAGTTGGGTGGGATGTTCAGGCCCATGTGTTTTTTGCAGTGCTGTCGTCTCAGTGAGCTACGGGGATGGATGCTGAGCATATGTAGAAATCTCATTCCATCTGTGCAGCCGTCTCCAGCAGATAGTCTGCAAAGGAGCCACAAGAAACGGGATCACAGAGAGTTCAGCACACTTCTCTTCCTCACATGCTCTTTTTGTTGTTGAAGTTCATGACCCCTGGCAGAAACAGCTGAGCCTCCACACAGCACCCACTGGGTTACTGTGGCAGCTCACAACCTGCTTCTCCACTTTCCCTAAACATAGCACAGAAAATAACATGACTTGGTGTTTTCTGTTTGAGGAAGCTGGATTTTAATATCTTTTATCATAAGTTGCAACAGCACATCAACAACAATCCCCCATCTCTTTTTGAGACCTGTTTTCACACCGTGCTTTGCAGATGGCAATCCCAGCAGGACCACCCTTTGGGGTAAGTCCTGACACTTCATATGGAAGTTCCCCAGAGGGAACACTTTTCTTCATAATGTTATTGCATTTGTCATGACAGAATAGATGCACTGTACTGTTAATAACAGGTATTTACTAAGTCCAGAAGCTGTGCAGATCTAGAGTAGATTTGACAGGCTTTCTGCCCTGGAAAAATGCAGAAGTTCATTTCAATTCAAGTTAAGTTCTACTTTTGTAAATCTGCCAAAGAGGAAAAAATTTCTTCGAGGTATTTATGCTGATCTGTAGACTTTTGATAATATAGTGAAAAAATATTTTGAATCAATCAGAGCTTAATCTACTTAGTGCGTTTAGCTGGAAGGTTATAGATTGATACATAGATTACTGGAACATGAAAGCATAGATTAAACATGGGTTTTATTACTAAAATAAGCATTGACAATATTTTCATAGTCTGACTTAACATTTTCAGAGCTGTGCCTGATAGATGCTTACACTAAAATGGAGTAATATCCTATAAAAGAGAGTTTAAAGTTCTGCAACTGAAATCAGCTACACATTTAAATGCATAGCAGCAGCAAAGATTGGTTTATATTTCAGTTTGCTGTATGATCTTTGTTGGTTTGAGAACATATTTTAGCAACAATGAGTCTTAAAGATAATTTTAAAACAAGTACTGGTATAGCACAAAGTGCTTCCAAAGCAAGGATAACAGTATTTATATATTCTTTCTATAAATAGTATTTTTGTAAAAGTATGCACATTTACAAAGTAAATTGCAGGTAAAATTCATTTAATTTCAACACTTTGTTAGAGCACTCTTCCACGAAATGTAATTCTGTTATGGTGTGTCTTCATTTGCCACCAAGCGCGTGGAGAGGCTGTACCGATGTAGTGAGGAAGGGTGACAGCAAAGTGGTCTGTTGGAGGTCACCTCTGTGATCGTGTTAACTGGCAAAGAGAAGGTTGAGGTGTCCCTGTGTTGCAGTTTGGAAGTTCATTGAGTTTGGGATTTTATGATGCTGAATTCTGGGGAATGGGACTGGAGGACTTCCCTCCGCGCTGGGCGGACCAGGAACGCTCCAGCAGGGTAATTTGGGGTCCTTTTTAATTCAAGGACCTTCTCTGAACTGCGCTGCTAAAAAGTCCTGGTGTGACCTCCTTTGAACAAGTCTGTGATCACAGATATAGGTAGATAACTTCTGACATTATGCTCTATTGCTAAGTGTGTGCTTGGAAATCATGGGGGAGCGGGATGTGTGCGACACAGTGGTGTGTGTAACTGTCGCTAACGAGAGGGGAAGGAAGGATTTTCACTTATAGATGGTCTTACCTCATCCATAAAGTGTGAAACTGAGAGGTTTCCTTGTGTTTTGCTGCATGTGCTTTCAGTTTAAGAGTAGAAACTAGAAAAACCGAGAAACTATTTTGCAGCTTGGTCTGTGGGACACATTTTAGGGTTTTAGGGATTTAAGTTGCAGAAGTAACAATTGCTTGTAAGTTACTCTGTCATCGTTTGTCACGGTCAGAGGATCAGGTTTCTCCTGGAAGTCTCTAAATCTAATCATCTCAAAGTGAGCATCCCCATTCCAGACTTAGCCCGGACACCAGGGTTGTGAAGTCTCATCTGGACATCTCCTCGTCCTCATGTCAGAGGGAATCACATATGGCAGCTTAGCCCCAGCCTCACTTCCCATGACAGATGTTTAAAACCCTCACACAATATGTGCTACGCAGCTATCATTTAAAACTGATACTCTGCTTTGTTGATCTTAATGCACAGTAGCATTGCTGTGCTTTAATTTTTGGCTAGGAACCAAGAGGAGGGAAAAAAGGCTCTTTTTTAGAGGTTGTTCCTATGCCTTATTAATCTTCATTTTATCTGTGTCTTGTATGATGACCAACAAATCCTCATAAGTGACATTGCAGTGACACCTGGTGGGAGAGGCCAGGATGTCATCGTCATTAGGACAATGAAACTGCAGAATTTTTTGCTGCAAGATCTAGTAAAGGCTCCCAATTTCGCCTCACATACATTTCCCTGAAAATCCCTTGGATCTTAAGGGAACGACACACCCAAAGCTTCTGGCTGATTCATGCTAATAGTGCTTCTGTTCCTTTTCTAGACTTTATAAAGAGATGAAGGAGAACACAGTAATAGAGAAAAATCTTTTCCATAATTTAATCAGCATCTCACAAAAAATATCAGAGGTATATTTAGAACATGTGTGACTGGTCTCAGAAGAGCAGCGCCTGGTAGGAACTGCCAAATCAAATATCAGTTATTTTGGGCGGTATCTTTTATGCTTATAATATTTCAAGCAAATGAAGAAGACATATTTCTTAAGTTTAGAAGTATTAACTCTGTGACTCTGGAAGTGGTCTCAGTACTGGAAAAATGCTCAATGAATCTGCTGAAGCAGTGCCTTAGATAATTTGCGTGTGCGCTCAATTTTTCATGTAGAATATGAGAATGCTGAACTTCTGCTTGGAAACAGAAACTTGGATGGTCAAATTATATCTGAATTTGAAAAGGGACATTCATAATCAGGCTGCAAGCAAGTATCCCCAAAAGTTCCTGTTCAGTACCACCTGAGATGGAGGTGACATACCGTAATATTTCACAGTCAGGGCTAACCTTTCCCAGTAATTAGTAGCTCCAAGACCTGGTGGGGGATGACGCGATGAAGAATTAGACTGAGTCATCACTGCATTTTTTGAGACACTCTGGATAAATAAATCTCTTTCCATGGAAAAAACAATGCTCCAGACTGTTAAAAGGACCAGCCCTAGTGGAACTGCAGATGATTCCTTTTTGATAAGATATATGAAGGGTCATTAGGACAGAGAATATAGATTTTAATCTGTTTGTAAGAACGTTCACATTTTCAGTCACAAAGAAAATATTTCATGGACCCGGATCAATCTGCAGTTCTATACAGATGCTATGGGTTACAGGGAATTTCAGAAATATTTGGAACAAAGTAATGGCATCACATAGTGCCACAAATGCACCTGAAGAATAAAAACGATAAATTTGCTCTCTAGGACATGCTGATGTTTCTCAGGGTTTTTGGGGAAGCTTCATGAAATTTGTTCCCTCATTTGTGTTCTTGTTCAGGTGAGGTAGCAAAACCAGCGTAGTGCTTCAGTGACATTGTCACTATATTAAAATAGCAACTTTTCCTCTGTTTTGCATATTGGATGTCATTCAATGTTGTCCATTCAGTGCATACAGCTGCTGTGTGGCACTTGGTGCCATACAAGTCCTAGTTAGCCATTATTTAGCTGCCTATTGGAGGTGACTATATTTTTGGGCACCTTTGTTTGCATGCCCATTTATATCGAATATGCATAAATCTGTCCAGTTTAGTTGCAGTCAAAGTAAGAATGACCTCAGCCATGTGTTTGAAGTGGATGTTTCCACCATATATGGTTGCGAGGAAGATGAATCAGGTGCAACATTATTTTGCCCTATTCTTGTTAAAGCAGAGGAAAAGAGAGTCTTAAGTTTCAGCAGATAATGTCATGAAAGGTTTGGTAGAATTCCCTCACCTTCTTGCTTTGGTGAATGTTTGCCTGTCACTTGGAGGCTCACATTAGATTGTATTGCCAGAGCAGGTTTTTTGGCCCTTCCCAGTTGGCAAAGGTCAGGGAAAATTGAACCATTTACAATGCAAATTGTGAATGCCTGCCTAGAAATCAGCAAGCTCCTGAAAACTTTAAAATGTGCTGTTACCTGGACTGGCTTCAAAATACAGCACCGCACCACGAGAAACCTTGCCAGCTCTAGCCCAGTCTTTAACCTTCCCTTTCTGCAGAAGGTTGTTTAGAAGGAGGCTGCCAGCCAAAGCCAACACCTGTCATCCTCTAATTTTTGGATTGCCATCATTCAGGCTTCAAGATGGCTTTTGGAAGCAAAACAGAGTGTTATTTACTGGAGTCAGTGATCTCTTTGGGGCAGTGGAAGGAAGCCAGTTAGTTGTCCTGATGTCAATGGTCATCCAACAGCTGCCATTACCTGAAGAAGTGTTCAGCAGGGGAATTTGGTTTTGTTTACCCTGGTAAATATAAAAAAAATAGGTATTGTATCACTTGGGTCAAATATTTCCAAAAATAACAGAGCCATTATGATTTTCTGCTTGTGCATGAGTTCTATTTCTCTGCACCAATTTCATTACAGTGGCCTTTGGTTAAATTGTCTATTGGAGATCTGTGTCCTCATTTTCTGATTATGCTGGTATTTTTAATAACTAATTGATATACCAGCACTTTAAATATTGCTGAACAGATTTTGACTTGTGCCATGCTAGATTGAAGTCTGGAGTAACTCCCATGAAAACTAATAGTGACTCTGAATCTGCACCTGGGTGCTCAATAAGTGGTTCTTGCTGTAATATTCATCCTTTATATCCACTATCAGGATTTCAAAGGAAATCTCTTAAACTGATATTATTCCCAGAAAATAAAGAGTAGGATGTTAGAGAGTATTTTCAAATTCAGTCAAATTTGAGAGCTATGCTTTCCCTCTGTAGAATAATGTCTGTGGTTTGCTAGGAAAAAACACAGAAAATGTGTTTAGGGGATTGAGTTTATTGAGGGTAAACCAAAAATGCATCATTTTTATGCTGCTAGAATTGAGCCTGGGGGCTGTGACACACGTAAGAGTCTTCCAGTCTGTAGAATGTTGTAAAAGATTAAAGGAATTGAATTAATTTAAATAAAAATATGTACAGTATTACTGTGGGGAAATACAGCTGTTAGGGCCTGTTGCTCAGGGATACTATAGGATCTCTGTTCTGGGAGATTTTTAAGAGTGAATTATACAGATTTTTGTCAGGGGTTGTTCAGATAAACATCAATCCTGCTACAGTGCAAGAAGGGGATTAGATAATTTCTTTGAGCTTCTTCTAGATCTAAAATTTTATGATTTTATGTATAGTTTTGATGGCTTTTTCTGATATCTTTGCAGTTAGACATCTTGGCTCTGAAATTACAAAGTCACTGTAAGAGCTTTTGGAATATCCCTTCAGAATTTACAGAATACCTGTTTTTATGTATAACAGGATAAACACACATAAACTGCTTGTACAAGATGAGTGTAAGGAATGGTGCTCTCTATTATGATAAACTTATATGTGCCTCATTATTCCTCCTGGAAAAACTTGTTGTTTTCTTCTTCTGAGGGTGTTCCCACTGTTTTTATTTGAATGCAAGGAAGCTTCAGGTTTTTAAAGTGGTGCAATCAAGTAGTGATTAAAAGAACAGAAAGAGCAATGAAATTGAAAGATATAGGTAGAAATTTTATGTTAGTGCATAGTTCCATGAATTTTACATAGAAAGTAATTTTCTATAGGTTTTTTCCTTGATGCACAGGTTCTTCCTTGGTTATGGAAATGCAGGGGCCAGTGGAAAAGGTACAGGCTTTGTCTCACTGCTTACTCTCCTGAATAAAAAGTATCTGCTTAAGAAGTGAAAAAAAGAGAAAATAAATGTACTATGTCTAAATTAGAATTGGTGAAAGATACATGAAAGAGATGAGATGTGTGATTCTCACTAGAGAGTTGACCTGTCAATTTTGAAATAGTATGGAAATCAAAGAATATCTGAAATGATGGCACAAGTCATCTTATGGTTTGTATACATCAGTTCCCCTAATAAAAAGAAAAAAAAATCCAAAGAAAGAAGTTGAAAAAACAAAGAACCAAATCGATATGCAGTTAAAAAACTAGACCTCCAAATCCTAATGCCAGCTGCAAGCAGTCAGAGGTCAGAGTGGGCCTGAGACAAGGAGGGCACAGGAGTATTGATATGTGAAATACAAAGGATGAGTCACACAGCTGAGAGCAGACTGGGGACCAGGGATGCCTCCAAAGAGCTCAAGTTCACTGTTTCAACAGAACAGGCAAGAGGTTGAATCTTTGCACGTGACAAAGGATCTTTGGTATTCCTATCTGTGCTGCACGTGCTTGACATTGCATGTGGCATGATAACCAACGTGCTCATATCCAGGCACTGGGGAAAAAAACCTTTTTTCCACTGGTGTTTCAAGCTACCAGCTCTCCACTGGACTTCAGACCTTTAGTGCATGAGGAATGTGTGTGTGTTGCAGTGCAACTTATTTTTCAAATTAGGGCAAAGAAAGCCAGTCACTGCAGTGTTGATACCAACCAGGGCATGGAGGTGATTCTACCTGGATTTTGCTCTGGATCAGGAAAACTGAAGAACTAGAGCAGATTGTTAAAGTGATGGGATTGATAGATGAGAAGGTTCTAAAAGATAAAGTATCTAGGGATTATATCACCCTCAACACTCAATTAGTTTATGTTGCTATAAGTAACTACCATATGGCATAATTTCTGCACCAGCTGCTTTCCAGGCTACAACGGGTACAGGTCTGAAGGTAAACTATGACACGGAGCTAGTGGTAATTAGAAAAGTGGGGGAAAGAGCATAAATTAAAGATTATATTAAGACTTTTGAATTGGTTAAGTAGTAAATTATAAGTGGCCAGGGATGCATTGGCTGCTGTGTGCCAGGCTGGGGATTCCAGCAAGCCTGCAAGCACCACATGTGTGTGCACAGTAGGCAGCACGGCACAGCAAGGACCAAATCCAGGAGGGTGGCAGAATGCTGCATTCCCATCCTGGGATGAGGACTGCCTGGACCGAGCAATGCTGTAATTTGAAGGAGATGTTTTCCTTCAAATCCATGCCAAACAACAGTAGGTGCTGCTCTGACCTGCATCCTGCTCTGCCCCCCTGCAGCCCTTCCCCACATGCACAGGGATTTCTGAGAGTTTGGACATGAGGCAATAGGTATTGAGCTGGGTTTCATTTTCACAAAAGCAGACCCAGACACTGCAGTAGGGATAAAACTTAGGAATAAGTAATTTCCGTGTTTACCTGAGTTATCCTTACCCTTCCTTCAGCCAGCCTGTGTTCCTGGCTTGACAAGCTGCTATTTGCACACCAGAAAATTAGGATTAGAATACCTTCTTCCTTCCTTGCCTGCTTGCTTGCTTCCTTCCTTCTTTCTTTCCTTCCCAATCTCATTTACTATGTACAATACTCACATTTATATATTAGATTCAGATCAAAATTTTACAATTAAGCAGAAGTAGATACCCCTAAGAAATGTATATGTTCCTTAAACTTTGCTGAGTTTACTTGGAGACTTTTTTTTTTTTGAGTGTTTCCACTAGCTTATATAGTGCTGTATTCTTGTCTATAACCAACTAAGCCTTAAATCTCTGGTTCCTGGGCTGAGGATCAAAGAAAAATACCTTCTGCTGGTATAGTTTTATTCCAATCTGAGAAATAGCAAGAGTTTTTGAAAATGCAAGAAAAATGTTTACATCATACTTTAGATCCAGACTATCTCTGCATACTGGTTTTAAATTAAAGTAATGACAAATTGACTTTTTTTTTACATTTTCTCAGTAACACAATCATTTGAAATGACAACTACGGTTTTACCCCTTAGTGTGGTTTCCAGATGTCTGATCTCTCATGGATCACTTTTTCTTCTTCATCTGTAATTCCTTTTCAAGCAGAATCTTTTACTGTGTTCTGTTGTCGTTATGTACAAGTTCCTAATTTTTATTTTTTGTGTTTCATGCATTCTTTTTAAGTTGGTTTTAAATTGAGACTTTTCTGGGTTTTTTCCACAATTCCAATGAGGCAAAAAAAAAAAAAATAGCAACATAAACTAAAAAGGAGGGGTACTATGTTGGAATGAAGGGGTTAAAACAGAGGAATATACGAATGCTTGTTGGCAAAAGTTGTCCTCAAATCTTCATTAGAGATCAGAGAAACATGCAATATTGCATTAACTGAAAGAAAACCTCTTAGATTACAGGGTTTAATGTCCTTAGAAATGCTGCAGAGTTTATTTGAAAAATAAACCCAACAAGCCTCTATTAAATTTATAGAGGAAATGGAAAGCAGAAACTCAGAAGACTGTAATTGCCACCTACAAATATGATAATTAGAGTGAATAAGAAGTAATGAAGGAGGAAATCAGAGGCAACTCACCTCCTTTGCAGAAAGTTGGAGGTTACATTGCCACCATGTGGTAAGACTGTGGAGAGCTGGAGCAGCTTCTTTCTCGAGATTCAGGATTTGAGAGCTGCAAACAGCCAGAAATCTGCATGATTTGCTGGGAAAAAAAAAAAAAATTGTAATATGCAGATAGCATCCTGATTGGAAAGAAGCAATGTGAGATGAAATCCTATTTTGCTTTTGATTAGCCCATGCAGTCGGTTCTTTGATGGTGTGTTTGTGGAGTTCTTGACTTGAATTTTAATTCAAAACGCTGTTGTATAAAATGTTCTATAGAAAAGTGAGCAGAATGCAGAGACGGGTATAAAAAAAAAAGTTCTCTTTTTAAAATGATGTCACTTGTAAGCTTTTCTGAGTACTAAATTCCATCATTCTGTTGTATGTCTTCTTAAAATCATCTCCAAAGTTTCTGCATTAGTTTTGATTGTTTTCAAATTCTCCTGATAATCCTGAGATACTTCCTGGTATAATCCCCATTTCTATCACATTAAGAAACGGGAGCCTTTGTTTTTACTAAGTACTTTTTAGACCACCCTATATGGAAATATAATTATTTTTCTAAACCAAAAGTCTTTGAGTTCTGCCTATAGAAGGATTTAGGATTCACAAAAGTGTGTCAACTTGTTCTTCCCCCCATCCCCTCTCCAATTTTAGTTCCTAATTCCTCATGGCGTGACAACTGGTTGCTGTAGAAATTACTAGGATTCAAGAGCATGATTTGACAGTCTGAGTCAGATGAGCTTTTCACAATCCCCTTTTTGATCAGATTAGTGCTGCCCCTGCGCTGACCCTTAGCCAAGGAGAGTTGAGAGAGCCTCTCCTCTAAGAGCAGGGATTGCTGATGGCTTCACTGGCTTTCCCTTCAGACAACTCTGTCCTGCTTCATTGCAAGGTCCATTTCTTGACTTCACTGAAGAATGAACCTTTCTCTGGTGTCCACTATATGTGACATCCTTTGTGCACAGGGCTATTTGGGTGTCAGTGCAACAAAGTGCTCCAACTTCATGCTGAATACTATGGTTGCCTTTGTAAGAACAGCTCCCCTCCTTAGCACCCACACATTTGTAGCTAAAGTGCAAGAATAAGATTAAATGAGCATCACAAGTGACACTCAGATGTCTCTCTCGGTACAAGTCTAATTTTGACCTCCACTGAGGCAATTATTCTGTCTTGATCTTAATGTCTTTTGCAAGCATCAATTAATAAAATTTCTTATAATGTCCTGGTAAAAGAGAAATTATTACCATCTTTTTAGAAACAGGCAAACCGAGGCACAATTATTGACCTGGTTTTAGAACAGAAGAGAGAAATTAGGACACAAAACTGAGGTGGAAATCTCACCTTAGCCCCTCGAAACCAAAGAAATGCTCATGAAAACCATATCTGGCTGTTCTCAGCGCATCCCTTGGGTTCCCTCCAGTACAGACCCCTGGCAGGTCCCCTTCAGTTTTGGTGACAGGACATGAGGGATGCACAATTAGAGAGATGTTTCTGTGTGAGTCACTGCAGGAGGGCTGGACTGGTCCCAAGTGATTTTGACAGGATTAGGAGCTTTTCCAATCCATAGGGCACACTATGAGCAGAAGGCAAATGTCTGCTGTTAGGGCTGCCTCAGCTCTGTTGGACTGCTCCCTTTGTTCTGCATCATGAAGAGGCTGATGAACTATTACCTGCTTTGCAAATCCCAGAAAAAGGAGCCAATCATTTCAGCCCTTTCCTTTCTACACATGTGACTCACAAGCGTTTGCCTCCTACATTAGTTTTGCTTTTGCTCAAAGTTGAATCATTGTCTTATATTTGATTTAACAATAATAGCAGGGGGAAAAAATAACCATCAGTATCTGCTGTGTAAAACTAGATCAAAAGCAATTCTTTAAAGGAGGCTTTCATGAGTACTAGATTTAAGATTTCAAAAACTGGTAAGAAATGGAACTGAAGAAAAACAGCTCCTAAAAGCAAAACATTATATTTTCATGCTATTGTGCTTTTAAAATTGAAGGCAACAGTCTGAAAATAGACATCGAAATGCATCTTACTTGATGGGAATTATCTGGAGATCATTGTATTTATTGCATTTGTTTTGATTTTCCAGTCTCTGCCTCAGACTGTAGGCACAGAGATGACTTAAAAGATTCAATATCTCGTTTTAAAAATTAAACTTCACTTGATTATTGAACTGACCCATCCTAACCCTGAGATTGTCATATATTATCCTGGATTATCACCAGCAGGCAAGAAATGGTGAGAACAGGACAGTAGGTAAGAGCTGTGTCCCCAGCAGCTAAAGGATTTCAGATGTGATAGCTGAGGCTGTGCTGCCCCTTGGAGGCACAACACAAAGTTGCATAAATACATGAGGAAGGAAAGAATTAATTATGGAGCTTTAAAATTATCTTGGTTTTTTCCCTCTTCCTTCTCTCTACTCTTCTCTCCCCAATGCCCTGTGAATTGCCTGAAGACCTGCTTGTCTGGAAGCTCTTGATAAGAGTTTAAAAGCCTTATGATGTAGCACCTATTCCCCAGATTATATCATGTGTGATGATACCCAGGATAAATAATTTTCCAGCTAAATATAGGTAATTTAGAACCCTTCTGTGCTTCTCATCTCTTTTCTCTGGTATTTAACATCTGATACAAGTATGGATATCTCAGCAACTATTGAGGATCCTCAATAGTGGTGGGATGGGAGGGTCAGGAGAAGGTTCAAAGAGTTGATGTGGTTATTTTCCAGTGCTATGGAGCAGGGAGTAGATTTGGGAATTTCCCTGTAAATTTCCCTGTTTCAGCAGGTCCATCAGTGGAGCTGTGGATCTGGTTCATGGACACTGCTGATAAACACCAGATCCAGAGCCATGGAGGGAAAAGTTGTCATTCTGCTTGTATGGCACCAGTGTCAACACACTGAGATAAACAAAAAGTTCACATCTGCCCACTGAGGAACTTTTAAAAACTTCCTCTGTGCAGTGATCCAGTCAAAATGTTATATTGTTTAAGAACAGCGCAAGGCTACTTATGGGACATCTTTTGTTAAGGGCTTGCCTATGAATTTCGGGCATCTGATTTTGACCTTGAGAGTGAGAATAATTTTAACTGGATGCTGACCTGGCCAGGAAAGCTTGGCATGTGTCAGGAATGTTTCAGCACTTTTGTGAGTTCTAAAATTATGCAAGACAGAATAATAAACCCAAAAAGGGGGAAATGGTAAGTCGAATGGTGTTGTTCTGTCTCCATTAGCAGAGATCATGTGGTGCTAGGTGAGAGGTGGGAGCAGCAAAACAGAAATGCATATGTAACAATTTCCTCCTGGTGTGAGCTGCCATTTGGAAGTGTTGTAATACATGATCTCCTAATTACCAAAGCCCAAGATTATCTTTAATGAGCAGACCTCGCAGCACAGCACTGCTGAATGGCACCTCAGCTGAAGGGAAGTTGCAGGAAGAGTGAAGAAGCTGAGAAGTCTATTTTCCTGTATTCCATTGAGTGTTCAAAAGGGACACTGCAGAATTCAGTCATGACACAGCTGCTTTCCCTGGGAAAGGAGGAAGGCAGCAACATGATGGATCTAGTCACATAGCTCAAAGCCCACACCTGTCCCTGACTGTTATTAGGATTAAAACAGCCAGCCTTTCTGTTCCCCTCCCAGAACTGATGTTCACTTGCATGAATTATTTGCTTGGAATGTGTAGAAATTACAAATGCAAGTCCTATGAGTGCTTGGTCAAAAACACCAGGTCATAAAGCACTGGCTTTTTTTCCAGCAAAATAACTTTCCTGGGACATCCAGAGATGGTCCCTTACCTGCACTGTGCTGTGTTTGTCCTGTTCTTCTCCTCTAGGAGAAAATACACATTTGCCTCCAACACAGTAGCTAAATTAGGACTGAAAATGGAGAGTCACTTCTCCAGTCTGACTTTACTTCATTTTAGGCTTTTAGTTTAGCTTAGTGGAAAGAGTGTGCACTTGGCTGACCACTTGAAAAAGGAAAGAAAGCATAAAATAGTTACTTGACTGCACAGGAGTGGATTTGCCTCCTTGAAACACATCAATCCTTAGTGGACAAGCATTTCTTTATATCACATTGGAAAACAAGTACTGGATCCTTAGTAAGTACGTATCACTAGATATATTATTTATACTAGTTATAAATTTGGACTTAGAACTGCATTAAACCATCTCTCTGAGTACATAAGGCACAGAAAGATAATTTATAGGCATTTAGTCAGTCAGCTGCTTTTGTTTATGGAAGTATATAATAGGCACCTTTTCAGTTCAGGAATATAGATCTGCTAAAGAGAAAACAGACATCCATGCTCTTTGCAGTGAAAGAAAGAAAATAATAAAAATAATGAAAATCTGTGTAATCATGATGTAGCAATGCTTTGAGAATTTAGTAGTGGAATCCTGCTAAGCCTGATGAAGATGAAACCTACCCAACAGGCCAACAACATAATTGGAATTTATAGCTGCAGGCTGGAGCATACAATCTTCAGGGGCTGGAGGGAATGACAGAGAAATATCACTTGGAAGAAGCTGGAAGAGTAAGTTGCAGCCTCTCTGCCTGATGGACCTTCCCACACACAAGTCTCTGTGCTCACAGGAGCGAACACCCACCTCGGGCACTGCCACTCTGCATCATCAGTGGGAAAGTGTTCGGCCAGCCCAGAGCTGCTGGGTTTTCTATAAGAAAGTTACCAAGAAAAGATGAAAGGCATTCAAGGAAGTCACAGAAAAAAAAGTACAATATATAGGTATATAAATTGGCACCTCTGAGTGCAACACACGTCCAAATACTTCAGGAATAACATGACTTAGAAAATTACTTTTTTAGCGATAAAAAGTAAATGGCAAAAAGTACAACTCACCATTTCTCATCCCACTCAGCAAGAGCAGTTGTATTTTCTTTGCAAGTTGATAAGTTTGCCATCTGAACATTTCAAGGCCTTGCAAAACATACCTTTCATAGTCTAGTGGTGGGAAAGTACTTAACAGTTTGGTATGTCCTGTGCCCTGGCAGTGGCTAGTGCTCAAGCAAACCCCTCACACAACCAGAGCCAGTACCAGACCACTGCAGGGAATAATGAGATACCGGTCATCCGTGACCTCAACACAGCAGCATCACTTGTGTTGTGGATGTCATGGTAAAAATATACTGGTGGAAGAAGATCTACTATAAATGAGTGGGCTTTCTAGGTGGGAATTGTCCTCAATACTAAATAGGAATTTTTTAAGGTAGAGCAGGCTATGATAACATTGGAAATGAAGATTAGTCTATGTTAGGTATTGTGAGCTGTTAGGTAGATAAAAATGGAGCCATCTCCATCCTGCCAATAAATGAAACAGATAAAGAGGGGCAAGGAGGGGGGTATTTTTTTCCAAAGCCACCCTTAATCAGCAAAAAACAGCAGACAAAATTCTCTTTAGTAGATGGGGATTTGTGGGGTACGGGTTACATTTATTATCTGGGAGGTTATAAGCTTTATTTTAATTTCCGGTATTTGCCTGCTACATCCTAAGGAACAATACAAGCTGGATCTACTGCATATAATTTTAAAGTCTGTGCATGTCATTTATATGGTAATGGGGGAGTTCCCTCTCATCCCCAGTGATTCCTGCAAAATTCTACATGCTGGTTCTCAGTATATTTGGCTTTCTCCAGCGTAAATTAAAATGCACATTCATGATCTTTGAACAAAGCGGGCAAGGATAATTGGTAATTTGATCCTGTTCTGTACAACCCAATTCAAAGTAATACTTATAATTTTCAGTTAATTAATCAGGGCTTTTTTCCCCTTAAAATTCTTAATTGCCTTTCTATGATATTAATTTTTAATAAGTTTTTTCCTACCACTTTTAGATCCAATTATACAGGCAATTTCTTTTCACTGCTATTGCATGGCTCTGTGTGTGTATTTATATGTACATTTCCATACATTTGTTATATTTTTTAAGAAACTTTTATATTGTGGTTTATGGATGGGTTTTTTGTCAGCTGAAATTAAAAAGCTGAAAATAATGGAATCAATGTACAACCATAAGAAATGAGGTGCAACAGAGAATAGAAAACTCAAATCAACACAGCAACATCTTTAAAGAATTGCAAATCTCTGGCACTCCCATTGCCACTATGAATAGTCAACTTCATCTGGTATTTAATTCACCATTCAATTAAAACTCTCATTAGAAGACTCTAATTGTTGTGGCTTTAAAGTAAAATGAGCAATCATTAGAGACACAAACTTTGGACTCTCCAAGGAAATTAAAATGGACAAAAATTCAAAAATCAAAATATTAGCAAATATAGACATATGTGGGGGTAGTGTCTGTGATGAGACACATGCCATGGACCAAACCTTGGCTGAACAAAGTGCTGAGCACCCCATGCCTGACCAAGCCAAGCAACTCCCCTCCTGTGAGCTTGAGCTGGGTGACAGCACCTTTCTTACTCTCCGGTGCTCCTTTAGCATCCTTGAAGGCCTTCGAACCCCTCATGCTCTGCAAATTTGAATGGAAATACTCAGAGTAGTTTGCTTTTCACTTCCTTCCACCTCATTAGAAGGTGTTACTCTAATTTGCCTGTCCTTACCTGGCCAAGTGCTTATTGCATTAACATAAAGGGCTTTTAAGTTGTAGTAGCAGAAATGTTGCTCACTACAAATTGATACATGCTCCACCAGCATTTCATAGAATCGTAGAATGGTTTGGGTTAGAAGAGACCTTTAAAGCTAATCTAGTCCTAATCTTCAACCAGATTAAATTGCTTACAGCCCTGTCCAAACTGATCTTGAAAGACGGAGCATCCACCATGTCTCTGGGAAACCCTCATTGTAAAAATCTTCTTTTGTATACCTAATCCAAATCAACCCTCCTTCAATTTAGAACCATTACCCCTTGTTCCATCACAACAGGCCTTGCTAAAAAGTTTGTCCCCATCATTGCTGTAGTCCTCCTTAAAGAGCTGAAAAGATGCAATAAAATCTGACTAGAGTCTTCTCTCCTCCAGGCTGAACAATCCCAATTCTCAACCTGTCTCTGTAGCAGAGGTGCTTCAGCTCTCTGATAATTTTCCTGGCCTTCTCTGGGTTCCCCACTGGACGTTCTGCACACCAAAACCACTGGGGATTATTTCCTATCTCACTTATTTATAGGAATTTCTGGATTGTTGCTGCCAATCAGAGTTTCACAGACTTGGTTGGTGCCCCTGCTCCAGCTTTCCTTCTTGAAATAGTGGAGCTGGAGACATCAATGATACCCAAAGCATCTCTAATGACCTTCTGGGCAATTACTGGGGTTTAGCCTGAAGTCTGCAGCTCCCTGGAGAGAGGTGGGGTAGTTCCAGGTGGTCCAAGGAAGGAAGGTGACTATGCAAGCTTTTGTCAGTATATTTAGACTTAGTACACAGGAATCTATAGTTTAAAAATATTGGGAAAAAAGGTATCTCCTACTAGTGTAAAAGAGATTTTGATGGGCAGACATTATCCTGCAGGTATGTTTGTCTTTTGTTTATGTTTTCTGATACCACAGTGGAGGACTTTCAAGACACACAGCTAGGAAGAACAGAATTCTGTTCAACATGCAAGTGCCACCACTCTGAAAACACAGTCAAACCCCACTGATTCATCAGTGGCATAACCTGGTTACATACCATTACCTTCACTAATAATAAATGCTCCTGTTATTTGATAAGAGCATTTTTTCTGAAATATTGTTGTAAGCTAATTTGAATTCTGTTTTTATTCTCCTTTCTTTTTTTATTATTCCTGGGTGACTCTATTGATCTCAGTAATTCCTCTGATTATTCAGTACTGTAAAATCAGATTCGTCCTCTGAGTCATTATTGAGCTAAATCTCTCAGTCTGCCAGATCCTGAATCACTGTTCAGGTTGAAACCTCTGGGAACATTGCCATAGCAGGACAATATATACTCTGAGTGGCTTTTTAATGGCTGTTCAATTACTCTAGCATTTTAAAACAGGTAAAGAATTTGGAGGTAGACTAAATTCAGTCAATGTGCTCCAGTTCCCATTTCATAAAGCAGGGCTTTATTTTGCCATATTAAGTGACATTTATTAGCACTCAAGCTAGGTGACTAGCAGGTGCTGCTCAGGGTGAATAAATCATGCAAGCAATTCACATGAAAGACAGCTTGTGCAAGTGCTGATAAAAGTCCATGGGATTGAAGAATCAAGTTCTTTAATAGCAATGTCAGACTGTTCAGTCTTCTTATCTCTCGTATTTCTTTATGAAACATTAAAAAAGATTGCTTTTGGGCACTTGTGTTCTTGAACTATTGCAATCGTCTAATGAATTTTTGATAGTCAAATTCAGAGGGTTTTCTGATCACTAACTTTCTTGATACGTCTGTAGCTGTTGAAATGGATCCCTTGTGTCAAGGTTGGCTGTCCATCTTCCTTTAATGATAAATCCCAAAGATTAGTTAGGAAGAACCTGTAACGTTTAATTTAAAGGAAAGGTGAAGTGGAAGCTACTTGAGCAGGTTTGTATAGAGTAATATTCAGCATATAATGAGAGCCTTGATTTGTCTTACTGCATTGCACAGATAAGCAAATTGTATTTCCAGCCATAGCAACCTGTTAAGTGGCAGTGAGGAGATAAAGAAAGAAGGAAATGATTTGACTATAAAGACCCCTACTGCATTTGGGCATCATGACTTCTGTCTCGTCTAGGTCCTTAGCAATTGGGAAGGCATGACATGACCTTGCAGTGAGCATTTACCCACATCCAACCACAGTGCAAATCACTCAGAAGACTTTTGCCAGGAAAAGTTTCTACGGACTTAGTGCCTCTAGCTAACAGGCTTTCATGGAGAGCGGACAACAGGCTGTGGGTTTTTGTTTAAGCCAGGTGAAGGAAAAGTACATTTTTATTATGCATTAGTGGCGTACAGCAGTGTGTCATTTTGGATGGATTTCCTAGATGCATTTGCTCTTTGGAGTGAGTACTAGAAACAGGACTAGCTGGTGATATGATCTCTAATATTTCTACTTTCATAATTCAGTCACTATTTTCATTATTACATCTGGATATCTGAAAGATCACAGACTTGCCAGCGTTGATGAAATGTCTGTGTGTCAGTCTAGCCAGCATGGTCCAAAAGGTTGTTACTGAGACTGACTGACTCACACCACCATAGCAGGACACCTGCTAATTGTTAGGAGCTGATTTGAATGTTAATCATTAATGTTTTAAAGCAAACAAATAAAGATTCTTAAGGATGGTGCACAAGGGAAAAAAAAATGAAGCACTGAGAAATTTCTGAAAAGATCAGAGTGAGGATGTGAAGGCAACTCAACCTTGTTCTGACATGTTTGTCCAAAGAGAACAGCTTTTATTACAAAGCAGGCCCCAAAATACTGATGTGCCAATAGGATAATATGGTTTTGTGTATGACACGTGGTAATGCAGCCTGCCCATTGTGATTCCCCTGGAGGGGGTGCTAAACCTTCTGAGGAGTTGCTTATTGCTCCTGATGGAGACCCAGAGTTCATGTAAAGCCCAAGGGACAACTCCTCTCCATGGCTTTTTCCAGTGGGATTTGTGGAGTTGAGTGTGCTCATTGTGTCATGATGTAAAGATGGCCATGAAGAGCCTCCCTGGCCGTTTCCAAAGAGTTGAGTTCTTCTCATATTCTGTGGGACTCCACCTGTACTTCTCAGATGACATCTTGCACTTGTGTATCTGTTTTATTAGGTGTTTTTTGTTGTTTCTTTTTCAACAAATAAATCTGTATGAATGAGGGAGATTTTGAACATTCATGACTTCTTAGTTATTACAGTCTGAGCCTGATCCCCTGTGTGTGTTCTGTAGGAACTGTAGAGATATACCTGAGGACAGGATCAGGCTGGTGTTCAATAACATCAGCTTTTGAAGCCCCAAGCACTCAGAGAGTAAAGAAGGTCTGTCAGCTACTTGTCAATAGCCTTGTAAACAACACCCCAATGCTCTGACTCATATAACAATACAGGATTCTTTAGTGTTGTAAACACAACAAATTAGAAGAATCAATGGATCTGAGGGGAAAAAATAGACACCAACTAATCAACCAACCAACCAAACAAACAAAAAAAATACACCAAAAGTGATAACAGCAAAAAAACTCACAAACATTAAACTAGCAATTTTGAAGCGGGGGGAAATTAGTATCCTCTGAAAGTCCCTTCTGTCTGTTGGGAGCTTGGTGCCATCCTAACATGATCTCATGCTGCTTATTGGGCATAGGTGCCCTAAAGATTGTCCTAGAGAATCAGTGGTGGTTATTGCTGCTATTTGGGACTATGGATGTGGAGCCCAGGCTGGAGTGGTCAGGATTTGGCCAGGCTGGCTGTCATGCAGACTCTGGCTTTGCTGGGCATTGTTTGCTCTCCATCCCCACGTGTTCCCTCAGGGATCCTTGCCAGCTATATCCAACAGTGACATGTCTTCTGCTGGAGCACAGCTACTTGTGGTGGTGTCTTATAGGGCCACCTTCATCTCACAGCAATAAAGTTGAATCATGGCCCATTTGTGTTCAAATTTCATGAGGTTTGTCTGTTTTTGGAGCTTGGGCTGGGCACAGGCCATGCAGCACCTCTGGGGCCCACATAGGTAAGACATGACCTTGCTGACCACACAGAACACAGGAAGAGTCCCATGGAGTTGTCCTCAGTGCCCAGCATGAACCACTCTGCTAAAATGGGCTTCCCTCCAGGCCATCAGCATCAGGCCACAGGGAGGAAAAAACACTGGCCAAACCCTCTTCTGCTGTCTCAGCATGATGTTCTGCAGGAGCAAGGGGCTGCAAGACTGCATGAGCAGGAAACGTGTGTTCAAGCAATTAAACCATATGACTAAAGGGAAATAATGACACCTCCCCTGTGCCTGAGAAGATGTAGAATTCCTGGCTGCGCTCCTCTCCCTGAGATGAGGGGCTGCCACCTTCTCGTGGCTGGCAAATGCGAGAGCTCCTTGCCTGCATCTTTCCACCTCCTTGGCTGCACAATGCTGCTGCTGTTGGATGGTGAGATTTTGGATCAAGGATTTGGGGTTTGTAAAGTGCTCTCTAAGGCATGTCCTCAAAAACGCTATGAGAGCAAGCAATAATTTATTCTTCATAAGTTTGTTGCCTGTCAGTGGCAGAGGAGACTCTGTGTTCTGAATAGGAATGTTTTTCTTAAGGATCCTCTTGGACAATGGCAAGAGCATCTTGAGAACTGTTGTTGTTTGCATATAGAGACTGTGGAACTGGGCTGAACCTGGAGTTTGTGCTCATCCAAAAAATGAAATATTTCTTTTTTTAAAAAAAGGTGGTTGAATTGTTCAATAGCCCTGCAAAATTGCAGATTTTTTTTCTACCTAACTCAATTAGACAACTGTGAAAGAGGATTAATTGCTCTAAAATCAATAGTGCTGTGGGGCTGTTGCTGACATCAGCGCAAAATAATGTCAACACAAGAAAATGTAAATTGGATATAATAATATAAAACAGTTTTAAGCTATTTGCATACACATAGCTACTGTAACACTCATTTTATACCTATTACAATGATTTAATGGAAGTCAGTGTTGACCTACACTGAGGGGAAAATTTGGTTACATATGAATGAAAGATGGCATAGTGATCCTCTACAGCTGTCCCTGAAACACGTGTCACTGAAGGCCAACATGAACAATAAGTTTACCCTAACTGGCTAAAAATACTTGCCTTCAAACTGTACAGAAGTAATTGATTTGGGCGTGTGGTTGGTGCTTTGAGATGATCTAGTAATTGATTTTAAAACAGATGGCAGCTGTCAAATAAGCATTTGTATTTATTTGATGTTTCTATGACAACCCTTGGGGTTTCGCTATCTCAGAACTCTTTGTTTTCTCCTTTCTTAGACACCCTTTCTGTTCTCTGATCTCTGTTCCTCTCATGTTCTTTTGATGCATCCTACTGACAATTTCTTTTGAGCCTCCTTTCATAATGTAAGCCATGGCCTTTATGTTAGTCTTTAATTTCATTTTGCTTAAAATTCTTTTTATATTGACTGTTTTAATAAAACAGCAAAATGTCTTCAGCACACCAAATACTTCATCATATGAATATTGGCTACAATACACTGATTATGCTCCCCAGAATTGCTGTACTTTACCTCATCAGCAATAAATAACGTTGAAGGGGAAGTTCCCCCTGTCAGAGAAAATTTTACTTAATACTTTGTGTAAAAATTAAAATATTCTGAAATTAATTAGTCTATTGAGAAAAATTTAGATATGTTTGTGTTTGTGTGCATGTATCTATATCTACTTAGAGGAGATTAAAACTTGTGTTGTATGGGCACAACATTCACAATATTGTTTTGATTTTCTATTGAGGAAGAAAATGCAGTGTCTCGAACAGGAAGAGGATTTTGATTGCATTGGTTTAAGTGTTCAAAAGGCTCGTGGATATGGCATTTGGGAATATGCTTTAGTGGTGAACATGGTGGTTAACAGTTGAACTTGATGGTCTTACAGGTCTTTTCCAACCCAAACTATTCTATGATTCTATGATTTAATAGATAAAAGTGCCTCTACCCATTACAGCCTTATTTTGGATTGTTGAGATGCAGAAGGCCTCTACTTTTCTAGATACAGTTGAATAAATCTTTCTGTCTCCAAAGAAACCTCCTCAATTGTTTGAAGTTACTTTTTGAAGTCAATGACATGCAGTTGTTAAATGCAGCCCATCTGTGTAACCCAGGGTGTTTTGTCGGAAGTGGGCACAACATTCAGATCTCTAGAAGATCTCTTGTTTGCAGAAGACATTGGAAAACATCTGTTGACTATGATTATAGAAAAGCAAATATAATTTTTTCACTTGAGAATTATTTCTTTTTCTCAAATTTTAATCATGAAATCATCACGGGGTTTTGTTGGGTTTTTGATTGGGTTTTTTTTATGTGGTAGGAAAGGGCTGGTACCTACTACAGGACTGTTCTGTTCAAGTATTATTGTCTTCTTGAGCAAGTCTGGTTTTGTTAACTCGCACTTGAAAATAAGTTATTTGTGCTGACTTCAAAACTTGGAAGAAACCTTTAAGCTACCAACGGATTTCTCAGATAGTCATTGGTGAAGGCGTCACCTTTTCCCAAACAGCAAGACAAAACTTTTCCACCTACAGCAGAACAGTAAAATTCACAAATACATCTCAAGATAGATAAAGGCCGAGGAGCTAGTTGGATTTTTAGAAATGCGTGAAGAGACTCCCTTGCTTGTGGCATTTCCATGTGCTCATTAACAAAGAGGAGCTCTGCCAGTGCAGAACTCTGTGCAAGCCTGGTGGATTTATCATGGAAGTGTCTGTTAGAAGTATCACAATGGCAGATTATGGTTCAGAACATTAAAACCATCTGTGTGGATTTCCATATGTGGTGCATACAACACATTTCTTCTGGAACCTGCTGGTTGCCACTGAGGTTGCAGAAGATAAAGCCCTGATGTTTTTTCCTTATATTGACCATATAAGAGAATTCACATATCTGGATGTACTTCAGTGAGACTGTTCAGTGCTTAGTCAGAGGTGGAGATGATGATTGAAAGTGTTTGAATTCTACTGCTAAACCTCTGCTAATGGTGCTATACAAGTATCAAAAGAAAGCAAAATCCACTTGTGAAGATTCTTACAGGATTGGGGTGGATATTGTCCATGACGGAACAAGCCAGAGGATTTTTTGAGGTTTTTTTCAGACCTATTTCCTATGATTCCTTGAGAAGTTCGTTACCTAATGTAAGATACAAGTCTCCCATTTCATTGCTCTTGCCAGTGCTGCTGAAATTAACCTCCAGTTTGAAACAAGCAGATGATTCCTGACCTTTTATACATATACTGGGCTAGTTTTTGATGACACACCTAGTAAAAATGTCCATCCAGCCTCTGATCTACTGTACTGTGCTTCCAGTATGGTGTCATAGCCAAATGCTGTATCTAATCCCAGATTTGCCACAGTTTATTACTTGACTGCTGAGTACAGCAAGGGACTTCTCATTCTGCTTCCTGACAGCGATGAGGAAAGCATCTATCAGGAAATACATTCTTCAGAAGAGATGGCATTTCCCCTTCGGGCAGCCTGGTTCACTCTAGATGTGACTCAGGTGTTGATTCCAAAAGCAGCCACCAACATAATGCACTAAATGCAGCAACTTTTAATTCAGCTCAGGGAAGATTCTCTCATCATGCCTCTGTTATTGCCTCCAGTGTCTTTTCTCATGCAGTGATGTTGAAGTCTCTAAGAAAGATATATACCCAGTTGTCACTGAATATACTCTGACCTAGTGTGCTCCTCCTGAGGTCAGTTAACTCAGAAGACTCTGTTTCACACAGCTTTGAAATGATCCTTCAGTTGAGCCTTATTCAGCTAAAAGAAGGATTAAATTACATGTACTGTAATGCTCCTGAGCACAAACATTTCACTGGCTAATACCTGTCCCCATCAAAGAGTCACTGCTTGTGAGCAAGGCCATCCAGTTGTTTCAGAGTGATTCTATTCTGAATATGCTAACATGGAATAAGTAGTGACTTGCCTCAGCCCCTGTGCTTGAACCTAGACAGTGTGGTTTAACTGCCTTTGTTCATTTAAGGAAACCACACACTTTATTCTCTCTATTTTGAGGGGTTTCATGCCCCAATGTGGCTGGCAAACAAAACACAGACCGACCAGCATTTGTCTACAATGAAACTCAGCAGCTTACTCACAGTATCCTGACATTATGTAGCACTCAGTAACTGCCAACTTTGGTGAAGAGAGTAAAAGTTCTGAACAATTATCACTTTATAGTCTTAGCCAGGAGGTCATGAGCTATATATCTGGGGGCTTTGATGTTTAAGGAGAACCTGGTTTTTCATATGCATGAGACAGGATCTGAATTAACTTTATAAAGACCTGGGAATATTGAATGCAACTGATTTTTGAGCATATGTGTAATGGTTTAAGCAGACACAAGGAATAGAGTGTCTCCAAGAACAAATGGTCTGCAAATTATGTTTTACTTTCAGCTGAAACTTTATGGTACTAATCCATTTTGTATTTCATAAGAATGTTCTCTGGTTTGCTAAAACTAACTGATCTGTCTAATAACAGCAAGGCCCTGGCTTTGTTCAAGGCAAAGGTTCACTCAATTAAATCCCATTAATAGAGGACCACAAAACCTGTACTAAAACCTTTCTGGGTATATGACCTTCAGCAGAACTGCTTCATTATGTCTGAGATCCTGCAGAAAATGTTTGCTGAATAAAGTCATTCCTAATTAATGTTAAAATGTCAGGGATTCATTTGCCATCCATCTCTACTCCTTTTCCTTTACATTCTTAATTATCTTTCTAATGGGTAACTAGTATAAAAAGTCAAAAGCGACATCTTTCAAATGTGCATACAGCAGGTGGGACAATGCAGTAAAGCAAATTTGCCAGATGTGCTTTCCCACGTAACGTTTGTAACTTCCTAAATATCTTTCCAAAACCCCATTTACGTGTTGCATTAAAATTGATTAATTAATTTGTTATTTAGTGTAAGTATGGAGGATGATTTTCTTTTGCACCCTTTCTGATGTTACCTTGTGTTTTTTCCCAAGCCATATGCAAGTATTGATCAACAAAGTGTTTATTTGCTCTCTGATGAATATAATTGTGGTGTATAAAGTGTTGTACAAACCTGGTGGGTCTGAACTCGGAAAATCCTCATTCATTTTTCCAATCACCAGCCATGACAGCAGACATTGGAGTTGCTTGGATCTGTGTAGCAGGACTTCATGGGGAAGGCTTAGAAACACTCTGCAGCTTCTTTAATTTTTATTCTCACATTAAAGTAATGGGACCCATCTTCCTGGCCATCAATCTATACAACATATGCAAGCCCTTCTGGTGGTTTAAATAGGAATGACTCACATGATATTAAGCCTCTTAATGAAAATGGATTACATTATTGCCTTTCACAAAATGAGAGGTTTAAAAAGCCAAGTTAGTGTCTTCCAAATGTCAGTAACTGGAGACACTTTGGACAAAGAGTGAATTTTTATAGCTTTTCTGGAGATCTGTGAGATTAACTAATCTTTACAATGAAGGATATTAAATGATAAGAAAAGTATTAGAAATTAGAAGTTCTTTGCATCTGAGTTTAATGAGAACTAGGTTCTGCCAGTATTCAAAATAATTTCTTATGATGGCAATACGGTTTCCTCCTTACATACTTAACTCTGATGTGTTTGGATTGACATCTTCCTGAGTACCTTTTCAACAGCACCTACATTTCTGAAATCTCAAAAAAACCTGTAATCCCAAAATGCATAGGTAAAAAGAATCAGACTCTGATGCTTGCTACTTATGGAAAATTGCTTTACAAAATTGTTTTAAATAGTGAAATAGAGTTAAAATTGAAGATGGTATCCAACCACAGACTCTAAAGCCTGGAATCTTATAAAGAGTTTCATAAGTATCAGAAAATTGCTGTATTTGTGTATTCCCAGCTGGCAAAAGAACTTAGTACTTAAATTGTTGCCGAAGCACTTATATTTAAGTATAAATATCGTTTGAATGGATGGATAGGTGTCTAGTATGATATTGTAAACTCTACCCATATGCAGGACACATCGTAGGGTAGCAGGGCCTTTTATGCTGTCATGAGTATGTGCACTAATATGAATAATTTGATGTTTCTTCAGCAAGGTAATTATGCTTAATAACATATGAATACAGAGTAATTGTTATCAGTTGTGTTCGTCTGTGTATATGGCACAATTTGATGAGTATTTTTAATTGATATTCCTGTGGCATCCTCCCTGTGCTGTGATTAGACTGGGATTTTCATATCTAAGCTGTTTCATTTATTGCTAACTAGTAATTTATCTCTAATAGCCTTTTTTTTCTGTTCTCACCTTTTTTTTTTTTTTTAATTAGAGGAGATCTTGAAGACTCATATTGCTCATTGGTGGTCTCCTGATGGCACCAGGTTAGCATATGCAACAATTAATGCCTCCAGAGTCCCCACCATGGAGATCCCAATATACACTGGCAGCATTTACCCTACTGTTAAAACATATCATTATCCAAAGGTAAGGAAAAATAAAATAATCAGTTCTGTTGTTCTATCAGAAATATTTTTTTCTTTCCAGTAGCCTCAAACAGGAGACAGTGTACTAGTACACACTCAAAGGCAATAAAAATATACAGGTCCAAGGGAAGATCAGCTGTTCCCCAAGGAATGTGGTCTCCATTACTCTTTAGCTCCATTTGTAAAATTGCAGTTTTCTGATTCTATATTAGTAATTCTAAATATAATGAAAATGAAATCTAAAGATCCTTGGTTTGACACACAAAAAAACCCAGTTTTTCTTGCATGCTGCAATGGGGTTATTGGTGTCTGAGACTTTGGAATTTCTGTATTTTGGTATTTTGATGTATACATTTCTATGTTTAAAAATGCATATATACATACATGCATACATATATTCTATGTTTAGATACATTTCCTTTTGTATGGAATATCCAGGATAACATAATGTCAGAGGAAACATAGTCTGGTTTTAGAGACTTATTGTGCCTGAGCATTACACAGAACACAGTGAAAGACAGAAAAGACTTAAGAACCTGTGGAGACCTGCAGTGGGTGCACAACACCAGGACAGCTGTCTGCTAGTACAGACACAATGCTGCTGTTATTACTGTAATTTCCTGCTCTAAAGTAGTACAGGGGGTGTCTGCTGCAGTAATTTCTTCTGGCTGTCTTGCTTTAAGCACGGATTATGCAAGACCTTTTTGTTGTTCCAAATTGAAGCATAATTTAACAGGTGAGGTATCCAGATATATGCAGGTTTTGTGGAAATCACAATAGTTCAGCAGGGGATGCCCTTTCCTACAGCACAAAATAAATCAGTGTTTTACTATATTGACCACCATGCTGTCAGACAGCCTTTTATCAAAAGGTGCATGAAATACAATATTTCTAGTCACCATGAAAAGTAGAATTTTTTTACCAAAGCTGGAGGTATCCTAGATAAAATTACACCCTGTTTGTGCCTACCAAACTCTTCACACCTCGGCACCACATCACTACAGTTGCAGTTTCCCTGTGAATGGCCACAGCACTCCAGTCCATAACCCCATACAGTGGGAATGCTTTTTATAATCCATGAGGACGTAAAAAATTAAAATTGTTCGATTTTGTGTATGATATGGTAATTCATTCTTATTTTAAAATCCAGGCAGGAATGGAAAATCCAACTATTTCGTTACATGTGATTGGTCTGAATGGACCCACCCATGACCTGGAAATGACTCCACCAGATGATCAGAGAATGAGGTAGGTGCTTTCTCACCCTGAGAATGCTGGACTCCAATTCTTTTGGCTTTTTTTTTAGATTAAAGGCTGACCTCTTTCAAGATCGTTTTGCAGAAACTTTCTCTACTCTCTATTGAAAAGTTTAATTTTGTGTAAATCTGCCTGAATTTTATTCAAATTATTTGTCCTTTTACTTCTATTTGATAGAGCATTATTGTTTTTTACTTGAAATCACTGTGACACAAACCTGAGTTTACAGCAAGGTTATTTTTAGGGGACTTAGAGAATGTCCCCAGATCCATAAGAACACCTTCCTTCCACTTGTAATCACATGCATTATAGGAGGGATATTGTCTGTCGCCTATATGAAAGACCATGATGCAGAAAGAGGGCAGCCCTACAGCACAGCAAACATGAGCTTGTGATGTGAAATTAGGAGTGAAACTAGATGGACATTCTGCAAATGCATTGCCCAATCCTCACTAAAAATTAAAAGGAAAGCTCTTTGCTGTTTTTAGGGCAAGTGTATTTTAGAAGTTGGCCTGCAGTTCAGCCACCTACTTAGAAATCCATTTCTAATTAAATGCTTAAGTCTGTATTCTGCAAGAGTTTAAAAATTTGTCTTGGACTTCAGTGTATGGTCAGAGCCTGTCTTTTACATTTATGTTTGTGTTTACAATTACCTACATTTACATTTTTCAGGAGAGAAGCAGCTTTATATAAAGCATGTCATTCCTCCCTGCGGAGCTCAGAAATTAGAATCCAAATCAAAATTTTCTGTTACTTTAATTTAAACTTGAAATAGGTTTGTAGAAGGATGAGAGAAATTAGATCTTGCTTCTACAACTAAGGCATCCATAGTGACCCTTACATATATAATGCTGCAGGATTGTCATTCTCTGGCACATCAATTGCTCTTGTAGGAGCATTCAGCCAACGTGCATGCTCATGTTTTCAACTGATATTTAAATTAGTGTAATTATTAAATTAGTGTAATTACAGTGCCAATAAAGACAGCGGTACAGCACAGACCTAATGAATCAGGGCAGTGTGGAGGGCAGATGAGGCTGCAAGTGGGATATTCATTATGCATGATAAGGATATAAGGCCTATGGATAGGCTGTATAGTCATCTGATAAGACATTAAACCAGTGGGATCATTTATGGTGGGAAGTCCTTTCTTTAATAGGAAAGCTACTGCCCGCCTTAGAACATGTTTGCACCAAATAACTCTAAAATACTCCAAATCCATTTATGCAACAAAAGGCATATGACCTGTGACTAAATCAAGTGGACATAAATGCATTTGTCATTCAAAAACTTCAACTGCAGATCTTTATACAGCAGGCAGGAATTCAGGATCACAGTATTCCCATCACAGTATCCCCATGGCAGTATCAGAACAGTGGCTTGCAGACCATGTAATTTCTCTGTTGGTAGCATTCTCTGTAAACAGAGAGATCCAGAAACAATTTAATTACAGTAATAACTTCAGACTGCGAGATCCAAGTGTCATTAAAAAATTTGTTTGTTATGGTTATGGGTGGCCATCATTTATTTGGTCACAGTCAATAGTGCAGAATGATGCACAATGCATCATCATTAATTAGTGTCTGTATATTTCATCAAAACCACGGCAATTACCATCTCTAGGGCATGATATAAGTAGTGCTGCTAGAGCAATAGGGGTGCATTTTCATTATGCATATGTTTTCTGAAATGAGAGGATTCGTGCAATAACATTTCATTAAAATAGGCAAGAGGGATGTACCGTGCAGTTTGTTACAGAAGAGAGTTTCAAGGAAGCAGGAGAAGCTGGTGATAAGAATCTTCAAGCAGACATATCCTATCTGAAGCATTTCAATGTTCTCAGTCTGTTCATGCTGATGATCTATGGAGAGAGTGATATTTCGTGTTCTTTTTATCTGGAGCAGAGTGATTTAGTACAATTAATAAAGCTGATAATAAAGTGGAGATATGCCACAGTCTTTTTTCTTTCAAAATCAGAAGTAGTCAGAATTTTTCCACAGAAACTGGATATTTTTCAGTTAGGAAAAAAAAAAAAAAACNGAGTTGATGATGGGAAAACATATTTTGGGAAAATATATACATTAGTGATAACTTTCCTTTTTAAAAATCTTTCATTGTGTGCATTTTTGCCAGATTTTCTCCAATGCCTTGCTTTTCTGTGAGAAAAAGAAAGTGAAGGGTTGTAAATTGCAGAGAAAAGGAAAATAAAAAGTATTATGACATTTAATGCCTGACAGGCATTTTTATTTTGGTGAAAACCATTGGACCACAAGAATTACATCAGCAGGTGGTCAGAATTGGATCATGACCCAGCTTATTTCCCATGTCATATTTACATCTCAGGTGGCAAATTGAGGAATGATGTTATTTCCCCTGAGTGTAGAAATAGTCACTGGTCCTTGCATAGGCCAGGAACAAATAAATAATGGAGTAACTCATGCAACTCCAGCCTGGGTCCGAGGCAGGAGCTGTCTGTGCCTCAAGGGACCATCGGCTGGGCTGCTGCCTGTCACTTGATCACATAATATATCACTGTTCTTTGTGGTGGTTATGGCTTTATTACTGTGGTCATACTGTAAGTATTCATATTGTAGATTCATGGTTCATAGTTTGGATTCATACCTCCAGGAAGCGACCATGGAAAGCTGGGATAAGAACAAGGGTGCTGCACAATAACCAGACTCAGGTGACTGCAACTGCAACAACCAACGACTTTACTGGGATGAGGGTCTAGATTTTACTCCGGGGATAGGTAAATTCTCCTTAAATCGGCTCCCTATAAAATCTGGGACAGATCAGGTGGAGAGGGCTTGGGAAATGTGCTGAATTTTCTCTCCACTGGCTGCTCAAACTGAAGCTCCTGGACCTTCACACCTTATTGTCTCAAACCTTTTTGTCTCATTTTTCTCTGCAAAATTTGAACCATAAAACTTGGAGCATCACCTATAGAGGAGATGTGAAGGGAAATAAAAGAAAGACTCAACACTACCCAGAAACTAGAATACTAACTATACAAGTAAGAAGCAGTTATCTCTGTTCTGGGTTATCCATGGTCTTTGATGGCTGGAAGAGGCTTGAAAGAGAAACTGAGACTTCATGCCCTTCTTTTGCGTGGTAGGGAAGAACTTGAGTCACCTAAAATAGTAATTAAAAGTTCCTGAGAAATAACTGTGGCTCCTGGGTTCAAACAGTGAGAAGGATGTAAAAAATCAAGTTTATGTCCTTGAATCTTCAAATTTGATTTATGGAAAAAATGCTTCAAGGCACAATAGGTACTAAATTTTGGGAGGAGGCTGAACCTCCTCAGCTCATTTTGGAGAAAAAGGACAGTTATACAGTTTAATTTTGCTTTTTTCCCTCTGAGGGTCTATGCTGTTGATGATAAAGAATAAAATTACAATTTTCTTTCGCGCACTAAATTTTCAGACTGATGTTGTCTCACCTGGACGTATCCTTCCCCCCAGTGCAGTGGATGCAAGCATTGAGGTCTTTTGTTATATTTCCCAAGCCAATTTCAGACATTAAATATTACTGAAAACTACAAAATCAATTTCCAATGTGTTATTTTCCTAGACAAACAGGCCTTTGTGTTTTTGCCCTTTCTGTTCAGTATATGCAGGAGTGCTTGCTGGAACACAAAGTACTCTCCAGTGACACAGCACATTATTTCCAATGAGAGCAACAATTCCTTATACATATTTTATAGCAAACAAATGAACTAATATATTTTTTATAGACTGTATGCTGTAAAACTTCCTATCATAATTTAAGGATGTCTTTGGCCCACATGGCCCTGCAATCTATTATAACATCACCAGCTCTGACAACTCAGCCAACTCAGCCCTACAAATAAAGTAGTGGAGTCCTGAATTGCTGCAGGGGTAAAAACCACCACACTCTGGCTCTGAGAAGGTGACCATCAGTGAATTTATTCCTGATGCTCAGCCTAAGTGGTGCCATTGCTCACTATTGCACAGGACTTTTCCTGAAGTCACTGATTGTAGGACTGAGCAGCCCACACTCATGATTTACTCCAAGTACCATCACAGCCTGTGTCCAGCGACAGGGGATGTTGCATGGAGCGTGGGAGGGTGGTTTTAAAACCTCTGCTGATGTCTTTATGGCAGCCAGCTGCATCTGCTTTACAGATACCCTATGTCTCTCTCAACTCTATCCTTCTTGGTATTTGCCTTTTAATACAACACTCATGGATGCTATGGTGCACAGTTGGCAGACTTAATTTTAAATTAACATAAAGAATCCAGACATTGTTAGTGGTGGCTCTGAGTCAGCCAGTTGGTGTGCTCAGAATGGAAATGGTTTGCAATTGCTTTTCCACCTGTGCATAAATTTGTAGCTCTGGGCATTTTGATCCTTCTCAGATGACAGAATAACTTGAAAGATTCTTTATCTCTGTATTTGACTCTTCTTTGAAAATAACTTTGAGAAATGGGAGATAAAACACCTGCACAACCTTAAAAATGTCATTTTTAGGAGTTGAAATCCAGATATAAGGCAACCTAGACACATGAACACACATTCTTCATCATCAGAGAGATCTCCTGGACTGTTTGCATGAAGCAGCCCCCAACTGCTCCGCCACGTGACAATTCATTACAAAAGCAATACTGTGATTTGTTTTATGTATGTCTGTGTTTGTAGGGACTACTACATAACCATGGTGAAATGGGCAACCAGCACAAAGGTGGCAGTAAACTGGCTGAACAGGGCCCAGAACGTGTCGATCCTGACACTGTGCGATGCCACCACTGGAGTTTGCACGAAGGTAGGAGAGACAAGAAAAGGAGCCACTTGCCATCAGTTTTCATAACCCATGCAAGGAGAAACTATCTAAGTTATTTTACCTGGCGACAAGTCATCTGGCACCCATTTATTTAGGCAGACACAGAATAGAAACATGGATTGCAACATTTTACTTTTATTTTTTTGATCACCTAGAAATCCAACAATACTCTGTGTGTCTGTCCCTGTGTGTAAGAGAGGGATTACTTGTCTTGAAATACCTGTATTCACACATCTCAACAGCTAGTAAACCTGAATATCTTTGCAACATTCCAGTTACATTATATATATTTAATGACGTTAAAACCTGCTTGTGCTTATCTACACACATTTTAATTGTAGTTAATTAATCCCTTCTATGAATACACTAATAATAAATAGTGTGCTGGTATAAGCTCTGTAATAGCAGATTCCACCCTTTAAACTGACATAGGTGCTTCCACGGTAGAAAATTGTCCTGATTTACCCATCCCTTGAAAAAATTTTGTGCATAGAATTTCTTAGTAATTTTCATTTCAACTTTTATTTATTTCTCAAGATGCTTTATTTCTTTGGAGAATTATATATCTTGTGGATTTATGTCTTTGGTTTACAGGAATAAAATGCTTTCTTGATGAATGCTTATTCATTGGAGAGGAAAGGCAAGAAGGGGAGACACTGTATTCCATTCCTGAACCACATATTTAAACAGTTTCTTTGCATTTCTGAACAACCTTTGAAATTCAATCCAACATCTTGCTGCATTAATTAGCAAAATGTAGTACATGACAAGTATGATATTAATGATCATTTTCTGTTTTAGAAACATGAAGATGAGAGTGATGGCTGGCTGCACAGACAGGTAATGCTGATCTTCTCCTTCCAATCAAGTTTTTGGTAGGTTTTTTTGCTTCATTGTGTTTTCCCCCAAAGAGAAAAACTAATGTCCAGACCTAAGAAAGATACTTAGAAGATGCCATGATCATGGAAAAGAGCCTCTCAGTAACAGAGAAGTTACTATTGAAGATGTCATCTTCTCTGGTAGGTCTCCTAGTTCTTAGCCTGCAATTTACTTGGATTTAAATGAGATGAAATGCTGGTGTTGGTAGTTCACCCACTGGCAGTATCTGCGTAGGACTCACCAACCTCAGAGGCAATCCTTCATGCCCTGTTTTGAGGCTGATGATGTTTCTAAAAAGTAAGGGAGTTGTTTTCTGGTCTTAACAGTCAGGAAAGAAGTCCTCTGTTGAAAATAGACCATCGAAAGTCATTTTATTAAGAGGTTCTGTGTCCATTTGAAGACAAAATCATTCAGATAGAAATTTTAGTTCACTTAAGCTAAATTTAATCTTTTTCTGTGTTACTCTGCAGCCACTTGCCAATGTAAGAAAGGTGAAAAATGAAATTAAATTGTTGTTGGGACAGTTAAAACCACAAGGGCTTATGTGGAGCATAAAATGGGGAGATACAACTGTATCAATATTTCTTCTGACACTAAAATTTGTGCATAATGTTAATATTTTGTATGGCAATGTAATCCAATCCTCCAGATGGAATAAAACAAAGATGAAAATAAATGCAGAAAAAGTAGATGTAGAATATAGGATGTAAAAAATTAACCTGCAAGAAGTTTTGATTTGTAAGATATTTTTATTCTTCTCTCTTTAATTTCTTTTAAAGGGATGGGTTTTATTCAACATAGATCTATATAAACACTGTAGATTTCCAGCATGTAAACCTCTGAAAGATCATATAACACTTACCCAAGAGTCACTTTGTGAAGTGACCTCAGATTTGATTAAGCTGTTCTTGAGAAAAAAGAAGCTGTGATACCAATTCAGCAACAACATTGAACTGTTTTTCAAGCATTGTGTGAATGCCAGACAGGGAGCAGCATGTCAGATAAAGATCTAGTACTATATTTTTTTCCAAATCCAGATTTAAAGCATCTCACATTTTTGTCACAGCTTGTTCAGAGCAGCCAAGAACCTGCAGAAACGACATTACATCAGTTCACAGCAAGAACAAAGCTCTCCTCTGTTCCTGCAGCAGTGGGATGTATGTGATCTAGATGAAAACTGATTGTACTGAGAAAATAGATTTTGTACTCCAGGCATTTCAAATAATCTTTAGCTGATGTCCACGGGTAGAGAGTAAAAATTCTGCTGAAGTATTCTTTACATTCCTAAGGATTGTGTTGGATTGAGTAGGAAACAAAAGTTTAAAAGAAAAGCTGAGTTAAGAGAAAATGAAATGGTCCATATTTTATATGTTTTTTTTAAAAAACCCAACAAACCAACTTCACCAGATTCATTTATTTTTTAAATTCACGTATATTTGTAATTCTTTCACGGCTCTTTACTGGAGAACTTGTGTTTTATAGTATTAATACAGTATAGTAGAACTTCTGTTTTTACACTGCTGTAGTTCTTTAGCCACCTACTATGTGGACAGACATTAAAAGATGGTGCTTTAGCCTCAATATCTGAAGTAAATGGTCTGTCAGTCTCTAATGGGCCTACTCCAGGGGAATATATTTTGTTTCACTACATCTTCAAAGAGCATATACTTAGTTTGATGTTAGAAAAGGATGTTCATTACAGCCAAATGAGTTAGACATCTCAGTACTAAACTAAGATAACATTTTCTGTTGCCTTTAGAGACATTTGATAACACCCTCCAAAAGCTTTTTTAAGAGTCTGAAGAATTATAGGGCTCTTTTGCCTGTATTTCTGACAACAAAATTACTTTAAATTCTAGTGTTGGCTGAATATGATTACTAGGCTAATTGTATTTTCTGTATTTACATTTTATTCTATGACACATTAATTTAGATAACTAGAAAGTTATCTTCACAGCATATCTGACTATGAGAATGATGTGAAAATATTAAATGCTAGTTCAAGTCCACTAACCTTTTCAAGAAAGAGATGAATTGCAATCAGGCAGCCACTGAAGGAGCTGAAGAGTGTAACAGCCTGGAATGAAGACTCATTGGTTGAGACACTTTAATATGGATGAATATACATATGATCCAGGTGCCCAATCCCTATGTGGACAGCCAGTGTGGTGAGCAGTGGGATCACACAGTCAGTGGACCCTGGACAGGATTCAGCTCAGCCTGAAGAAGGCATCCTCTTGCCACCTTGCTCTGTATGCTCCATTTACCAGGCCTCCTTATGAGAAATGTCCCAATTTAATTTTAATAGGACCAAGGAACCTAACTGCTTGCCTCATTATTTAAAACATTCCCTCAAAATGTTCCATACACAAGGTTTGAAAAGCATACACAGCCTTTACTTTTTTCTTGGGAATTTAGGTGCATCTGCTTCCTGGAACAGGGACAAAGTTCACAGTTGGCTGCCAGCAAGAGACAGGGAGAAGATACAAACCAAGGGCATGAGGGAGTCTCAAAGGATGTCAGGTCTTACCTTTTTTCAGCTGTCTGAAATAGTGGGAGTTCTGAGATAAAGCACACAACCCATGACTTTGAATTTTGTCGTTATTGTAGTAGTTTGGAACCTCAATGGCATTGAATAGTCTGCGGAAGGTCGCAGTAAATGGTCTCGTTTCCTTCTGGGTCTAGGTTCATGAATACATTTTATGCAAGTTCAGACTCTTTGGAGAGCTTCTCTCCAACACAAGCAAAGAGAAATACTGAAGTCATTCTCTGTGCAGCTGAAAAATAGGATAAACTACTTGAAGTATAATGAGAAGTACGCAGGATTTGCGCAGGATTTGCTGGAAAGTATCAGTCACTCTTTGTCAGATGAGGTGGCACATATTTACCAGAACTGTCCAGGGACTCTGAAAGTTTTTACTTCTTTTGGTTATATAATTGCTTGTGCACTTCTGGTCATGTGGCAGACTGAACTTTTAGGCATACTTTTGCCTAAATATGCAAATTCTTTGGAGCAGTATTTATAGCTGTAAACAATTTCGTTTCTACTTTTGTTTCAATTTTCCAATAGTACTAGTGATGGTCATACACAGACAATGAGTCAGCCAGGGAGAAATAAGACAACTTCTGAGCCCCTGCTGAAGATAAACTTTACTGGCATTTTAATTGGTTTGTTTATTTAATTGTGAATACGACCTGAAAAAAAAAAAAATTATAAACCAAGGTGCAATCACGACTCCACCAAAGGCTGTGGCTTTGACATTGACATTGGCAGGATCAGAAGATTACCATAAAATTGTTTAGAGACTTATAACCTCCAAAGCTGCCTCTGTGGGCTGGCTGCCCTCCCCTGATAACAGGGTTTCTTTGAGTTGCAATTTTCTTTCCAATCCTCCTATTTCCCTGTTTTTTCAGGTGATTTCAGTCTGAAACTAAAGATGTGCTATGTCAAAATTTGAAATGTTGAACACCTCATACCATTTTTCTTTTGCCACTCCCTTGCCTTAACCCTGGCTGGATGATAACCCAGTAATGATTCTTACATGTGATTAATAGGAGATATTAAATGAGATTTTTAAAATAAAAGCAGAATTTAAGTGACCTCACGTTGGCCAAAGGTCAAAGGCTGCAGCAAAAGTAGGACCCATATCTCAAATACTCAAATTCATCTACCAGAGCTAAAAAAGAAGTTTCTGGCTACAGATGGTCTATTTGGTGCTTAAATGAAGAGTCTTGATTTCATCCAGTAGAGAGGATTGGTACCCAGAGGCATAGGCTCCTCTCCTCTCCAGCTGATGAGTATTTTGGTGCAAGTGCCCTGATTTCAGAGATGGCCATAGGTGAGGAGCACCAATCTCAGCCAAGCATGGGGACAGGGATGGAAGATGAAGTTCAGCATTGCCCCGAGGGCTCAGCATGTCAGGAGATGGAAAGAGATCTTCCCCATGTGCCCAAAGGAGGAGGTGACTTCACTGTCACAATAGAATCAATGCATGTATTAGGGGTATTTTTTGTTGGATTGAAAGTGTTTATCAATATGCAAAGGGTTAAAAGGACTTATGTCACACCTATCAGACCTATAGGCCTGTCATGCTAAAAGTATTGGGACATTTCCCTGAAGGAATAAATGCCTACACAGCAGAATCATTAATTCTGGGATCTGGGCAAAGGTGTATCAGACAGAGCAGGAGACTGCTGAGGAAGGAAAAATGCATCAGACAATCAACTGGAAAGGATTAGGTTATTCAGATTGATTTGTTTCCTTTTTAAAATGAGGATGAACCAGAAAAACATACTTCTTATGAAATTTTAATTCTCAATCAGTAATAAAACCACAGATTTCTGTGAGGAAATGTGTGGAGTCCAGCCAAGAGCAATGTAGAAGAACAGAAGACAGGGAGTGTGTTGAGCACAGACAAACCAGTTTGTAGCTGCAATCTATGGTGCTGTAATATGGTGATTGTTTGACCCGTGTCAATGTGTGGGTGGTTTTGGTGGAGTTGTACTTTGGGGTACATGTAGTTTTCCTGCCTTCTAACTCACCATAAATCAGGTAATTTCTCTTTCAAATATTTTCCCCAGTTCATGTTTGATCATGCAAATCCTCAAGGTCCAAAACACTTGTGCATCCCCCACCATCCTGCATGCACCTTGTCTTTCTTTTACTGGAGCAGTCATCCTTGGGTAGCTGCAGATCCAATGATGCTCAGTGATCTCTCTCAAAACACAACTGAATACACTCTATTTCTTAGTATTTTTTTTTGTTATTCTTTATTCCAGGACTTTGTGCTCCTTTCTAAGACCTCCAGAATGTCAGGCTGCATTCAGCATTGTCCCCTCACTCATTCTGATTCTCCCAAACTTGGGATAAGCCTCTAAGACGCTTCTTGGTTTCTTCTGACCATTCGCAGATATTCTGACTTTTGTGTTTTTTGTGAACTTCAGCACTGAACCTTCCAGGAGGTACATTACCCTCTGGCAGCCTCCCATCACCTTATCACTAAAGCTGAAGTCTTTGATGGCATTTTGATACACAGCAATAAACAGGCTGCTGGAAATAGAGTTGCTGCCTCTTTCTTTTACCAGTAGAAATGCAGGTTGGTTAGTTCCACAAATTCCTTCTCCAGCCACAGGGTCATTCTTTGTTTCGTGAGTATTCCTTCAGCTCTAAGGATGACTGGATAGTCCTCATCTCCCACCACCTATTTCCCTCCTCCTTCACCCAGGGGACGATCACCCTGTTCTAGCATTGTGGGGCTCAGCCAATAATAGTCCATCAAAGGCTCAAAGTTCATATCACATGCAGTATATTTTAATTGTGTGCTTAGGACAGCTCCTTACAGTAGAAAAATCCTGTTCAAAGAGAATTTCTGTCTGTTCCCCCATTTACCACCTGGGATCAGTCATCATCTCTGTCACAAAGTTCTGGCGGTATTAATATGCTGTTTTTCCAACAACAGGAACAAGCAAACAGGCTGTTTTGTAACATCAGCCCAGTGCTAAAACCTCACATCTGTCTCCTGTGCCATGAAGCTCCTTCCCCTGTACCTCTGAATGAACCTCAAAACTCATCTGCACAATAACTGTTCTCACTGACAGAGATGTATTGCTGGAATGTGTAATGCAGAACGCACAGATATAGAAATGAAGGGTGAAATCACTGCTTCTTAGCTCAGTAAAGGAAAATGTCTTGGGCAGAAGGTTTGCCCACGTTATCATAGTCATTATTCAATGAGGTTTCTCCTGTCATGAAAGACATTTGGAAATAATACAGTTTCATGTTTCAGGTTGCAGAACGTCTGAAACAAATGAGACCAATCATAGCCCTGTGACAAGCTGTAAATGGGCATATTTTAAAATACACTGAAAACCTAAGCAGGGAAAAATAAAACGAAAAAAGAATGGTTTGAACACCTAATACAACATTGATAAATCTGATAAACAGTGGAAAAGAATTAATCAGCAAAGAACTGGGAGCAAACGAACATACAGGAAGAATAATGTGTTAGCTTATGAGAAATAAAAATCTTTATTCCTTTGCTGTAGGTGTTTATATGAGCCATAAGTCTCGCAGTACAATCAAGTTCTTGCTGGTTCAGTATGGTGTCTTGGCATATGCCAAGCAGAAACCCACAGAGTTTGATTAACACTGAACCAAAGGAAGACCCAGAAGAGGCTGAGCAAGAATCTCCTTGTTGACTGCCCTGGAAGAAGGGTCCACGAAAGTGGGCCAGGGAAGACAGGGCTCAACCAGACACAGAAAAGCCTGATATCCCAGGAGGGGTTCAGCAGAGGCTCTTTTTTAGTCACAGCAACCTGAGATCCAGAGTAAGCTTCATATAGCCAGTTCCCTTGGTACAGTGCTCCTTTGTCACACAATACGGACCATCCTTCTGTTTCCCTTGTAATCTGCTGTCCAACCATCTCATGCAGTGGAAACTCCTCATGTGCCTCAGGATTACTGTACAAAAAGAAGACACCCTTCCAGGAGATGCTTCATCGCTATGTGTGGTGATTGATTTTCCTTCTGCTGAGTCTCTTCTATCTGTGGTTGAAAGTTCTAGTCACCCAATAAAAGTCAATCATCACATTCACCTGGGAGCTCCGTGTTGAAGACAGTTCTGCAAGAGATCCTCTTCTTCATATATAATTCAGTGAGATAAGCATTTGTAGGACCGTAGAAAAAGACAGCAGTTAGATGCTGTTAGTTGTGTTTCCTTCAGGACAGGAACAGATCTGTTCTTCCAGCAGAATAAACAAGGTTTGTCATGCTTGTGCCAGCAAGGTTCAAACCAGTTCTACAGGCTGCATTCCAACCGCCCCAAGCTGTCAGCTGTATAAGTGAACTTTTGGCTCTGCAAATGGGAAATGACATTATAGCCAAGGAATTCTCCTTGCTGCTTGTCTGTCTTCTTACAGCTGAGAGGTGTGTGCTTTTCCAAGAGCAGGAAGCGATAACTTTCAAAACTTTCTCTAGTTTTCAGTGAGCTTTTTGTTTGCCTAAGGTTGCTGTCAAAGAACACTATTTTGCTGTGAATTAGTTTCACAGGAGTTTGGACTGCTGAGCAACTCTAAGTGCAGTACATTAACAGTAATACAATCCTTAAATTTGCTGCTCATACAGAACGAAGAGCCGATTTTTTCCAAGGATGGTCGGAAGTTTTTCTTCATCCGGGCCATTCCCCAGGGAGGACGTGGGCAGTTCTACCACATCACCGTGTCATCATCACAGGTGACTCCCTCACTGCTGCTGCTTTGGGTCTCAACCTGAGGCAGACAGTAATAAAAAGAGGTATTTGTGCTTGTCTCAGTAAGACTGGGAGATGCAAATATAGAAAGGTCTTGTGCATAAAAGAAAAATTTCAGTGCTTTATTGGGTGCAACATGAATTTAGAAATTAAGTGCTTAGAAGAAAAAGGTCAACCGGCTGTCTCTTTCCAAACACTATCATTGCTTTGTTTTGGTTTTTAAATGCCACCTTAGTTGTAGATGAATAAGTAAATCCCCACCCTGCTGTAAAGGATTAATTAGAAGCATGTGGGCACACTGGATTAGAGGAAGGGGTTTGAAGCTGCTCTGTGCTGAATACATCTCATTATCTTTAGTGGAGTTATGGTTAAGATGATTCTGACTCCCTATTGCTTTCAGATTCACAGAAATAACAGGTGGAGTAGAGGAAATTGCAGATGCATGATTTATTTTTCATGGGCAAAGGAGTCAAAAAAGTTCCTTTTTTCAGAAGAGGAACTTTGCTCGTATATCTTCTTTTAAGAATAAAGAAAATTAATTCCCTTTTCTTTCTGGCAGCCCAACAGTAGCAGTGACACCTTACAATCTATTACATCTGGCGATTGGGATGTGACAAAGATATTGGCATATGATGAAAAGAGGCATAAAATGTAAGTAAACTTTGACCTGACAAATCAGTCTTCCTTTGTTTAGCCCTGGGCTGTGGGGTCAGTTAAACATGTTGTGTATACATCTGCAAAGTATGAGCATAAGGAGGCAGAGATAAGGAAGCAGGAGAAGCTGTCTCCATTTTGGCTTAACCCCTCATGCCATTACATATATCTTGTGTTATTTTGATTGTATCTGTACAGTTCAAGCCTCTCTTTCTGTGAATATTAAATATGTTTGTGCAGAGAAGTCTACTTTCATTAACCACCTAGACAGTCATTTTTAGAAAGAATCCTTTGCACACCTGCAAAGGTAAAAACGTGGATGTCTTTGACGTAATCACTTGATCCTTTCTGATGCACTGACAAAACAAGTCCAGGACCCAAACTTTTCCAAGCTTGTTTTAACTGCTGTGCAGTCTAAAACATACTTGCTTGAGACTCTGCAGTGATGTGTCTCTCTATATGTTTTTCTAATTCAGTTTAAACTTTTCTTCCCTTTACAACATCAAGAAAATGGTGATGTGAATTAAGATGTTCTTGCATGAGATACTTCTAAACACCATTTTAATGATTCAATTGCCTTTTATTTTTTCCCCCACAGTTATTTCCACAGCACAGAAGATTTGCCGAGGAGGAGGCATTTATACAGGTATGTGCTTTACTAACCTTAACTACAGAATTTCCCATTTCTTCAGTCTCAGATGAATCATTACATAAGCAATTGCAATAGAAGCACTGTCTTTAGTTTTTGTCTTTAATGGCTTTGCAAGATCTTGCAATGTGTCACTGAAATAGTCAGAATACTGTAACCATAGTGAAAAAAATGCCTGACATTGGGGAAATGTTTTACATTTAGCAATTTTCTCATATTAATGCAAATTTTAAATTGGTCTCAAGATTGACTGTCACAGAACTTTCCAACAGAACTGTTTAACACTTCATAGAAATCAGAATTGCATAAACTAGTGGTAAAAACTGGTTTATACTTTCAGATAGCAGTTTTCATGGAAATTTGATAGCAGCTCACCTCTTCATGAAACTTAAAAGGATTAGCAATATGTTTACAGACCTTTTTCTGCAATTCCAGAAGAGTTTGGTACCCTCCCTAAGTGTATGAATAAAAAGGCTGGTTTATAGTAAGCTATTAGTAGTATAGCATTGTGTAGTATTGTGGAAGCAGATGACAGAGGGGAGGGAAGTGAGACTTTTAAATAAATATTCTGGAATCATTATTCAATTCGACCTGTTCTTCTTCTCAGTCACTCTGCTGCCAACACAACATCTGCAATGAAGGGCAGAGTTAGTAGTGGCATCAGTTGATGAGGCACAGTCAGTATATTTTATTTCTCTCACATGATGTCATGCCTTTTTCTTTCCTCAGTGAGAAGGAAACTAGAGCAAACTACCAGTAGTTGAATCATTTTTTTCCTTTCTGCACCTCTGTGCTGTCTACTGCACTTTACAGTTTTTTGAGAGCAGTCAGCATAGTGTTTATTTTCTTGAAGAAGCAAACAAACAAAAAATTACGTTAACCCTTCATTTCTGTTGAAATGAGAAGAAAATCTCATTTTTAAAACTGAGTCCAGACACAGCTGCTCAAGAGCTGCTGGCACGAGTCAAAGTGCTTCCTACTTCTCCTCGTCTTGGCATGAATCTTACCGTGGTGCCTCATCAGCCTCTCCTCCCCACACAGGCAACAGAGGCAGAGATGCACAAAATGTCAACGTCCTTGACCTTACTTTGATTACAGTGATCTTGGCCTCACTTCAGGTAGCTGATGTCCCATGCTGGGTAGCTTGTCCCTTGTCCCAGCCTTTGTATATGTTCATTGACAGAGCACCACTGGAGCACTGACAGCTGATATCAGATGAAGGTCCTTTTAGAGATTTTTTTTTCCTTTTTTTGTGTCTGATTTAGTGGATTTAATTAGGATTTAAGTCAGAGATAGGATCTCAGCCTAAACAAGAATCCAAGTTTGCTCAGCCTCTTTTCTTGAAATGGTAGCAAAAAACACTCTTCTTCTTTACAGTAATACTGGCAAGGTCTATTAGTTAACATTCTTGAAGTCTCAGAATGCTGTAGTGTTACGAAATGTTATTTATTAGGGTTATATGCTAATAATCTAGAATTCATTCTTTAATATACAGTAGGCTTTTAGAAGCACTTCTGAGCATATGGACAGGCCACATTACCTTCTTCAACAACAGATTTCTAAATACAATCTGTCCTTTTTATCTAGATGTAATAAAAGCAACTATTTAAACTGCAAAAAGGGTTTTGCCCTCTGAGGCAGAAGCAAGCAAATCAGACCAGTGAGGCAGCTATTAAGAAACTTAGAGATAGTCATTCTAGCTCTTTATATTCTCTTATAAAGCAAGTGTAGATATACTGTTCCTTTGTTTCATACCTTCATTGAATTATGATTTTTGACAGTGAAATTGCAACCATCATTTTCTTTTGAAAACTATACCTTCATAACCACCTGACCTTGCAAAATGACTTCAGTATCCATGCATATATTCTTCATTCAGACAGGCAAGGAAAAAAAAAAAAGCCATTACCACTATTTAAACTCAACCAAATGGGAATGCTTTGTCTGTTACTAATGTAGGGCACATTATATTCCTGTTCTACAATAAGATTCAAGTAATGTTGCTTTCAGATAACATTTGCTCAGTGACCTTCATGGACTTGTATTAACTTTTCCAGTGCAAGCACAAATGGCAACTTCAACAGGCAGTGCCTGTCCTGTGATCTGATTGAAAACTGTACTTACTACAGTGCATCCTTCAGCCGCAATCTGGAATACTTCCTCCTGACATGTGAAGGTATGTTGAGTTCTGTTATTGCAGTTGTTGTGCCCAAGGGTAGGAGGTAGAGCCAGCACCGATCTCTTTAGGCATCCTGTATACCTGTGGGCAGCTTGAAGGACTGGCCAGAAATATCTGGGTCACATTGCTTTTAAAGCTTTACTCTTAACATTTTTTTCCTTTTGTGTATTTTTATGTGCAACTACAAAGCAGATATTTACAACACTTTTCTGTGCTTATATGACTATTGAAGATAGAGAGATACGTTCCTCTAGAAACACCAAGCATCCTTATGTTAAACTAATAGCAAAACCTGGAGGACATAAATCATCAGAAAGTTTATGAGAGATAAACCAGTGAGGTGGGATTGACTGTGGGTGGCTGGGACTCAGCTCCAAATACATCAACCACTACAGTGAACAGGGGAATTCAAAGTGAGTTACAGTGAGAAGACAGTTTGCTAAGAAAAGGCAGTTTACAGAAGTGTGCCTAATGGGCAATGTCAGTACAGAGTATCTAGTGCTCCCCTGCTAATTCATCATAAATTTACTTTAACTTGGCCTAATCTACAGGTCCAAAAGAGATTTCCTGTGTTGAAAGTGCCTGAGAGTTTCCAAGAGGCTAAGGACAGAGGACATCTCAGGACAAGAGTCATAAAAGTCAGTTTTCTCCAGCTCTGCTGGGACTAAACGCAGAACTCTATAGCATTTAATCCTATGTAATTTAATTGTGCTTAATTATCCTAAACTGTACATGCAGTGCTCACACCCCAGTCGTTTGCTACTGTGATTCAAGCTGCTCAAATACTTCTGAAGCAGGGCTTGCAAAGCAGCAAACAAGAGATGCCTTATTTTCAACAGGTTTGGAGAGAACTGAGTGGGTTTAGATGGGATATTAGGAAGGAATTTTTTACTGTGAGGGCGATGAGGCGCTGGCACAGGTTGCACAGAGGGCTTGTGGACGCCCCATGCAACGGCAAGGTTGGATGAGGCTCTGAGCAACCTGATCTAATGGACTTCCCTTTCTCTGACTGGCAAGTATCCATCGCTGCCAGTAATTGTGATGAACAGCAAGGACAAAGAAGGAGTATTTGAGATGGAAAAAAAAGAGAAATAATCAGGGTAAAGTGGAAAAGTAGACTGGTTAATATGACAAGAAAAACATCTGGATTGGGAAAATTGTGAAAACATGTTCTTCCCCTAAAGGGAAAGGTAGACTGCATGCTGGGGGCATTTAGAGGCATTAAAAAGTTAACTGGCAATACAATACAGAAAAATAGTATTAATAGTACAATGCAGTAATTAACTGTAAATCTGAATGTATAGTTATGGCAGAGGTGTGCAGAGAAGTGCCATTTGTCAATAAACATTCAGTTCTGTAGTAAATGTTATATTTATGAAGTTTGTCTCTTTAAAAGAAAAGCCTTTTATGTTTTCCTTCTTGTTTTTATTTCAAGAACAGCTGTCAGAGTCTACCAGTGTCCATTTCCTTTGCTCCAAGATAATTGTTTTCCTGTAATTAGAAGCATTTGTGCATAACAAGATTAAGGTTTCTAAAGGGTCTTATCAACAGTTACGAGGTGATATGTTTTTGATTACATTATATCTAATTCACAAAAACCTGCAGCAATACCTGAAGAGATTAGTGAGTTTAATTAGTGTTTACATTAATGCAGTACACAAGATAATGATTTGGCATAATAAACTGTGGGCCAGATTCTCAGGTGCTGTAAACAATACCTCAATCATAAGGCCATTAGAGTTAGATCTGTTTACGTCTGCTGAATATATCTTTGTCTGAATATTCATTATTCAGAACTAAATTCTCAAACTATAATCTCAGTGTAGCATAAACACAGCACACCTTGAACTATGGAGCTAATGTCAGTGTCTCCATACAAATATCTTCAAAAAATATGTATACATGAGAAAATACAGAAATCTTGGTAGGATTTCCATTTTCAGTGATTTTATAAAAATATCAGTCCTTCGCATTTGGAGGAGTTATTCCTTATTTACATAACTGAAAGTGACAAGTTTTTTGGCTTCTTTGCTTTCAGGCAGTTTACAGGAACAACGGTTCTTCTTAACACTTTTCATGTAGAATCCATCTAACTTCAGATATCTGCTATGCGTACACTTACAGGAGAGACAGGTCCCTTTGGTTCATGTTACGGCTGATGTGAGTCAGGTCAGTGGAAGCATCTGTTCTGGCTGAAGCGCAGAGTTCTGGATAAAATTAATCATCCCCTCAGACTTTGGTCATACGGTGTTGTGGTTTCATGGAGAATCACTGGGATCCACTAATAGGAGAATTCCTTTTCCACAGCTCCTCAGAATGCTTAGCCAGAGCTTTTGCCTCACTTTTTCAGAGTATCATATCATTCCTCATAAGTAGTCATACTCTACTAATTTTTCTATTTCTTCTTCATCTGCGGTGTATAAAAACACACAGAGCTCAGGTCTTGCTGCATACCCTGTGACTGCCTACAAAAATGTGTGTTTGTAGTAGTCACTTTGTGTCAGACCCATATGTATCTTTGAAGCTAGGTAAACTAAATCATTTTATTGTGATCAGGCCCATAATAATTTAAAAAATTGTATTTTCTCGGCTGTCCACTGGACAAATACTTATGGCTTAAAAACAATTTTTGTACTGACAGGGATTAACCCCCACTATCCCTTAGTTTCACTCTGTCACTTGCTTTCTGACCTTCCATTGCAAATTTCAATGAGTTTTGAGACAGTCATGACTGTGGCTCAGCTGTACTTCTTTAGAATGGATGGCAAGATTTGTAAGATTTGATTGTGCAATAGGTGCTCATAAAATATTCAGTAATACTTAAAAGAAAAGCAAGGGAAAGGGAAACTGTCTTAAAAAAAAAAAAAAAAGAAAAGGGAAAAATTTTTAAAAAAAAAAAAAAAAAAAAAAAAAGCCAAACAACAGTCTGGTATTGCTTGTTTGATCCAAAAGGTGAAGAGCTGGAAGTTTTTTCTTCACTCTTGTGGCACTTTAAAGGCAACATATAATTGTCTTAAAAGAGTTTTTGCTGTCCTGCAGACTCAGTTTAATAGCATTGCTACCTGGTACAGGCTGAAATAAGAAGAGTGTGCTGTAATAAAAGGTAACCTCTCTGGAAAGAGAACAGTGTAATGCTTACTGTCAGGAGGCAACATTTATTGCAATCACTCAGTCCCAGAAGGCTAGTTACCTTATTTTTCATCTAATTTTATATGCTTGTGATTGAATTACTGCTGCAGGATCTAAGGAAACATGATGCTTTGCAGACTGCTGTTAGATTATCTCCTCTAAGCACTGTTGAAAAAGCAATATCTGGTGGACCAAGGTCACTCCTACTTTCACTTTCATCATAAAATATGGGTTTACACTTTGGTCTCCTCTCATAAACCAGCACAGGCAGCTCCACTGATTTCTTCTAAAGATAAACAGAAATAAGGTCTGGATGGAAGAGGTTTGTTACCTTGCACATAAATTTAATTGGGTATTGTTTTTTTCTCATCTGGAATGGGATGTAAAATTCAATTGCATAGCAAAAAGGATAACAAATTACAATCCAGGGCTGTGGAAAGCAATTTATTCCTGTTTCTTTAGTGGGACTCAAACACGTAGGGTGCAAGGCTGAATGACACAAGCCAGTAAAGCACTAAAGCCTTTTTTTAGGTGATAACTCCTCCTCTGAGGGATGAAGCCCTGTCAATAACTACCACCGTAGTCAGCTGCATAGTGCTTCAGTGTTTCCGTTTTACAATGGTGCAGTTTGTCTTCAATGACTCCTGCCCTCTCAGCACAGGGAAACCTGCCAGCACTATTAAAACCTGAGTCCTAACGAAGTTGTTCATGGGAAAAAGAAGGTTGTGCCGTCATTTCTGTTGCAGGCTAACTGGTACTCTGACACTGTGCAGCAGCTTTGGTTGCAGTGTCTTCTCTCATAAAAAATCTGGGGAGTTTTGCTTGAACACACAGAACTGGCAAAGGTTTTCTGAAGCCTGGCGTTCAAGTCCCTGATTTTTTAAACAGCAGCACTGCAGCATCCTTTGCATTAGTCAGTCCCTCTCCATCAACTGACCTCAGCCAAAAGCTGACCCTGGCCAGCTCCGTGCACTTGGGGAGGTGTGATGTTCCCCACAAAGGGTTAATGCCTTCTAGCTCTGAGACAAGAGGAACAGTGAGGAAGACCTCTGGCACATTCATACATTACTGCAATTAATGCCATTTATTACACAATGAAAATGATGAGGGGGTGGTGTTCATGGAATGGCTACCTGGCTGCTTATTGTAGTTCTCCATAATAATGCATTATCAGAAAAGGATCCATATGTTTTAGGGGTGCCACAAAGAAAATTGGTAGTTACATAGAGGGGAGAAGACTGTAATGAGGGACTATAAGAGAAAAGTATTGTCTCATGCTTGGCATGGCTACTGTTGATAGAGAAGTGCCTTTGCCCCTGCACCTTGTATTATCCTTCATTCAGTGACTGAATCAGGAAAAATCAGTTTTCACTTTGGGAAGAAACAACAATGCAACTGAGCAGGAACATGTTCTGTAGATTTTAAATTGTTTCTTCTTTTCCAGAATGGTATAATTGTTTGGGGTTTTTTCAAAACACCCAAAAATCACTATTGTTTATCCTGTCTCATTGAAGATTATCTCTGCTGGAACCTGTGTCTGCAGGTGACTGGCATCCTTTACTGTCAGTATTGTGCAGGTCAAATGATTTTAAAGCTGTCTCTCTTTTTGGAGAAAGGAATACAGACTCTTTTAACAAATGTTAAAATATCAACACCTGATTTGGATGTCCTCTCTGTCACTGCCATTCTCAGTAGCTGAGCCTCAATGCTGTAGATCAGTAACGACAGGTAACAGGAATGGAGGCATTTTTCCCTTTTCCAACCAGGCAACTCTGCAGTTGTAAGCAAAATTAATATGTTGTAACTGACCTGTGCTTGATAAAATGCCAAAAGAACCAACGGGAAAGGGATTTATTTGGGTACACGTCTGCTTTACCCCAGGTGTGTCCTCTGAGACAGCAATGACAGCAGCTCTGTAACTGCACTCCTAGCCCCGAGGCACTGAGGGATGTCCATAGACCTGGGAAATCTTTAAAAATAGGATTTATAGCTCTTATGTCCTGCCATATAAAATTGTCTTTCAATCCATTTGCAGATAACAAGCAGTGCAAAAGCACTGAGTAGAAAACCTTAGCAATTCAAGGATCTCCTTTGAGAGTGATTCATACTAATGAAGAAGCAATGCAACCAAATTAGCGATAATCTGACTCAAGTTCCTCATGCCATTTTACGTGTAATTCATTCTGTCTGTGGTTTTATGAGTTTTAAAGACAAGTGCTGTTAGTTTATTCTTTATAGAGGCAACATACAGCTATAAACTTCTCAGCTCCTGAAACTGTTTCTTGAGAATTTAATTATCTTTTTTTCCTCCTTCTTGGTAGAATGTAGAAACACCATCTGGACATGGGAACATTTAGAAGCATTACTTGCTACTCTCACTTAATAGGCATATGCTGAGCATTCAAAAGTTCTTTTGTTATTCTAAATTTCTTTTATTTTCCAGATTTTTGTTGAAGTCAGCAAACATTTTCACTACCAAGTTTCATCAACTGATCTGGCTCTGCTTTGTAGCCAGTTGTCCTGACTTTGCTTTTAAACACAATTTAATGCCATAGTGTCTAAAGTACAATTTAGCAAGTTCAGCCTTCTGGTATGGAGTGGTCTAAAACCACATTTTGGACTCATTTCAGATATCTGTGTTGTTCTTCCATGGATGTGGGCACAGCATAAGCTTCTGCCCACACAGATGATACAAGTCTGAAATGTATGGTACTTCTGGAGTTTACCATACACAAAGAAACTTTTAATGTGAGTGAGTCGAAGTTACAAAAGGCATTGAGTGAAATAATTGGATTATGACAAGGGCTGCTTTAGGAGAATGTATGAGCTCACCATTTCTGTTTGTGGGATCCAAACCCAGGCACATGTCCTTGCTCAGTGCCTTCTTTCTAAACCTGGCTAGAGATTGCTCACCAGGCCCTCTCCTGCTATCTTTTAATACCATGGGAAGGGATTTTTTTACTAACAACCACAGGCCAACACTCCTGTGCAAAAGAACTTTTAAAGGAGGCTGGAAAGAGTCAGAAAAGTGAGAAAACTGGGTCATTATTGTTGCCTCATGTTCTGCATAGCCCAGCGCTGCACAGTGTGAGATAAGCTCAGCCAGCAGCCGGGTGGGTGGGAGTGTCCTTTGAAGCACCAGTATCCAGCACCAACACCACTGGCATAGCTCAGCTCAAGTATTTAAACCCCAGGATTATTTTTTTTTAATGCGAGCGAACATAAAATTCTGGGCATTGTTTCTAGTATTGTGGGTATCCTAATATTAGATGCCATTGCTGCATAAAGACATTGTCTTTTTTAAGGAGAGACATATTTTGGAAAATCTCCTAATGTTTTATTCTCTCATGGGATTACCAGTAAATTTGGGTAGGCTTGAATGCATTCCAAAGAAAAGATAAACTAAAATCAATAAATCTCTTGGATTTTTTGATGAATTTCCACTTACAAAGCAACATTTGATTTTGTCCATCTTCCTATGGATTCAATCTGTTTCATCTGCACTTTTTGTAATGCTGAGTTTGTGGAACTTTTTTTCCCTGAAACTCACATAAAATCCTAGAAGTATGAGTTTTAATCAATAAATATCTTCACAAAAATGTACTCATTCTAGCATATCACTCTTGAGAAAATTCTGTCTGTCACGTTCATCAAAAAACAGGGGGTTCAACTGCTAAAGACTTACTTTGTGAATAAAAGTGCCTGAATCCTTTCTGCCTCGTAAAGAAGATCATGTCATTTGTCTTTCACCATGAGTAAATTAAATCGTATTTTTCCTCAGCTTCTCCATCAAAATGAAGGGGGCATACCACAGAGACATTTCTGGAAGTAATTTGCGCGTCTATGGCTCTTCGAATAGTAACAGCTTAATATTATTTAATATTTCAGGATAATCCTATATTGATGTTTATCAGGATACAAGAAGAAGGAATGGAAGTTTTAGTGTTGGCAAAATAAATATTGCAGTATGTGTTTAATTTGAATTATGGAAAGATATGGAAAGTCCTTTGAAGCCTTTCCCCAGATAATAATTTTTATGCTTTTACCAAATGGAGAGCAGAGGTGCTGCAAGAATTAGAGGTTTTCCAGTAAAACATCTTGAGCCAAGTATCATGCATGACTCCTAATTCTTTCTCCATATTGCAAGACAGTACTTCAAGGAAAAGCAGTACTGGCTCCTGGAACAGACCAGAAATGTGGCTCCTTCTGTAGCCTGTCTCCATCAGTGAATGGTGGATAATTACCCTCTTCAGGATTTTTGCAATAATGTACCCATCAGGGACATGTCTGTCCAGCTCCTGCAATAAGAGTTCATGCCTTCAGGCAGGAGAATAATGAACCTCTTTCTACGTCTTTCTCAGTTTCTTCATTTAATCAGACCTTTTAACCTGTGCCATTTGGGCCAGACCTACCATCCCAGGAAAGCAATGGAAAATCTGGAGACAAGGATTTTTTTACTAACTGTGAACAAGCAGATGTCAGGAGCCGTAAATTGATGATTCACAAAGCACAAATTCATAAAGCAACATTTTAAACCTAACTACATTGCCCATATATTGCCTTACATATCACGTAGGAATCTTGCATATCACGGTCTCATCAAGAACATTCCTGGAATTGTAATTAGCAGTTGTTCTGCTGGGGTAAACATCAGTACAAGCCATAATGAAAGCACACAGCTTAGCTCTTCTATATTGGGCTATTTATGAACTGTAAAACAGGTGAATATTTAGGCAAAATATATCTGCAAAAAGTGAGTTAATTGCTTTCTTTTTTCCTTTCTTGTACAAAATAATCACGCTATTTGTATAGTACTGTTGGATTCTCTAAATCCTGAATTGGATATAGACACACCTATGGTACATACACTTACAAGCAAGTGGTTCTTACAATAGTTGTTTGAATTTCCTGGCCAGTATCTAGATATGGAGAGTTCTAAGACACATTTGGTAACAGCGGTCTCTGAAAAGTCCTAACCAGATGCCAAATTCTAGTCAGGACACATGAATTTGATTTTTTCCACTATCACAAGCTCAACCAGGTCTTGTAATTCCAGCTTCCTAGAGGTGTTGTGGAAATAAAGTCCTTTACTGTCTGCAATGCTCAGATGCGCAGTGACAATAGAGGCATAGAGGATCCTAGATGGATAAATTACCAGATCGGTTTTGAAAGGTTCAGTGAATCTTCAATCTATTAACTGCAGAGAAGCCTTCCTAGCAGAAACCCAGCTATTAGTATGCAGGAGAGCAGTCCTGTAACAAAACCAGCATGTAAAGTGATTAAATCATAGCAGAGTGAAGAGTTAACCAGGCGTGGCCGCAGACGTTTGCTGTGAGCTCGCAGCTCCGCGCGATGTGTCCTCTCAATAACAATTCAATAACAAGTCTGTAATTACACCACAGGCCTTAATAAGTGTGGGGGCCAGTCCTCCCAGGTGCTGGATGTTCCTAACTCCCGGCAGATGCAGGGTGCTGGAGGCACCTATAGCAGCCCCATGGCATGTTGCAGGATGGGGCTCCAGCAAGAACAGCCTCCTGTGCCCCTGGAGCATTGTTTGGTGCCTTTAGAGATAAGCAACAATCTCTTGAATGAAGGAATGGATTTTAAGTTACAGCAGCAATGAAGAAATTATGAAAAATATAATAACCTATTTTGGCTTAAAGCATGTCATTATGTGTTACATGTTTTCACAGCACTGTAAGCGTGGCAGGAGCTGGGAGACCCAGCTAGTGGGAATATCTTCCTGTGGCTTTTGGCATGGAGGGTCCTTAGACATGTATGTGTGTGCAATTTGCTCCTTGTGAATGATATGGAAGTACTGAGCTTCCAAGGAGGATTTGAACAGGGAAAAAGGCATTTGCTTGTCAAATGCGGCTGGGACAATGTTTCATTAGGAGTTTTTTCTGTCTGTAATACTGAAGTTGAAATGGTAGAAACTCTTTTTCTTGATTTTGGGAGATGAAGAAGCTGAAGTTCCTGTTTAAGCTCCCCAAGTAACCACTCCATGTGACTTGGGGCATTTCTGGTAAATGTCTGGGGAAAGCTGGTGGTTATGCATACCAAAATCTCACTCCAGGCCCTAAAACAAACATTAAATGCACAGGAAGGAAATAAATACATTAAATCCCTACTTAGTTGTGTAGAAAGCCTGATGCCTGGCAAGATTTATGAAGGATATGGGTTTAGTGTCAGCTAATAATGTCATAAGCCTGCCCATCATGGTAAAGGCAAAGCATCTTAGAGAGTCTCCAAATACTTTCCACTGAAGATCAAGTAAATACTTTCTAATTGCAGCTGGTTCTGCTAAGAGGGCCAGAGCTTAGCAGCTCAGCTGACCTTTGGTAAGGATCATGATAAATTATGTCGAGGTCTAAAGAGACTTAATTAGATGTTGAAATAACTATTAGCACTGAAAATGAGTTTTATTAACCAAGTCAAGAGCCTATGTATAGAGAAGTGCAGTAAGGAACACCCTGGTTTAAACAAATGCGAAATGCTGATTCCTGAAGTTTACTGCTGGGATGTGTCCCAGCTAGAGGCTTCAGCTCCATGTAGCCATGTCAGTAGCACTGAAGACCTCAGTCAAGGCTGAGAGCCAACTTTAAATACCTTCTTTACTACAGGCATCATAAGCAATAACTCCCAGGTGGTGACAGGGAGGAGGAGACTCAAGGTGGTTTCTACCTGCTATCTCAATGGATTATGCCTCTGTGCCCTACCTCACCCTGCTGTGAAATGCGCAAAGCATCTTATTGTATTTTTCATCAGTACATTTTGGAGAAACGCAGCACTGTCTGTCCACAAGGACTGGAAGACTTCAAGGGCTTTTTCACCAATCTGCTGCCTGTGCCTGCTGACAGGCTTACTCTGAGCTGGGCCCAGGAACTGAACTGAATGAATTATTTTCTTCTGCTGGAATCAGTTCTAGAGGCTGTTCTGCTGCATTACTGGATGATTTTACTAATATTTCTGATCTCTCAAGGGAGTGGGACATGCTGGGACAGGACCAAGTGGCTGAGGTGGGGATGGGAATAAACAATACTGGATGCAACATTTTAGGGAACCTGAGTAAGGATTTCATCATCATAGAAACACAAAATATCCTGAGTTGGAAGGGACCCACAAGAATCATTGAAGTCAACTCCTGCACATGACCACCTCATGAATCATTTTGGAATATTTTATAGGCTGCAGCTTATTACTGCTGGACCACAGAATAGAGTGGTATCTATATGTTATATTACTAAAAAATAAAACACAGTTTTAATTTGTTAACCCAGATTTGACATTATTTTAAATTTCAGCATTAAAACATAATTCAACTTAAATTTTCGCCTAATGCTCGATGTACAATTCGTGGGGTTTCAGTTTTTATGAACTATCTGAGCTCTCCTTGGCCTGGTTTTGGGGTCTACAAAGGAGTAGAAAACCAGTGTTTGACAGTGTGTGCAGTGGGGGTTTGAACATGGTGTTGTCTGTCTGTGTAGAGCAGGACAGCCAATCCCTAAAGACGTTCTATCCTTGTGCAACCACACAAGCCAGGCATCCCAGCAGAAGTACCTGTCTAACAAAATCCAAGATGCATAATAAACGTGGAGGTAATGTTGAAGTGTAGGTAAACACCCTGCAATGGGATAAGGGCCTCCAGGAGCCAGGCATGACCTAGCCATGTGCCTGCAGGTTCCCACCCAGCTGGATACTAAATGAGCCAGTGCCTTCCAGACATTCCTGGTGGCTCCTCACATATTAGGTCACTGGGTGACTGTTATCTGTTGTGACCAGAATGGTTTCCTATACAAGCATTATTACCACAACGCTTGGGTTTTTGTATACCCAGTAGGGGGAGGCTGTAATTAGTGCTTCCAGGCAAAATGTGACCTTTTGGAACTTTTCCTGAGGCTTGTGAAGCCTAAATTAGTTTCTGCTTTTTGAAAGCATGCAGAGACTTAATCTCTGTCCTATTTATATTATAATTAGTATATAATTCACATTTGCATTCACTTGACTCCTTTTATTACTTAACAGCCGAGGTTGGCTCTTGCTTCTCAAGTCCTTTGTACTCAGTTCATGGGTCACAAATCCCGCGGGTAAAGGCAGGATGGGAGGTGCTTATTCTCAATCCCTCACATGATTATAGGACTTCAAAATATCAGGTTGGCATGAAAAACCCCTTTTGCACAAACAGAAGGTACCACAATAGTTTTTTCTCTAGGAAAAGAGAGGATGGTATTGTTGGTTTGAAAGTTGGACAAGGGCTTATTTTCTATCTCCTATGAACAACATCGTCACTGGTATAGTCTGAGATTAATTGAAATGATGGCTTTTGTGGATGTTCCAGTACATTTTGTCTTTCTTTAAGTGGACCATTTCTTTGTGTTATACATCCAATATGGACCGCTCATAAGTCCTCAGCATAAGTGAAGCAAAAATAATATGAATGAATATTTAATAATAAAATTAAATGAAAATGCCTGCAATTTTCAGTACATGAAGAAACCATTGTTGAATAAAAATGAAACTCTTGTCCCCTTTGAAATTGCCTTGTTCTCCAAAGCACTATGCATTCATTGTTTTTACGTGTCTTGATCTGTTTCCATTTTGATTCTTGCTTGTAAATATGAGCTACCTGGCATTGCCCAGATGAAGGTGATCTATCATCTGCTTCCAGCCAGGGTTCTTGTCATTTGGTCATTCTGTACTTACAAAATTTTATCTGAACTCCACTCATGGGAGATAAATGACCGTGACAACAGGCCTCCTCCAATGCTTCAAATAATGAAGCTTCACAAATCAGGCAGTGGTTTCCTGCATGTTGAGACCAGGATGCATGTGTGTTATTTCCAGCTCTATGAGCGACCTTGCTTGAACTCATTATTCTGCAGCAGATAGTACAGATGTTACCATCCTGCAAGATTTAAAGCTTCCTCTGAGGAAAACTGCTTCTTTCACCTTGTTTGCCAGCTGGACCAGCTGTAAGGTTTATTGCTGTCTTTTGTTTTCTCTTTGCATGATACTTGTTAAGTCTTTCATTAATGAAGTGAGCACATTAAGGATATATTAAAATGTGAGAACTCATGGGAAGAAAACAGCTTAATAACCGGACAATGGGAAGCAATGATATTTGTGTGTTATTCTTTTTAAGTTAATATCCAGCACCAGTTATTACTTAATTAGGTAGAAAATCATTATTTTGTTGCAAGAGAATTTTACTTACAGAAAAGAATAAATTGAGTTTATCTAAATCAATTTATAGTAGAATTTTAATGAAATAAACATGAAATATGCAGTGGGGTTTTTAATCTGTCTGTTAATGAGTTGTAAGTGTCACTGAAAAGACAGCATTGATAATGCAATTACAAGAAAATATCCTTTTCCCTTACATATCATAGAATCATGTATTGGTTTGGTTTGGAAGGGACCTTAAAGATCATCTTGTTCTCCTCCTCTGTCATGGACAGGAACACCTTCCACTAGACCAGGTTGCTCAAAGCCTCATCCAACATCCATCCAGAGATGGGACATCCACAACTGCTCTGGGAAACCTCTTCCAGTCCCTCATCATCATACTGTGATTTTTAAAGGTGAAATCACAAAATTATAAGAGAATTCACGTTGAAAGAAACCTTAGGACGTCTGTAGTGCAACCTTCTGCTCAAAGCAGTGTCAGAGAGGATCAGATCAGGCTGCTCAGGGTTGTGTCTTGTCGTGCCTTCAAAGTATCCAATGATGGAGAATGCACAACCTCCCAGGGCATCCTGGGGTATCCAGTGACATTCCAAGGATGTCAGAGAATATAGAAAATTTCAGACATGTTCCTCCACGCACAGTATTTCCTTAGGATTATCATATACTAATCCAATAAGAAACTTACACTGTAAAATTAGGGATAAATATTAACTTTTGCTTTCATCCCTTTCCAAAGTTTGAAGAAATACTGGATTAAAATTGAATTGAAAGAAATTGAATGGAATGATTCAATTAGAAATAGTTGGAAATAGAACAGAAACTACAAAACGCAAAGGATTTGAGTATGGAGTTCAGATTCATTCTTCCATCCACAGATTGAACCAGCATACTAGAAAAAAATACCTTAGGCTTTTGAAAAGTCAGTGATCCCCATATGAACTGGAGATTTCCCCTCCTAGCCCTGGTTCTTGTGAGTCCAGATACACAGTCATGGTGCACTATCAGGATCCAGAACTCTGCAAGAAAATTCTACCTAACCTACCTTCTTTTTACAGCCGTTCTTATCTCTACAAAGGGTGGATGTACCTGTTACATGCCTAGAATGCTGTAGGTTTTCCACTTTCCTCTTTGGATTCATCCACATGCACTATTGCATTATGACTTCTGAAAACCTTTGCCAATGCCTCATGAATGGGAGGAAATGCTCAGCTCACTCAATGTGACACTTCATTGGATGATATTAATTAAGAAGGAGAGGAGGGAGATTAGTGGAAGAATTGTAAGCTAAGGTTAAATACCTTAAATAAAGCAAGAAGTAGATTATGATGAAGAGAAATATGAGGCTAATTGGAGATCAGTAGCAGGGTTCATTAGGAGCTGGTCTTGGGAATGACCTCACTTAGATTGTTCCCTAGCAGCCTGAGCACCCAAAGCTGGATGAAGCTAATGGAATTTGTTAAGCCCACAAAGCTGATAAGCATCATCAGAAGGCAGAGATAAATACTAGAGAAGCCTTACAGGACTGGAGTGGAAGAAATTAATAGTACAAAGAGCAAAATTAAGCACTTGGTGACTCAGGGCAAGAATTTTACTTACATGTTTGAAGCTCAAGAGTTACAAATGCCTCAGAGGAGCAGATGGGTGCCTGGACATGCAGTGATGGTCACTGGATGTCTGAAAACTGCTGTGGTCATGGGAAAGGTGAATGTTCTTTTAGGATGGATCAAACAAAGAATTTTCCATAGAACTGGGCAAGTAGCACTTTCACTGTAAGGACCAGTATAAAGACCACTTAAAACATCCTCAGTAGCAAGGGTAGAGTCCTGGCCTTTTCTGTACAGGAAGGAGAAACTGAATATAAAACACTCTTGCATTGAAGAATAAGATGAAAAGAAGCTTTGTCTTACCAAAGGGAGTTAAGACAATCTAGTGTAACTGACTGGATGAGAGCTGTGGGGACATATAACTGCTCTGATTATAGTGGCAATATTCATGCTTAGTGGAAAATAGATAGTTGAAACAAACTCCAAAAGGCATAAATTGGAGTGATGGCCAATACAGCTTCAAGTTGGAAATCAGCTCCTAACAGAAGAGCAAGACACCAGTAGGAAGTCCAGCAGTAAAAGCAATTATATTTAGAGGCTGTTTGTCAGTACTTTTTGTAGCACACAATTTCCTGAAGCGGCGAGGGAAGGTCTTGCCAGACCCAAAGGCCCCATGTCCTTCAGTGACCATCGTGTAGACAATGGGATGATTAGTGGTTAGTGCCAGCTCAGCTTCCCACACTGCTGTTTTCAAGCACATCTCAAATCCCATGGAGTGGATTGAGGACCTGTCCATGCTTATTCACTTGAGCAACCTTTTGAAGAACTCATCGAACTTGTTTTGTGTAGTGGAAGTAATACCAAATCTCTTGTTTACTTGCCCTCTAGTCACTGCTAACTGATGCCACCTCAGAGCAACCAAATTTATTTCTGCCCTACGTAAAGTAAGCATGAGATTTATAACCAGTATCAGACAGAGTAGAGACAAGCATACATTGGAGTGGTTTGTTCGATATTGTGCTTTGACTGAGAACGAGCCAGGATTGATTATTTTACAAGACAAGTTACATTTGAGGAAGTAAAGATTAGATTAAAAAAAAATTAAATGCCTTAGGGAGGGTGAATAGCAACACAAATCTCTTTGATGTTTATGTCAACAGGGTTGCCAAAGCAAACAGCACAAACATCTGTCCATAGCATCAACCGGAAAATACTGTAAATGGGAAAATATTTTAATTGTAAGCAGTGCTTCACAGAACTCCCCATGTCTTTATTTATTAGGCTGATAGTATCACCTCAACATATGAACTTTATGCAGCACTTATAAATAATTCATGGATTAGCAAATAAAGAGATCTGGAATCTGTACACAGAGATGGCTGTTGCCAATTATCTCACTTGTGCAGAGCCAGACCCTTTCAGCTCCCATCGCTTGCAGCTGCTCTTTTAAATCATTCATCAGTGCTTAAGAGATATGCTAGTGGCTCTGGCAGGGAGTATTTGAATTTTCATTGTTTACACACTGTGAATTTAGCTTCTGGTCCGAAATTATCTGCAACATTGAAGCCTTTGAGAATATAAATGAGAAGAATAAGACAATTCCTCTTTTTATCCTTTTTAAACACTTCTATAATTTCGATTACCTTTTCTGCAATTTTACTTCATATTCTTTTTTTAATCACTACTTTCATTTTAAAGTTAAAATAACTGATACAATTCCCTATGCTGTTTAGATCGTGAAAACATCAGGAATACTATGGACTGTATAAAGTATTGCAAAACAAATGTCTGGTAAATATTCAAGGTTGTATAATGATTTTCCATTTTTATTCTGGAAATCTGTACTTCACCATCTGAATATCTAGAGTTTCTTCTTTTTCATAATGCTTAAGCAGAACCCTCTTGAAAATAATGAAAGCTGCCTAAAAATTGATAACAAACCATGCTTTTCTTGTCAAATTACTGAGGCACTGAGTTTCTGTGACCTTTAGATCACAATGGGTAGTACTTGCTCAGTGATAAATTTGCGTGTTGTCATTGTAGTGCTATGGCTCAATTTACCTTTTGCACAGATAATGGCAATAATAGTTTTAAAGGATAATGACAGTAATAGTTTTAAAGCCAAAGGCCTTATGATAAAGCCAGACTTTCAGCTGTATTAACTGAGAAATCTCATTCCTGTAACTACAGTTGTATGCAGCATTATTAACCATAGAATGTGTCTATACACAGAGGTCCTGTCAACAGTTTTGGTCCTTTCCCTTAAGCTCTAAATAAACCAGGAACATTAAAACTTCTGTCAGATTTCTGGAGTAGTCTGGAGGTTGGAGAGGGAATTGGAACCTACAAGCCAGATGAAGCAGTTCCAGCTGATGGCATTCCAAGACACCCAATTCTGCTCATAACAGAGATGCAGAGAGGGATAACAAGGGTTTGGAGCCTGTATGGTGGCACCCAGCATCCTAAAAATTTGGAGAGGACTTGGCAGGGAGCAGCAGTGCCAGGTCCCATGCCTTGGGGAGCACTGCCCTGTTTGTACCTACCACCCTGCAGCCAGGGCTGTGGCAAGAAACTCAACGGCATCATCTTCACCATGTCAAGGTGGCCTGCCTGTGATTTTGGAAACAGTCATCCAGGTTAAGGAATATGTGCTGGGTCTCTCTTACCTTTGCAAATGAGGGCAAAGCAGCTTGATATCTGCTTTACTTTCCTAAAGTGGAGAACTTTGTGTTTTAATCTTCAAGGAGCACAAGTGCTTGACTCCAGCCATCTCTGGCTGCTCACGTGCTTTCAAGACCTCAGGAGCAAGAGGCAGAGTACTTTTAAGGGGATGGGTAGACATGGGCGCTCATCAGCACTGAGTAAAGAACAGAAGCAGCAGAATGTGCTGGGGCTCAGGAGTGCCCATCAAAGCCTGTTAGGACGGGCTCTGGAGGAAGGAGACATGGAGCAGAGGATGTCCTCACTCTTCTTCTGTCAGCTCCCAGCAGTTCATTGAAAAAATTAGGTTTCCCTCTCAGATCTGCACATGACAGTAGATGGCATTTACCAGATGGCATGTGCAATGGGACTGTCACACCATTGTAGGTTTAAAAATAAAGCAGGGGAGGCAGTTAATGAATATACACTGCAAATTTTGTGAATTTCTCTCTGTCCCGTCTGGCATTAGGCGCTCAACTTGTGAGTGTTGAAAGACTGGTGATGTGTATGTATTAAAAGGCACAGTCCAGCATGTAATTAGATTGTTTTCCTATAAAAATTGATGTTGAAATAAGCAATTTATGTCATTCATAAAAAAGTGGTTTTTTCTTCTTGATGACTTTCAGCCTTCTGGCAGTGAAATGCATTCTTTAACTGTAGTGTCATAATTGAGAATATTTAATATTAAGAGCAGTTTTTCTCACAAACCTGATGCTTCTATGCCGTAGATTTCTGGTTTTATCATTCTTCTTCATTTGTTGAAAAATAAGTATTAGGCAACTCAGAAGTCTGCTTTTTAAGGAAAATGATGGATTTTTAAAAATATTTTTATTTGATATTACCTCAAACTGAGTATCTTTATATGGGACTTCACTTCAAAACTTTGATTTGGGGAGATGGCAGTACCACTAGTAGTAGTGGTGATGGTGATGAGTAGTGAGAGACTAAGGAAACACAATAAATAATATATGGAATTTTCTAACTACATACTGGCATTTTTCTTTTTCTACCGGTTTTCGTAGCTTTATCAATGCCAACATAAAATTAAAAATAAATTAGAAAATAGAAGGGTCATATGTATTGTATTTCTCTCTTTATCTCTTTCTTTTTGTCAGGCTTTTTTTTGTTAATTAAAGGACTGGTCTAGCTCCAATTGAAGTAATTTTTGAGGATTTCTTTTATTTTCAGTGATGATTTTATCATGCCCTTGTTTATTAGGTTTTTTGCTTTTCCAGCAGTGTGGCTTCTCAGGCTGCAGGGAAAAAGCAGGGCAGATTTATAAATAAATATGGTCAGTATATCAATGTATATGAGTAGGAGAAAGGTAAATTCAGCTAAATCCCGGTGAGTAAATCCTGTTTTCCTCTCTGCATTATATTGATCTTCCTGAATTCTCAAAAAAATAAATGGTGCAAACAAAGGAATCAGATGGCTAGGGGAGAAAATCCTCAATTATAAGGAAACAAAAGTCAGGCTGCCATAGCAGTCATCTTAATTATAAACAAAAACTTTTTCTGCCTTGTCTCTATAGATAAGGTCTAGGTGAAACACTCTTGATTGTATACAATGGGATGTAGGCCCTCGGCAGCATGGGGAAAGCCACTGACACAATTATAACACTTTAAAGTTTTTCTTGCTCTCAACAAGAGGCAGTACACGTGGCTCACAATAACCTGGTTTTGTTGCCATTTGTGTGTACACTGTCAGTTACAGCATTTAAGAGGCTTTTTCTCAGTGAACCCTACACAAATTGTTGGTGCACCATTGGTGATCCCATAGGATTTGCTTGTAGGTCAAAGGACTCACCTTTGTCTTAAGAAGACATTTTAAAGAGGCTGGAATCTCAGTGAATATCAATATCTTTAAGTGCATTTTGGGCCCCTCACTACAAGGAAGACATTGAGGTGCTGGAGCATTTCCAGAGAAGAGCAACGAAGCTTGGGAAGGGTCTGGAGCATAAGCCTAATGAGTAGCAACTGAGGGAGTTGGATGTGTTTAGCCTGGAGAAAAGGAGACTCAGAAGAGACCTTTTTACTGTCTACAACTTCCTGAAAGGAAGTTATAGCCAAGTAGCGATTGCTCTATTCTCCCAAGGAAGAAGCAATAGGGCTAGAGGAAATGGCCTTGAGTTTCACCGGGAAGGGTTTAGATTGGATATTAGGAAAATGTCTTCTCTGAAAGAAGAAGACAATGCCTAGCATTGGAACAGGCTGCCCAGGGAAGTGGTGGAGTCACCATCCTGGAGGTGTTTAAAAGACATGTAGATGTGTCACTCAGGAACATAGTTTAGTGTTGGGCTGGGCAGTGCTGGGTTAACAGTTGGACTCGATCTTCTTAGAGGTCTTTTCCAACCTAAATTGATTCTTTGGGTCTGTGATTCTATGCTCTTCACACGCCTAGGGTGTGGGAGCCTGCTGGCCCTGCTATGGGGATCTTTGTTGGCTGTACAGATTTCTCCAGCTGCTCATGCTTGCTGTTGTTGAATCACTTTATGTTGTGGAGAAAGGAAAGAAAAGTAAGATCACCACTGTCTCTGGGGTGAAGAATCAACCATTTCATCACTGCAGTGTTACTTTCACCTTCCTGAGCAGCACTGTCAAGCTCATGAGAAAATCTATGAACAGTAATGTGTGAGTAGTTGTCCTGGGTCAGCTTGGCCTGGCCCAATGTCCTGTCTCTAAGAGCAGTACCCAGATGACAATTGGAAAACAGTGAGAAAGGAGCTGAAAACTACAAAATGAACATAATCTCGTGTATCATCCCATTTTTCTACCAATCAGCCACTTAGTGACTTTCTGAAGAAGAAGATGAGGCCAGAACACTATGCTAAGGACTAAAGCATCCTATAGCATCATGTGGTAAAACCTATGGCATCCTAAACACTGCAGCATCCTATGGCAGTAAATTGTGTGTTTCACTCCTGTGCACTACATAGTAATGATAATCCTCTTTATATAACACTGGCTGATTTCAGTACTCAAAACACTGCATTTTCAGAAAGAATATGTGGCCCTTTTTTAGTGTGAGAGCCAAACTGGTGTCTAATTCATGAAGAAAAAAATAATTTGCAAAATAGCAACAGTTATCTGCAGCATAGAAAATGTGTGCTTTGTGCTGTGATGTTTGGGTGTCATTAAAGGCAAGTGATTTAATTGTGTTTGTGCTAATTACAGTGTTTACAAATTAGGGAAAGATGCATTTAGTGGTCTGTTGGGAAAGGGCTTTGAAAACTCATGTCTTTGAGTCTACAGTACTGTCATTTAGTCATAGACTCTTTCTAATACAGGGGTGATTTGCCTTTTAGATTACTCTTGCATGAAAAGCGAGTCTCGAGAGTCTTCAGCTCCATGGAATTCGAAACCAGGTTCACGTGTGTCTGTGTGTGCTTTGACAGAAATTTAACCAAGTTCTTTTCTTCTTCTTTTCAAGGTCCCCGTGTCCCAATGGTGACTGTTCACAACACAACAGATGCACAGAGTAAGAATGGGCTTGAGCTTTGAAATTCTTCAGAGAAAAGTAGCCAGGCAGGACATCACTACAGCTGGTTGTTTGGGATACAAGCATGGTGGTTTGGGCATGATGTTTGTTACCAGCTTCCTCAAAAGAAATGCACAGTTTTCTCTGTCTCTGTGTTAGCCTTCTGCAGATTTTATGTCACATTTGTTTTTTATGTCCCATATATAAGATAAGAAATATTTAACTTAATCTCTGTTTTTAATAAAATCACTCTGATATGAATTATCAGAGATAAGGCAGAGGAGTGAACCCCACAGGTGGTGGTGCCTCTGCCTGGTTTCCTGATCTGTCCATGGAGATTGTACCACTTATTGTTTGGTAAAGCTTTTTCATGCTAATGATTTGCATCTACATCAGTGTGAAGCTGGAATTATTCCAAATTTTGGTTTCTTCCCTCTTTGGTACTGTCTGTAGAAATTATCAGAGAGTCAATGTAGGGTCCAGAAAACCATGGAGCTTCTGGGGTTCCTCCTTCATACCTGTAACAATGCAGAAAGATCTATTTTTTACTCCAAGTGAGAATGCCAGGAACTCTCATACAAGCAGCCTTTCTCTGTCCCTTCTATACATGAGTCTTAAACTATGATGCCCCTTTCTCTCTTTCATGAGTCTCAGGAGACTTCATAGCAGAGCATGGGACCGAGTCTTGTGTGAAACCAAGATTTATCTGCTCCCATCATTTTGATGGGAGACTTTATCTTTCCTTTTAACACAGAGTTTAGTCCAGCGTTAAGCTACAGTCAGGGATTTCAGGCCTGGCTGTGGCCCAAATAATAAGCAACACCTTTATTCTAGAGGCATTGTACATGGTTGATACCAACTTATCAAGCATCAGTTTCACTTAGGTGGATTTACAGCAACTCACTGCTCTTGTCTCTGCAAAAAAAAAAAAAAAAGGAGAGCAAACCAAGAAATTTGGCTCTCAAACTAAAGGTTTTCTGTGAAGTGCTGAGCTGCTTCTTTTCCCACTAAAGACAGTGTTACGGGAAAGACTTTCTGCACGACGCTGTATCAGCTCCTCTTCTTCCTCAAGAAGCCCTTCAGGCTTAAGCTTGGCAATGCCCCCACACAGCATAACCCCAGAGCAGCCCAGGAAATGTCCACAAGGCTCTTCAATCAGAAAAGTTTCTTAGCTCTGACCTGCAGCTCTAAAGTGGCTTTTTTTTTTTTCTCCTCCTTAAACACAACACCATAATTTTACCATAGGCATGGAGATGGCTGACTGGCTATACCAGCATGTACAGGGTCGTGCTCTGATGAGCTGTGTTATAGCCTCCTGTACAGTTTTATGAAATACAGATTCTATAAAACAGAAACAGCAAATGAAGAGCTTGAAAAGTAACACAAAGCACACCAGGACTAGTTTTACTTTGACAGACATAGAGAACTCAATCCAGTCATGCACAGAGCACATTCCCTACTGAAATTCATGATTTTCTGCATATGATTACCATTTCCCTTGGTTCCTTTTTTCCCCCTCATTCTTTTGCTTTTGAATAAAGGGCAACTGACAATTGCATATTACTGAATTTACTTATTTAATATGAGCCCATTAGTCTATAAAGGGAGTTTGCCTCTGTATTCTGCAGTAATCTGATAATAGTGAGCTGCACTGAATATTATAGCATGCTCACATTTAATTAAGCAATGACCATTTGTACTCCATAGACTCAAGCTCCCTGTGGTCCTAAAGCAAAAAGGAAAGTCCTTTAGGAGATATGCCAATCTTTTTTATTTCCTCTACAGTCTTCCTGGCTTTCTGTGAATGCAATTATATGAACAAATAAAACAGCTTGACTAAATTCCCCTACGTGGCAAGCCCCTTTCTGCTGATAAAGCTACTTGTGTATGCCATAATTAAATGAGAATCTTAATATTTAACTAAATGCAATAGGCTCTTGCTTTGGCACTTTTGTGGGGGCTGTGGTTTCAATAGAGAAGAGCTAGGCTTTTCAGAAGCAGGGTGAATAAACATTGAAGCAATATACTACTGTTGAAAGATCTCTGAAATGTATTAGCTGGGAAGGGCAAGTTTTTGTGCTTTGCCTGCCTGTTCAGCAGTGAGAGCATGACAATAAGGTACCAGAAGTGTGACTTGAGGGGCTGGGGTTACATATCTATTTATCAGCGTGCCTCAGAAGGGAAGTTATAGTCGATGAAACACATAATGTGGTGTGAAATCTCAAACCCTCCTTGAATTCACATGGCAGAGATAATGCCACGGATCCACCTGGGTCCCGGACCGATGCCCTGGGGTTGAGCACTGCAACAGATTCCCCAGATCAGACTTCCCAGACCAGACTCCCCAGCCCTCACATCCCTTCTCGGTGGTGCTCAGGAGCTTCATCATCACCTGGAAACATTTCCCACCACCTAGGACATACAGCCTAAATTATCTTCTAAAGATGGGCCCTTTCCTTACCAGCTCCTTCCCAGCTGGGAAGAATTGTTCTTTCTGATGCTGGAGGTGTCTCAGCTGATAGAGAACATAGCCAGGATGGGGGATAAGGATTAAATCCTTTGGAGGAGGAAGAAGTTCACTATTTCAGTGCCTAAAAGTCCTTGGGTAAGACACAAAAGCAAAATGAACAATTCTTGAAACACTCCAAAAGCCAAAACTACTCGAAAAACTGATGTTGCTGGTTTGTATGACTGTTGTCCACGTTCCTTTCCCCATGGCCTTCCTTTCCATGGATTTTGCCTTGCATAGCAGTACAACCTTGGCCTGAAGCCCTCCATAGTCTCCTCCCCTTCCCCATTTATTGTGTTTAACTTGGGCACAGACTTGAGGAAGTCTGCATTTGATATCTAGGTTTGCATGTCTGACTGAGGTGCATAGTAGTGTACCAAAACACATTCTCATCTCCTGCAAATCAGAAAAATGTCACTGATTTGAAGAATATAGTTTTTTGCCGATGCAAAACTTCAAAGGGTCTTCAAAGACTTGACTGAATTAGACATCTGTGAGGACTAGAAATCCTTTCATAGGGAAACTTGTGCTATACATATTAAGGTGGCTATAAAATGTTAAAATGCATTTTCACAAACAATGCCAAAAGTTTTTATGATCTTGTCCTTCTTTCAGAAATTTTCGAGTTGGAGGTAAATGAAAAAGTGCAACTGGCTGTAAATGACAGGCAAATGCCTAAGGTAGAATACATGGAAATCAAGATAGATGATTACAGTAAGTAGCACCTTTCTTCTCACTTATTTTTCTCTTTCACTGCTATAGCTGTGAAATGATACATTCATCTTGGGTAGACTGACAGGAGGAAAAATTACTTTGACTCTCAATAAATTCACACAGTTTGCAAAGCACTCTCTTAGGATGTGCTACATAAGGAGGTTATTATGGAGGCAGAATTTGATGAGAATTCAGCTGAAGAAAGGCAGAATGATAGGGTTGGGGTTTTTTTCCTATTAAAACTCTTTGTAAAGAAAAGCCACTCTGAGGAATAACATGGTAGGGTGCCCCCATTGTTGGAGGCATTTGCTGTTCCTGTATAGTGTGTTATTTGAAATTAATTTGGAGTGAGATACTGTGTGTGCTGTGGCTGCCTTTCAGTGCACAATCTGAACTGCAATGAATGAAGATAACTCTCCAGTGACTGTCCATTGGAGTAATTCAGGATTCTTTGAGAAAACCATACGATTTGATAAGGTTGAAAAAAGACCCAACAAAACAGCTATGTGAGAAAAGACAAGAAGTATTTTACCTGAAGTAAAGAAAGCAAAAGCTTGGAGCAGATTTTCTCCGCAGCTGGTGTGTTATTTCTACTACTCTTATAATCATTTCCCATGTATTTTTATGCCAAAGAGAGAGAGAAAAACTCGGTGGCAAACAGCCAAAGAGTAAGCATCTTTTGCCTGTCTCTGTAGGTGTACCTAAAACAACCTAAAAGGAATCTCCTCTGGCTGTAAGCAGATAATTTACCTATATGGGGAAAATCACATACTCAGAGCTATGCAATGACTCCCCAGAATTCCAGTTTGTGTATCTGGTGACAACTCCAAATGGGCCCCAAAGTCCCTGGGTTCAAAGTGTGCCCATGTTTCCCATGCCAGAAAAGAGAGTAACTCTCAGGCAGTGAAAAGGAAACAGTTAGGTGTGCTGAGGACAGGTTACTGATTTCAACTATTAGCAGGTGTTATAAAATGTGTTGCAAAGGCTGAGAGATGGTTACCATTCTGAAAGGAGAATAATGGCCCTAAAATCTTCTGCTTGCCACACAGGCATTGGGAACATAAACCAGTGCATAAAATATCAGGAACAGGCACACACTTCCAGGTTTTATGGGCAGGAAAAGATCGGGAAAGAGCCTGTCATAAAGATCCCAGCTATCCACCCATGAGCCAGCTTGTGTGACGCTGGCAGTTTATTAGGAATAACTCAGCTTGATGCTAAATTTCTTAACTGCAAGTATCTCTGCAACTCTACTTATTTAAAATTATATGTGCGTGTGTAATAAATGCAAACTGGCCACAGCCATGTGGCTGTTCTGCTTTGCCCTCACTGTGTTTTCAAATCTTTTAGGGTTAACAACCTTGGGAACACTGCAAATAGCATTTAATAATATTTAAAGTGAAGCAATGGCCTTTTTGGCTGTCCCTGGGCCATTGATCCAATTTGCAGCAATTAGCATTCAGATGGAATAACTAATTAGGCAGAGTGTCAGACAACAATTGCAAAGCAAACCACTTAAACCACACCACTAATCTCTGTATTAATCTACTGAAAGTACTTCTAATACCAATTTAATTGCTGGGCCTTTACTAATCTAAATTGTAGTTAACGTCTTAAAAATAGATGTGCTGAGCATTTGTATGGTGGTGGTTTTGGCTATTGATACAAAGCCATAGAAATGCCACTCAGTCAAAAGAAGCTTTGGTGATCACATCCCTTCCTTATATTGGTTCTGTACTGGTATAACATTGTGGATTTCAGCACTTTTGCCTCTTGATCACAGCAAAATTTAGTCCTTTAGAAGTTAGGATTAAAATACTTGTTTTCTCCCTCTGTCTTTACAGCATTATAACAAAATAATTCTATTTCTCTCCCCCAGCCCCATACTTAATTGGGTTTTAAATTACCATTTTCGTTGCCAGTTTCCCCCTTCTCTACTGCCCTGAATTATTGATTTCTGTCTGCGTCACATGTTCAGCTGCCAAAAAAAGAAAATTATAGCTATTGACAGATGTTAATTGAATGCTATAAAAGTGATGCATGACTGAGCAGCTCATGCTGTACTCCTGATTTACATTTCTTGTCACCTCAGTTATCACAATATGGGGCCTTTGACAACATCTGTATTTCTAAGGTGTTATTTGCCACTGGCTCTGATGAAATGCCATTTTGTTCCTACTCGTATGTGGCCAAAACAGCAGAAAAATCTATTAGAGTTATGTCAGTGTTCCCACATTGAAGACATGTTGTTATTTCTTCTTTTTTTTTTCTCAGAATTGCCCATGCAGATCTTAAAGCCAGCAACTTTTTCGGACACTGCTCACTACCCCTTGCTTTTGGTTGTGTAAGTTTCTTACTTGTTCTTTCTGTTCACATTATTAAAGTGAGGATGTTGATTGTGATCAGAAACCTTTAAGATATGTTTTGTACAAAGAATGCCAGAGTCCAGCTTGTTGATCCCTACTCTATCACACTTGACAGCTGGGAAAAGCCAGATCTACGTTCCTTCTCTCCCTTATTTTAGCCAAGATTTTCAGCTCCCAGGAGGGCACCCTAGGGAAATCCTTCAGAGTAAATTGTAGGATTTTGGGAAGTTGTTCTGCGTACACTTGTAACTAAATAATTTTGGGAACAGAAACAGGAGAAAGAGGCGTAAAAGATGGATTTTGACTTTATGTCCCAGTGCTTAGGGAACTTACCTTGCACTTAACAAGTAGCTTTAGAGTGGAATTCAGTCAGCCTAACTAGAGCTTAAATCTTAGATGCCCTCATGCAAAAATCCTTCCCTTATAAGTGCCCGTGTTCCCTGAAGTGACAGTAAAGAGAGAGCTGGAAACCTTCGAAGATCTCCATGATGTTGGCATTTATATTAGGTAGGGAGGTTTTCCCCCTGGCGGGCAAAGCAGACGGATATTTCTTTATGCAACATTTAGTAATAATAACACACATTACTGGGTTTTTTTCTGACAATTTGGAAAGAAACTGGGAGAGGGAATTCACTGATCTTAGAAGAACCTCTTTGGCCCTGGCTGCATCTCACTGTGTCACTTGCTGCCTGCCAGGGAACACCCCACGAGAGAGAAGCCTCATGCAGGAGTGATGAATGCCTGGTGAATGCCTCAACACCATCCTACACACCCCTCCATGAAGGACAAAAACGCTGCAATAAGTGTGCCATTACATCACAAAATTACTGCAGAGAAAATGTACTTCATTATAGAAGTGCTTGAGGAAGATTGGTACTCATCAAGCTAACGGCACTTGATTAGGCTGCCTCTGGAGCTGGATAGATCTGGGTCTCACTTGAATAAATGCAAATGGCTGGAGTCATATGCACATTAAAATCCTGCAGTGAGTTGCCTGATGTCTCTGAGAACCAAAAAATCAGCAAGAAGTGGATAAAAATTCTAGTGGCTACACAGTAATCCCAGACCTAAGTTATTGCTTAAAGTCATCATCATCTTCCCTCATTTTTTTCTGGGCCATCTGGCTGAAGTGGAGTCTGTATTTCTTGAGACAGTTCCCCTGTACAGGATCAGATCCTGAGCAAAGAGTAAAGAGGTGGTCTTGTTCACCACTTTGGAGGGGTCTGGCTCACCACTTCCTCTTTCCTACCAATTTTGGGCCAAACTGGGCGTTATTAAGCCATGGTTTATTACTTTAAAAGAGTCCTTTCCCTGTGCATTTGTGCAAAGCAGTGATGACAGAAGTGTCTACCAGCTCCATCTATAGCTGCTCTCCATAATCCCATGAGAGAGGGAAGGGCACAGGTAGAGGAATGGGGCAATGAAGTCCCAGTGCTTGACAGTAAAGGAAAGGATGACTGATGTCTGCAAGCTTCATCCAACAAATTTTGGTAGCGCCAGTGGACTCCAAAGTCAACTCCACACAGAAGCCACTCCAACAGAGAAAAAATATAACAACAACAACACAGCTTTGGGGAATGTAGAAAATAGATATAGGTGAGAGTGAGTATAAATAAGGGAAAATTCAACTGATATCTGTGTCATTGCACTGTTTAGTCATGGGAGGAATCCTGCCCTGTTAGTGATGTGCTTGCTAGGATGGTTGAAAGCTCAGCTTAAGTGCCGTGACAGCTGCTTTGCACAGAGGGAGGCAGAAACCAACCAGCAGCTTCCACCCAGCCCCCAAACCCATCCCACACAATCAGTCTTCTGCATGACATCCTTGCAGAGCCTGGTCTCCCCTCCTAGGAATCTGTCCTGCCTTATCATGCACGACAGGGCTGAGTCCCCATCCCACGGCAGGCTCACAACCCTGGGAAGAGTGTTTGATCCCTGCTTGGTGCTGTTGCCTTTTCTTGATGCCTGTTTCTGTTTCAGAGATGGGACACCTGGGAGCCAGATCGTGACGGAGAGGTTTGAGGTGACGTGGGAAAGCGTCATGGTCAGCACCCACAACGCCATCGTGCTGAAGTTCGACGGCCGCGGGAGTGGCTTCCAGGGCACTAAGCTACTGCACGAGGTCAAGAGGAGGCTGGGCCTTTTGGAAGAGAAGGATCAGTTGGAAGCTGTCCGGTGAATGACACTCTTATTGAAGAAATTAATTCATTAATGATAATTAACCCAATGCTGTCATTAGTCCTGCTTGCTTTAATTGTGTGTAGGAAGGGAAGGACAATGTACAAAGAGCTGTGACTAAGTGAGAGGGGGCTCATGCCAGCCAGTGCAGAGGGAGAAAAACAAGCCTTAAACAGAACTAAATTAGAGCACACTTATCTGTATCACATGTTCAAAACCTATTTATTTTTAGCTCTGTACAGTCATACAGCTACAAACAAGCAAGCTTGAATATCTGTTCCTACATTAATCTTTTGCTTGCCTGCTAGTTAGAAAGATCCATCTTTAAATCCTTAAACTTTTTAAACAGAAAAACCAGTGCAAACCCCTAAATGTCAAGTCCTGTCATATTGTTACATTTATTCTGCACATAATGACAGTAAAACCGCTATCAGAATATTGCAGTAGCTTTGCAATAGCTCATTATGACTTCCAGATGTACTGCAGATTATTTGTTGCCATTGCTTGTTCAAATCCAACACATGAGTTTGCAAGATTAAATCACATAAACCGGTGTGAAACCAGCTTGTACCAGCATGATTTAGATTGTCTACACCAAGGGGCAAGGGCTTTAAAATTAAAAAGGGCAGGATTAGGTTAGATATTAGGAACAAGTTTTTACTGTGAGGATATGGGACCCTGGAAGAGGTTGCCCAGATAAATTGTGGATATTCCATCCCTGGAAGTGTTCAAGGCCGGGTTGGATGGAGTTTTGAGAAACCTGGTCAAGTGGAAAGTGCTCCTATTCACAGCAGGGGGTTGGAACAAGATGATCTTTAGGGTCTCTTCCAACCCAAATCATTCTATGATTTTTTCTGCAGCCACCTTAATTTAAAGCTGATTAAAACCACACTGTGCTTGCTATATCTAAGGGAAAAATATTTTTAACCTCTTGATTCTCTTCTCTTGTGTTCTAGAATGATGCTGAAGGAGCATTTCATTGATAAAATGCGAGTCGGTGTGTTTGGAAAGGTAATGTTTTCCCATTGTTCCTCTGTGTTGTTGAAGTTGGCTGATGTGGCTAAGCAGCTGAGCTAAATACTGATTTATTAAATATGTCAGCAGTGGCTTTTTTATTAGTATTTATTTTTGAGATAGACTGTGTCTTGCTCAGAGATATCAAAGATGGAAGCTTTAATTTTATCAATGTGTTCATCAATTATGTTTTTAAAATTAACTTCCAAGCACAAAAAATGACTTTTGCCCAGAAAAACATTGTCAGACAATTAATTATTTTTTTCCATTGCAAACTTTCATTTTGTTTTCATCTTGTCTCTTAAGGCCTGTGGGAATGTGGGTATATCTAACTCACTACTAAATATATATATATATCTAACTACTACTAAAGCACTACTGATTTTTGAGGCTGATTTGCACCACAGTATGTGCCCGGCTGGGAAATGGCAATTGTAAAGTACACACAGTTAGAGATTATAAATTGTTTATTGTGAGAGATACAGGCTTGAAGTGGGTGAAGAGAGCCGAACATACAGCAGCAGCTCTACCGGGAATTGTTAACTGGATGACACCAGACATTGAAATTGTGATGTTTATTTTAAATAATCAAGGACTGGAGAAATATTTTATAGAGGTAACATATCTGGCTAAAGCCATAAAAGGGAATGAGAAAGGCCAGGTATGGGCACACAACCCTCCTGCCTTCAGGAGGGTAACAAGTGTAGAGCTCATTTTCAGGTGCATCTGCCAAAGCCAGGGAGATAATCTATGTTTCGGTTTAGTGGGTTTTTTCAGGGCAAGGTTTTTAAAGGCTCTATAATGGCTCAGCATTTGCTGCAAGGTCTCAGCTCTCCTGTCTCTGTACCCAAAAGCAGCAGTGCCTCACAGCAGGACCACTGACACTCCTGACCCCTTTATGTTCCAGGATTATGGTGGCTACCTGAGCACTTACATGCTTCCAGCTGGTGAAGAGAACCAGGTGTTTGCCTGTGGAGCTGCTCTTTCCCCAGTGACGGACTTCAAACTATATGGTAAACCTCATCTCTGAGCCCACAGACTCTCTTGCTGACCACAAATAAGATTTCTTCCCTATCCTTTCCCAGTTGCCATCTTATTCTTCAAGATCCTGCCTATTTTATATTCTGTTTCTTAGGACCAGACATAAATCCTTTTTTCCCACTCAAGCAATTTTGCTTTCTCCAGTGGGACCAGTCGTGGTGGTCAGAATGATCAAATAACTTTATTACTTTACTCCTTTTAAGTAAAAGAGAATTGGCTTTAAACCCCTCCAGCCTCTGCCACCAACCAGCACCACTGCCTTGAACATGTTTCTTTCTTGCCTGAACTATCCATCCATGCATGCAAGCTGTGGCCCAGTCTGCCTGCCCCATCCTGTCTCTGATGACAGTACTCCACTGCACATGATGGTCTTTGTTCTCAGGGACACCAGTTCCCTCTGCAATTAGTGCCAGTGAAAAGCTGGAGACTGCTGTGGAAGTCAGTGGTGTGTAGCCAGCCTTCCAGAGCTGTACAGTTATCCCTGAGACCAACAGGGACTTGCTACTGATGGAGAAGGCCTCATGTGAAAGGAGAAAGGAACACAACCTGATACTGTTCTTCTCTTGTATCTCAGTTGCATTAAGGAGCAAAAAAGCCTCTTCTGTGACTGATATAGAAACCAGAAGTACATGGTGATAATTACAGACTGTAGTATCACACACATCCTTGGTGCATTTTCATAAACTTTCAGAAATGTGTCCTCTGTAATTAAGGCAATGATAGAAATAAGGCCTTTTTTTTTAGCATTTGTGAATTTGACTCAGAAGCATCAATGTATTCACTTATGACTGACAGTGATTTAATTTTTTTTCTCTTCTAGCTTCAGCATTTTCTGAAAGATACTTGGGCTTGCATGGGATTGATAACAGAGCATATGAGGTAACTGCACGGACACTGCATTTCCCTGATAAAATGTGAACTGGGTTTTAACTCTTCCTCCATATGTTCTCCTTTGGGGGAGGGGAGCAATGATATACAAGAGGAACTCACTAATAAAGCTCTGCAAGTGTCCTTCAGCCTGCTTACAGTTTTTCTTGTCTTAATAGTAATAATGGATCAAATTTATTGATTAGGCCTCATGTCTTCCTCTCTAAATTGAGTGAATAGTTACACCAGCTTTAGAGGTGGAAAGAGCTGAGTCTGAGTGACTCAGCTGTGCCCAAGAGGACACAGTGTCACAACATCCTTGAAAGTTCTGCCAACAGTCTTGCCACTTTGAATCTCACTGGGATATACTTTTTGACCCAAACTCGAGTAAAGCTCAGCTTCTCTTAACTTTCTCTAAGTGTGTGATATTTCCATAGGCAGAACTCAGTGCTAGAATTGGGCAGGACATGAGAAAGGAGACATGGCACCAGTTAGCAAAGTCATTGTTTAATATGTGTGATGGGATCAGTTTGATCTTGCAATGCAATTACCTCGAGAAAAAACCTATTACAGAATAATCACACAAACAAAATTTGTTATAAAGAAAATTTCTTTCATCTTCTAAGCCTTATCTTCAGCCAGAAGACATGAAGGCAGTGTTCTCACAGAAAAGGCAGGTATCAATCACCCTGTGTCCTCGCAGGGGAAGATTTATTCTGGTTATCTAAACTCTGAATTCATTGTCTCCCAAGTTTCACACTCAGAATCACCAGATCAGGGCAAACTCTTTTTGTCCTCTTAGAAATTTGAAGGCAGGTCTGTAGAGGTGAAAGCAAGGAGAAATAATCCAGAAATGAGAGCTTTGAATGGTCACATGCTCTTTGTGCATTGAAGACTTGGACTGAGCAAATAGTGGCACTTCTGGTTGTCCTGGAATTAAGTGCTGGAAACAGCTCCTGAGCTCTCTGCAGGGCATGGCAGGGTCCTAACTGAGCGAAGTTCTTCATTTCTCTCACCCTGTACCATTTGCAGTCACTCAGATTTGTGTTTGTTTTCCCTTGTGCTGGATCTGAAAGACAGTTGTGGGCAAGGGCATTCTCAGCAGTGGACACTTGAACTTCATATTGTATCCTCTCCTGAGTTGTCAAAGCTTATTGAAGTTGCCTTTCAAATCAAACCAAAGCAACTCCAGCTTCCTGAGGAGTTCTTAGGATTTGTCATCTGGGCACAATTTTCATCAATGGTTTCACCTGAAATTCACTTTGATGTTTTCCATGTGTTCTGCAGTTCAGACTTTTAGTGGACATTATCAGAACAGAAGAGGGTCTCTGATGAGGGTCTTTCTGCTGCTGACACCAAGCCTGGAAGCACAGGGTGATCTATTTTACCTCTAAATTGATACAAGTATCAGAGAGAATAGGCTGGTGTGTTCTTGTTTTCCTTCTGATAAAGTATTACATGGAATTAAGTGCTTCTATAGCCTCCATATAAATTGCTAATTTCTGGAAAGTTTTTTAATCTTATTACAACATTTACCTTCACAGATCAACAAATTATCACACAGAGTCTCATTACTGAAGGAACAGACATTTTTGATCATTCATGCTACCGCTGATGGTAAGTTAGCCCATCATTTAAGCTTATTATATGTTTGGGATAGCTTTGATTTTTCTTAATTAAATTTGCCTCTTTAATGATTGCAATCTGTTTTCACAGAAAAAATCCATTTTCAGCATACTACGGACCTTATCACACACCTAATTAGGGCAAAGGCTAATTACAGCTTGCAGGTACAGTATCTGTTTCTTTTTTTCTTATTTGAACAGTCATTTCCCAGTTTGAACTCAAGCTGCTGTTACGAAGCAAGTTTTGAAAAGCCACTTGCAAACTCAGCCTGGCATTAGAAGTAGCACCGGTCCTCTTGTGCCCATGTGATACCATTATTTTGGTTTGAATAGTTGTAGAACCATTATTGAATTACAGTAAATTAGGTTGTGAGAGACATATCTCTAAGAAATTTATGGTTGTTGAGTTTCTTTGGGAACAGCAGGACAAATTTGGTATGAATTACAGGGGAAACAGAGATCTAAATTAAATCAAGCAGAAAAGTTAAGAAGATAAATGTTGCTTAAATCTGACATCCCACTATGACTTACATGCTCTGGTCTAAAAAGCCCCAATTTCCACCAAATTATATCCCTGTTTTGCTGAATGGATCATGTCCAAGCCATTAAAGCTTCCAAAATGAACCCACCCACCAGCCATGGGGATGGTCCCCACCCTCTGCTACATCCTAAGCCACTGCCAGGAGAGTGCAACTCACCCCGGCTCAGTCCATGCCAGGACCATGCTACAGATCGTGTGTTGCTGTGCCCACATCCTACTAACGCTTGATTTACTGAATACCAGCTCCCTCTGGCTGCATTTCTGCAGAGCTTCATGTGAGGGTCTGCTCACTCTATCATGCTCCAAAGTCAGGTAGCATGGAGCACAGACACAGGAAATAAGCGACGAGCTTGACATGGGTTTGGTCAGAGATACGATAACTGATATGCCCCTGTGCATTTCCCAGGGCAGAAGCATTAGTACAGTGGAGCTTGAAGGCACCAATGAGCTTGACACATGTCAGAGGTTAGTTGAGGACTGAATGGAGTACTGAGGGACCCGTGTCTTGGACTGACGTAGCCAGAGCAGCCGTGAGGCACCTCAGTTCTGCCTGCAAGCATCCAGCCCTGGGGACTCATTTTTCCCCCTTCAATATCCCTTCCTAGACAACCCATTACAACTCTCTCACATTTCAACACATGCAGAAGTTACCTGCTCCATTTAAATGAACAGTTGTGTTTAAACTGTTTAATTTCTAGCTTCCCAATTTTTTTTTAATTACTTCTACAGCAAAGTTTATTTCATTTTTTTACTCAATGACTTTTTTTTAAGCCCTCATTTTAGTCAGTAAAACCTAATGCCATTTCTCTCCAAAACTCGCACTGGGTTTTTTTCTGTTTTCACAAGGAGCAAGAAAGGAGTTGTTTGTAAGTGTGGTATGGTTCTTCTTAGCCTGAACTTGTTCAGAATAGAATAAAATGGAAAGTCCTCTCCCCCAGGAAAGTTCTTTCTGAAGGAAGACGTAAGACTGTACTCATAGCACTGTGGTATCCAAATTACCTTGGGCCTCACACACATCCACAGGAAGTCTCATGGCGCTGGGGAGACACAATGTGTTTGCAGGTCTACTCAAGATGCAGGTGTGGGTAATCATTTCTGAGACTTCAAGTTCCTAATGGTGTGTGTCTGCTTTTTGCAGATTTACCCCGATGAAAGCCATTACTTCAGCAACTCAGCATTGCAGCAGCATTTGTACAACTCCATTGTCAACTTCTTTGTGGCATGTTTCCAAGTTCAGGACAAACTCCCACTAGCCCCACTGAAAGAGGAGGAGGATGAAGATTAACCTATTTGTCCGTGCTAAGCACAAGGCAGATCTCTCTGACAATATGCAACTGGATCATTTTCCTGAAGAAAGAGATGTTACGTTGTTAGCATGTATTTAAAAAAACTGAAAGCAGCTCATCTGCTTTACTTGACAGCAACTCCTTCCTAAATGGAAGAACATTAAGCATGGTGAACTCAGCAGAAACTGCTGTCTGAAATGAATCCATCACAACCAACATGTTCTTTTATTTTGGTTAATTTTTTTCCTCTTTTTCTTTCTGTTTTTTGTTTGCCACGAAATGACTTCTAGAGTGAAAGTGGTAAGACATCGAACTTGAAGGAACACCCCAAGAAACCGCTTTGAGGACTGGAAGATTTAATGTCTCTTTGCATTCAAGCAGTCAAGCAGTAGCAGTGAAATCCATCATCCATATTAAGGTTTCTATCGTTAGCATCACACTGTGTCAGAAAAAAAAAATCTAACCTAATACGTGGAAAAGATTATAGCACAATTATTTTAAAGGATACTGATTCATACACACTTGCCTTCTCTTTCCCATCTTCGGGAGGTTTGTCATTGCTACAGGAAATACAAATTCAATTGTACGAGATATCACTATAGTTACACTGATCTTCACCTTCCTGTAATTATTTCATTAATTCTGTATGGCTTTTACTTCTGTTTTCATTGGGTGTCAGGCTTACCTTATTATCTTCTCAGCTTGTTCTGGATGGGGAAAAAACATACATTTAGTCAACTCACTTTAGACCTTGGGGATCTAATGAGGCAATGGGAGTTGGGGTACCCTTATGTTAAAAAATCTGCTAGAATAAAGCAAAGAAAAACTCACTCTCGTGCACCTATAATAGATTTTGCCAGCAAGATTGAGTATTTTCTTTGACAACCTTGAAAAACATGCATATAAATAAGCCAAATCAGTTTAATAGTGAGACATTTTTTTTACTGTAATTTAGAAAAAATTGTGACAGTCATGATTACTCTTTTTCTTTTAATGCTGGAACAACTGGTTGGCAACCTGTCGGGGAGCAGCTAATTGAGGCTGTGGTAGCAGGAATTTGTACCAGATACTGCACAGATCATCTTATAAAGCCATTTAAACAGAACCAATGTGCAGAGATTTACTGCACATACTGTCTGTGGCTTAGTTTTATTCCAGGTCAATGATTAACATATTCCAAACACATTTAATTATCTCTTGTGCTCACATTAGTTTTGACAAGCATAAAGGAAAAAAAAAAATAAAAAGTATTTTTGCTTTAAAAGATCTAACTTTTCATTCTAGCAGTACAAAGCAACTTCTGAAACTTCTTGTGAAAACGTTAAACTCTCAGAAAGAAATCCAACCTTCATCCACTTCCACACACTGCATCATAAGATTTTTGACTAGTGTCACTCCTTGTAAAATAGTCTGACCAAATGTACAGCCAGTATTAATACTGTATATTTCATTTTGTTGTATATAAAGGAATGTAAGTCAGCTATTTGTCAGATCCCCAATCCAATATTAGTCTTGTGTTCAGCATGCATGCAGTAACACTTCTTTGCTGATCAGGACTCTTTAGAAGTACTAGCTTGGAAATATAACAATTAATGTAATTTCTTCTCTTGTTTTAACAGCTTGAATGTCAATGCCGGTTTCTACCTTTTACATAGTACTGTGGGTAAACTCACATCCTGACAGCAATGATGATGTTTCCATTGTGTTCTTTAGTGTGTCTTTTTTCTTATCTTTATTTTAAGCTTTGAATGTTGGTTGTACTTTGACCACCAAGAAAAATATATTGATAAACCACAGAAATTACCTAGTTTGGTTCCATTATCTTCTTTAATTTACAGTGCATCGACATTGTGTGAACAAGAACTACAGTATAAATCTGCTTTATCTGGCAAAATGCCAAATAGACAATAAGAATGCTGCGTGTCCAGATTTTGCTACTCTGAACAGGCTCAAAAGCCTGAAATGAACTTGAACTGAGAAATGTAAAAATCTGCTCTGTCCACAATCTTTTGTAGAAAGGACTTTAGGATGTGGCATGGTAGTGTTTGTTCATTCATGGAATAAAACATTATTTTACCACCTTGGTTGCTACTGCTGTTATTTTTTGTTAAGTTCTTAACTAATCATCAATAATCATCAAGTTGCTCAAAGTGCTATTCCTGGAACAGGTTGTCCAGAGAAGCTGTGGCTGCCCCATCCCTGGAATTGTTCAAGGTCAGGACAGATGGGGCTTGGAGCAACCTGGCCTAATGGAAGATGTCCCTGCCCATGGCAGGGCAGTTGGAATTAGGTGATCTTTAAGGTTCCTTCCAACCCAAACCTTTCTATGATTCTATGATTTAGTCTGTCTGTAACCTTGATAAATGAAGTGGTGACTGCTTCTGAGGAAATCATGAAGTAGCACAAAGTGGGTGTGATTTCAAAGTAGCAGTCAATAAGAAGATCCACATGATCATCCAGTCTTTCCTTAAAATGCACCTTTCCTTCCTTTCTGCCTGTTGACCTGTCACACAGGTTTCCTGAGGGTATCAGCTGGGCACAACAGCTCGACCAAAGGGAGTTTTATTGTTTCATCCTGTCCTGGTTTCAGTTAAACCACAAAACATCCATTGTTTCATTTCCCAAAAGTCACTCACGGGTTATGATGCAGGGACAAAGCACTGAGATTTTCGGAATCTGCCATAACGGTTTTTCCTGTAAATGATTCTCCATCAGTAAAGGGGCAAGAGGAGACCGTCGCCCCACTTAAATTCAGATATTTGTTTCCCTTTAAACCAAGGGGAGAGACAGATACCTGTGAAGGTCAACCTTAGACTCCTCCCTCAAATGAGTGACAGCTTTTCTGTTGTGTCCATTTTCTCCCCTGGCAGCAGGGATGAGGGTGACTGTTGCAGACTAAGACAGCCACAGGACAAGTGAGGGCCATCCCTAGCTGTCCCCTGCAACAGCACTTTGTGGACTGCAATATCAGCTGGATGTTCCTATACTTTTTTTATGCCTGAAAAGGAAATCCTTTCATTTCATAGATTTCCTAGGACAATGGGGATTTTTGCTCAAATTAGAAGTCTTGGCTATGGCTGTACCCTGTAATACACCACACTATTTAGCTCAAATGATAACTTCAGAAAGACTTAAAGCTGCACAAACATCCATTTCTCTAGGCCTGATAAAGACGTGAAAGACCTTTTAATCCATAAAGACTAAGCAAATATCAAGGTTGTGATGCTCAGTAGTCACTTGGAAGTACACTGGTGACAAGGATACTTCCCAGTGGCACCTGTTGACTGGCTACAGCTCATTGGTATCCAAGGTGTTGTCCCATCAGCTGATACCAACTTCACTGAGCCAGATTCACAGGAAAAGAAATTTAATATTTCACAGCAAAAAAACCAAGAAATTATTGTGGACTCTAATATTTTTTGTCAGTGGATCAGAAAACAAGAATCTGGAGCACTGTTACAGGGAAGGGCAGATTGCATTAGCACAAAATAGCTCTGCTGTTATCTTGCTTAATTACCTAAATGCAACTAGTATTTTTTTTGTTGTCCAAACAAATTGAGCTTATACTCTCAGCTAACTGGCATTTCTGGATGCCATAACGTTCAACTGTGTCATCCCAAAGCAGAAGAGAACTAATGAGCAGTGCCCTACTAATTCGGAAGGAAACCACAGAGGGAAAAATGAGGCATTGCTGGTAGCTAATTGACAAAGCCAGGCAGCCAGCCATGTTTGTAATTGTCTATGGGTTCAGGCATGGAGCCTATAAACCCATCCAAGCTCTGCCTATGAGTTCAAGCCAAGTAAGTGCTGCATCTCTGAAAGGTAGGAAGGGGAAAAAATGAGTGAAAGAGGAAGGGTATGTGGGATGCTCAGAACACCTTCCCCATGGGAAGACCAATGGAGAATGCTGTTTACAATGAGGAGAAATGGGTGTTTAGTGGGGGAGACCAGAGCAATGAGGTCACTGCTGGTACCTTCATGAAGCTGTGGTGGTAGCTGGAAGGTGCTCTTACATTTGCTGTCGTGCTCATGTTGTCCTCTAAGCTCACTTGTGTTGCAGTGTCCAGGCACTGAATGTTTTAACTTTGTACAATTAGTCACAGGGCGCATTTGCCCTGCTTTCCTTCCTGGAGCTGACATGGAGCTGCCAGACATGCCTGGGTGAGTGCTGGGCTGAGGACACTTCCTTCTTTGCCCTGGGTAAATGCTGACTCCCTGTGGTGCTCACTCTTCTCTGGATTTCTTAGCTCCTTTCCATTTTCAAAAGAAAGGCACAAATGAAAAAGATAACAGAAAAACCTCAAGATCTCATTTGCCAATTCCTTAATCACAGCCTCTTACTGAGCCAGATGTTTGCTTACTTTTATTCTGCTCTCTAAAATTAAGCTCCAAGCTGGATGTTCAGAGCCGACCTTAAGTTACTTGCTGAGATCTGTCTCCTCTTCCCAATTCATCTTTTTGTCTTCTCCCCATTCAGTGTGGTTACAGTCTGAAAGGAAATCCAGTACATCCTTGAAAACTAGGTTAAGACAAATATAAAGAGTGTGGTGAGCCTTCCCAGTAAGCCATAAGCAAACTAAATTCTTTAATAGATAATTCATGGTGAAGTCTTTGTGTTCCTTACTGCATTGGGACACCTGCTATGAAGTCATGAGCTGATCTGCCTTTACTCATTCCCAACACACAGCCAGTCCTCCATCCACCTTGCAGCTTCAGCCTTGCCAAATTTTGGGTGGGTGCAGGGTCAGGCAGCTCACAGAGGGAAGCGAGGAAGGATGGGAGTCCATATTGTAATATTCAGATCTAGTTGTGGTGTTTCAAGTTGTGAAGGGTCCTCCATTACCCGCAGCTGTTGCAGACAGATGGGACACTAAAATCCATGCTCACACCTCTACTTTTGGAATAATCCAACAGTTTAACTTGGACCCGAGCAGAACGTCACCCATGTGACATTACAGCATGTGCCAGGAACTCACCCCAGCTGGAATCACCTTGGCTGACCATCTCCAAAGGGGACAGTGGGAAAGTGGAGGGACCTTTAGGGCCAGGGAACAGTGGGAGAGTAGAAAACAGCCCTGCTGTCATTCTCACACGTAGGAGTAAGCTGGGTACATGTGTCCAACTTTCCAGCCTTGGACCTGCCTCAGGATAGGGGAACCAACTACTCCCTATTCCACAGCCAAATGCAAGGCTATCCTTCTCAGGGCATCTTGAGGTCCTTATTTGGCCACAATAATCCATGTCATTTGTAAGCAACAATTTCTGCTACAGCAGTGCTGTTGTCAGCAAATATGAAGGGGAAAAATTCAGAAATCCTTCATAAGATGGATTTTTTTCTCTTTTTTTTTTTCTTTTTCTTTGAGACATTCATTAAAATTCTCAGATTTAGCGAAGCTACATTCTGCCTCCTCACTGGAATAGCAGCCTTAATCAAAATGTCTGTTTCCATGATTGAGAAGGAAGAAGAGTAAAAAGCAAACACAAATGGAATGAGGCCGCAGGAAAGCAAAAATGTTCTCCAGTATTCCATGCTCCAGTATTCCATGCTCCAGTATTCCTATGGAATAGCAAGATCCTTCTGGGTTTTTTTTTCTTCATTCCTTCATTTTAAATTTATCTTTTGGGTCATTTTAAAGCAACAAACAACTGAGCTGATGTGAATGCTCTCATCCTTGCTGGAAAAGGAACCCTTAGAGTGTCTTTGTAACAGCTGTTGTCAATGTCTTGAATTGCAGTTTGTGCTGAGCAGCTCCAGTAACTGGAACTGACAGGTCATTTGCAGTGAGTATTCGGAACCCATCTGCAGAATCTCCCCACTGCCTCATCTGGGAGTACCTCAAAGTGGAGTAAGTCCTTCACCCAGAAAACCAAACCCAGAGCAAAGCATGAACAAGGCAAATAATCTGCTCCACCTTCTGCTCTGAAACACCATAGGAAAAGAGTACAGAGAGTCAGGATACTGGCAGTGACAGTTCCTCATTGACTTTTGCTCCCTGTAAATTTCTACTTGGATGCACAGAAAGCAGAGAATTCAGGGTGCTGCGTTACCTGTACTTGGCTCCTTTGTTCTGTAGCCATGACATGAGCCATGGTACAATGTAGCCATCACAGGAGTCTGGCATGCACCCAAAAGTTTGCCATCTATTAAAAAGTGTTGAAGGTGAAGAAGGAAAGACAAGTGAGAGCCCAGAGTTGGGTAGCCCACCCTGAGATGAGATGCAGGCCCTCCCCTGACATGGTTAGACATTTTCAGCCTGTGCACTAAGACAGGTCACAAAAGACAGATGAGAAAAACAAGACTAACACTGGTAATGTTAAATTTCCTAGCTATCAAGCCTCCCTGGGAAATCTGTGAGTTGAAAACAGCTGAGATCTGGCTCCTGGCTCTTCCCTCAAGGCAGAGACTCAGAGCTGCTCATCATACCTGGCACCCTCGGAGCTGCCGGGAGCAAGAAGAACTTGCACCCATGATGTTACAGAGAGTACTGAGGCAAACAGAAAGGGGCACATTCTTATCCATAACTGTCAGTCATGCCTACAATTTTGTCCTGCATCTTGTGTTCATGGAAGTTAATGATCACTGAGGAAATCAGCAGTGGAGTTTGAGCAGTAAGCACACAGTGGTGCAAGGAATGGCACTGAAAGACAGAGAGGCACTGCTGCAATGACAGTGTCTGAAATCACTGCTGCTGGGCTACCAGTACTGGACCTGGCAAGAAGGTGTTTGTCAAATGATGATGATGAAGATAATGATGATGATGATAGCATCATAGGAGAAAGGAGCAAATGATGTCCCAGCTCTGAGTGGCAACCAAAGCTGGAGCTACGGCACAATTTTTAATCCTCATAGTCTCTGCACAGTGGGCTTCAGTTCTTCTTGACAAGGCATTCTTTGAAATTAGAAGCCCTGGAAATATTATATTCAAACCTCATATCTCTGTGATCCAGTACACTTTTGTTTTCATTATGATGATTCTTATGTCATTTACAAGGAAATTGGGATGGGAGAAACTTTTCCAACTTGTGTCTAGTGACAGACTGTTAACAGTTTATTTCACAACACAGCAGTCAAAAACCCAGCCCAAGCTTCCTTTAAAAAATCTGCAACCCTGCCTCAACCAATAACATTTGGAAAATCACAGCCTTTTCTACGTCAGGATTTTTAAGAGAGGATATCCTTGATTCCCTCGCTCAGCAGCTTCAGAAAAAAAAAAAAGCAAAAAAGAGGAAGAAATCACCACTTCATTGGATGCAAAGGCTTCCCCTGCTTGCAGAGCCTCTGGGTTACCTGTTCTGGGAACTCCAGTATCAAAATGCTTTTAGGAAAGAGTTACAGTGCTGCAGTTTTTGTGGACAAGTGTCAGTTGGCTTCATGTAGTGATGTAGTAAAATGTAGATGTCTACACTGAACATCTCCACAGCTGACATCTGATATAGACTTTATATATTTTTATGCAGAAGACTAATAGGCAATTTATGGCACAATTTCATAAAAAGAAAGACCTTAAAAATCATCTAGATGCAACCCCCATTCCTATCCAAATTTATCCACCCAGCTCCCTACTCCCATTTCGGGAGGGCATACCTTGTGGGCTACACCGACCAGGTGGATCTGGGTAAGCAGACCAGCTATAGATCTCTCTTTTCACATGAGAAAACAAGGACAGCAAACAAAGAAAGTATTGAATTTCTAAAGGGTTGACTCCTAAGAATTGAAGCAACCTCTGAGTTTTCTATCAAATTGCTGACTGCAGCTATAAGCAGAGCACAGGCTCTTGCTATTACATATTTATTACACTTTCCAGCGACGGGGAAGCTTTCGAGTGGTAGGATGCCATCTGCTGCTCTGAATGGTTATTTCCTTCCTCCTTATCCCTTCCCAGAGGGCAGCTTCTGCCAATGGGGAGAAATTCGAAATATATTCAGAACATTTGCTGAGTGAAAGTATTTTCATCCACACAAAAAAAAAAGATAAAAAGAAAAAAAAAATTATATAAAAGTGGAGTGAAGAGCGTAATGTCACAAGCACCGGCTCAGTTATGAAGAAAAGTTTTTGCAATGAATGAGGCATCCCAGGGAAGACATACAATATTTACCCACAGCTCAGTCTATGAAGAAGATTGGATTTTGTATGATTTCCAGTTTAATGCCAAGAATTGCTGCTAATTCTGCCAACACCCATCTCCATTACCACAGAAACAATCATCTCCACATCTGTGACACAATGAGATGCCCCGTGACCCTGCACGTCCTTCTAAAATCTGTAGAGTAAAGAACAAATTAAAACACACCATTGGCTCTTGGGGACTGGAACTTAAACCTGTGAGCAAGCTCTATTAAGTCCAGTAATAGACACCAGTCATACTCAGCCACACAATGGAGGTAAAAGGGGATGAATAGCACTCCATCAGCTCCAGCACTCCAGCAGTAATAAGCATCACGCTGGGCTCACTGCACTGACTAATCCATAATTTATTTGGCTTCATAAATATCAAAACATATCACAGCTGTTAGTACTTCAGTGCAAACCCCACAAATATTACTTCAATTATTCAGGAGCTCGTCGCAGGAGCCAGTCAACTGCTTCCAAGGTGCAATTATAGAAGGTATCTATTACTTGGGAGTTTCAGCAGCACAGTTGCCACCTGGGCCTCTGGGGCAGCTGGCACTGGGAGTGCTGGGAGAACCAACAATGAGAGGAAAAATTGCCTCTCCCTCAAAAATAGCCTAAAGCCTTAAGCCCCACTCAGGGAGAGGTGCAGGCAGCTTGGTGGCAGCGCTTGTGGGGTTATGTGTGACCTTTGGAGAGGTCTCTGTTGCAGCATCTTACTCTAAGCGGATACTGAAATGGTCATTAAATCAACGATCCCAAAAGCTTGCCCTCCTGAATTTACATCCATGCAGGACAGAACCTTCCATGCAGGACAGAAGCCAGACTTGCTTAAATGATGAATTCCAGCAGTTCATCACACCTCCATCAAGGAGCCATTTGAAGCCATCCTAGGCTTTTCCTCCTGAAAACACTTCGCTCTCCCAGTGGCATTTGCATGACAAAGACAAGACCAGAGATTTGTCTGGATGCTGGATTGTTTGAGGTTGGGGTTACAATGACCAGATGGGACAGTGACAATTCCACTGGCATCAGGTTCCACACACACCATCCCTGTTTGTGTTTACACTGCAGCTCCTCCCTCCACTGAGGTTCATGTATCAAATACCCTCTGTTTAAAGACAAGTCTCCAGGATGGACCATGTAGAAGTTGATGATTGTGTTTTTAAGGTCAAAACATTTTTCCGATTAGAGGAAAAATCTAAAAGGTCAGTTTAATTCCTATTTCTCTTCTATGCCATCCTCCTGCAAAGAAATGGGGGAAGGGAAGTCCCAGGGATGAGCAACCATGATGGGCTCAGCCCAGCACAGAGCAGCATGCAGCATGTATGGGATGCATGTATGGGCTTGGGGTCCCCACATCATTGATGAAACAAAGCAAAGAATATTTTCTGGAATAGATGTTAGATAGCCCAGCCAGTGCCTACAATATCTTTAGTCAAGCAAGCAGGACAAAATCAGATAAAACACAAGTGTGATCAGACCTTCAGATAATCCCATCTGAAGATCTGAAGCCTAACTTCAGATCTTTCAGCCTAAATTAAATTAAAATTTAACTTCATGTCCAGACATAGAGACCTGCAGTTTGGGCCACTCCTTTGCTCCAGAACTGGAAATCTGCTTTCCTCCCTCTCCAAATTCTGTACAAGGTGAGAGGGTTGACCTTAATGAGACCAGATCAAATTTCTGATGTTTCAACATGGCCAGAGCTGTCAAAAAGCCACCCAAGACTCTAAAGTCCAACAACAACAGCTACAATAAAATCCTCTTTGCATGCAATATTTCTATTAAAGGGTTTGCTGAACCACAGCAGGGCTGTTTCCTGCAGTGAGGGGAAGGGTGGCGCAGCAGGGAAGGGCGCCCGCTGCCAGGCTGGGCTCCTGCAAGTGAACAGCATGAAATTTTCATGCAAATATTCCACCAGGGCCTCTGAAATTAAGCTCCATATTTCCCTGCCCTTAATGAATAAATCACTCAGCTCGTTAGTGGAGTTTCTGGCAAGAGGGCAGCAAACATCACCTTTGTCACTGAGTTAACCAAAGGATTGACGGGACCAGGGATAAATACTGCTCTTAAACTGGTGCTGATGAAGCCATGAAAACCATGTTAGCTCGTAATCTCACACACAGTGAAGCAATGTGGGAATAATTGAGATATAAGTGCTGTTCAGGCACCAACTTCAGAGATTTTTTTTCTCCCTTAGTAGGCAAACAAACCATTTCTAAAGCAGTAAAGCTCTTTAATGCATTTTTGTTTGCCCAGTATAAGTGTTCCCCAAGTCTTTTTGGAACTGGCACTTTCTTCTAGGGTGGCATGTGTGTCTGGAGGGGGATTTTGCACAGCATCAAAAACAAAGGAGACATGAAAAAGGCCTCTTTAGATATATATATTATATATATATATCAATACATCAGCTGATGGAGCTGATGAGCTGTGGAAGATGTGTCCTGGGGGTTTGTACAAGGACAGTAGCTCAAGTATTTCCCATAATTCACATCCCATAAGTGTCATACAGCCCAGACCTACAGGAGCCTTTCTGAGTGTGGGCTGTGCTTCATGAAGCTCCACAAACAGTGGTGCAGTGATGCTGCACAGAGCAAGAGCAAATCATTGAGAGGGGAAATGTCACATCCTCTCTGATGTCTGTTAATGTTACCTGAGAGACAACCTCCCAACCCATCTCCTCCCATCTGGCTCTCCCCCCAGTTCTGCCTTCTTCCTTCTTCCTCATTAATCAAATAAAAAGTAAATTTTCTGAAACTCACTCACATTTCAGAGCATCTGAGGGTCTTATTTTCCAGCACTTTGGATGCAACAGCTTGTTGCAACAGCAACAGCTTGACTCCTCACATGTCAAGTGAGCTCAGTCCTTGCATGGGTCTTGTAAGTAAAGGGTGAGAATGTGCCTGGTCCTCCTGAAGAGTGGGAAGACATTTAAGATGTCGAGATCATCCAGTGTATGCCCAGACAATGAAAACGTGCCTTGATGAAAAAGGCTCCTTGGGCACCCTCCCCTCCTCACACACTCCAGCAAATAGACAGGTCAGTACTCCAACATTTTGTCTACACAGGACACTGGCCTGCTTTAAGGCACAGGCATTGCCAGGGAAATCCCTGCTGGAATTTCAAATCTTCCAAATGCAGGTCTCCATCACTCAGAGGACAGCTTTAAATTTTCTCATATTTTGTACGTGTGACTGTTTTCCTTTCTCCATGTATATCCATGTCCCAGCATGGCACTGCTCTTTGCCTGAGCACTCCCAGGCTAAAAGGTTTATGGATTGATGTCCATACACAGAAGTCACAAAGGAGAGTCTTACTGTACTTGTGTCGTAGCTTATTTAACAATAAGCTACTATTAAGCAACAGTGTTCCCAGAAAACATGGAAGAACAGTCCCATCTGCACCGTGTCTCCCCATGACCAACCCCTTGCCCACACTTTCTGAAGTACATTTGTTGGCACTTGCCACATTGAGCCTCTGCTGCACGCTACAAACACCACAATTTTGAGTCGGAGATCCTCAGCACCTTCTTTGCTGCACAAGCTCAGTAAATCCAATGCACATACATGGAGTCTAGCAACTATGGAGTCTATCAAGGAAAATATAAATATGGAAAACCTACTATAAGAAATGTAGACTAGCAGTCCTCAGATTTTCAGTCAGTATATGAACGTATGGAGGTTGTCTGCTTTGAAACTTCGTAACTTTCTCACTCTGCAGAGTGCTATAAACAGACACTTTTCTGTGTACAATTCTGACACCTCTAACTTCAATAGTGTATAGAAGGAAAGAGGCAAACACTTCTTCTTTGACTGATAGAATGTACTTGTTTAAGAGTCAGCTGATCCGAGTTATCTGGGGAGGTGTCCCTGTGCTGGGGTGAGCTGTATTCAGCACTTCCAGTCCCATGGGGCTGCTGCCATTTGCAATGCTAACATCCTGTTCCCCAAGGCAAAACTTCCTTCAAGACAGGAGCATTTGGAGTAATGAATAAAACAAAACCAATACAGCTTCAGGCACTCTTACTGCTTTTTGGAAAAGCACCAGACTAACTTACCCCACACTATAGCGCAGAAGCTCATGATTCAGATGCTGAAAAAAGTTGAGTTGTATGAGTACGGAGTCTCTCAAATGGTTAATGGAGCCCTCAGGATCTGCTGAAGAAGAATGCTGGGTGTTTAGATGGATACTGAATTTATTGAAAAGACATACCTCAGCTCTTCTTGCTCTCACGTTGCTTCACCTCTAGAATCAGTCCTCCAGTACCTCAAGTCCTGAGAAACTTCTGCCTCCATCCCTACAAATGGTAAAACCCTAGAGCATTGCACGGGGAGATCTGGCTCTGCCAGTGAGGAAAAAAAAAAAAAAGAAAGAATGCTGTAGTTGTCTCCTGCTTGTTGCACTCAAACTTTCCTTTCTTTGCACCTCCACAAGCCTGTAGAGATGGCACACAGAGATGTGGCTCATGAGTTCTTGAGAATACCTCCATGAGAACACCTCCATGGGAACAGAAGGCACAGCAAATCCAGCTCAGTTTGCAGTGGGAGCTGGTGCTCGGGCTTTGGGCCATCCTCCTCTCCAAGCAAAAAAACTTCACCTTGGTTTTCATGTGAGGAATTGAATGAGATGTTCACCCAGGAACTAAAGAGCACTTTACAGCTGCAAATCACTATTGTGTGAGACAGCTCATTTAGGCAATTATTACAATTAAGTGTTAAAAAGACACCATGTCTAGAAATGAGAGCAAAGAATAAGGGAAGACAGAAAAATTCTTGCTGGAAGTTCTTCAAATGACAATGATGGAAGGAGTGGGAAGAGAGAGGAGAGGAGAGGAGAGGAGAGGAGAGGAGAGGAGAGGAGAGAGATTGAGTTGAGGGCTATAAATTGTCAGAGTGTATTGACAAATTGACAAAGTACAAAAATTAATATCTGCCCTTGCAAATTCAAGGTGGGATTTCCTAGGTGAATAATTTTGCTTATTGGAATTATCAATTAAAACTGTCAGAGAACACCAATTGCACATTATATGGGCTTGGGGCCATTAAGTGACTTTTGCAACCTTTACATTTTGATGCTGTGGTAAGCCAGAGACACTATTCTGAGAACACTCCTGCCTCCAGGCATCTCCCTGGGGAGCCTTGTTTCCTATCAGGCTGAAACAGCCTGTTCTTCTTCTGGGAAATACAATTTGCTTTATCTGCCTGGGGCTTTTGAGTCTCTTGTCTCTCATACAGAGATGACCAAAATGTAGTCCTATTAGAACTGGATAAAACTGATCACAGAGTCATTTCAGGTCTTTGCTTTTTCCAGGTTGTTAGTTTGCTCATTTGTTCAAGAGCTTCAAGGTGAACCCTGGCCTGGAACAAATCTCAGAGCCCCATCTGTCTGTAACTGAACACCGTGTGCGTGGATGTGGCCACAGCTGGGTGTGCTGGTGGAGACTTCAGAGAGGCACCCCTGGAAACAAGCCCTCCTTCCTCATGGAGGAACCCATGCTTTCGGTGCACCGAATAAGGGAAAGTGCATTTGCAAGGCCAAAGAACTCGTGAAGATTTACACATCAAACACCACACAGCCTGCTTTCCCCCTGCCCTGCATGTCAGCCTGCCAGGAGCCACAAGGGCCAGAACCAGTACCAGGATGGAGAAAAGATCGTGGCTCTCCAGATCGGGATCAGGACTTTGAAATATGCTCAAGGATTGCCCCATCTCTCTGTTTGGAGAGTGGATTTGTCTAACTTGCATCCAGGAATGTGGAGAAAATGGTTAGTTTTGGTTTTTTGGGCTGGGTTTCATATAAAATGGTGCAGTTTACAGCTGGGGTTCCTTGGCCCCTTTCTGGCTTGTCCAAGCACTGCTGCCCACAACTGTGGAAAGCAGTACTGATTCTCCTTGTCAAAGCCCATCAGGTAAAAACCATTTTGGCACAGGTAGAAGAAAGCTCAAATTGCTGACACTAACACCCAAGGGGTTTTTTTCAGCATTTATCCCTGTCTCGCATGGGACTCTCCAGCCTTCCATCATCCACATGGGAGAAACTGGTCACCTTCCCAGACTCCTCACCCTGCCAACTCCACTGGATCTGCTGAGGCTGCAACCCCCCACCTACCCCTCAACCTCTGCCTCCTCAACCTCTGGTCACGTCTCCCTTCTCATCTTGGCTTGTTAAACCATCCTTCCTCAGTATGGGGGTGGGGGGAAAGCAAATTTTAAGTCCAAAAAGGCTTTTCTGGAAAACCATTATGGAGTTTTGCTTCTTGCTTTCTGCATATACCAGCAGACTGAAATGGACACACAAGGCAGCTCTTCCTCTTCTCTCTCCTTGTGCCTGCTCCACAGCCCTTCTTATGACTGATATTATTTTATGTTTTACCTACCCTCCCTTGCATTTGTTTTACATTTTACCCTCACTCTCTTGCATTTATCTCAGCCAAAACTCACTCTTAATTCTGATTTCCAAAACTCCTGAGTTCCTTCTGCTGAGCGCTTGCCAGCATTTCAGGGGCATTGCACCTTCTAAGCACATCTGTCCATCTCTTTCTCCTCCTTTCATCATCCAGTCCAAGTCTCACCACATAGGATTAGACACACCCCCCTATTCAACATATAGCCTTTTACTCTTATTGTTCATATATATATATATATATATACGGCAGCCATGTCCAGATCTCCTATGGAGTTCCTTGCCACTATCAGGTTTTACAATGAAGTTACACTTTCTCACATGGCCATTGACACTCTTTAAGTGGTTGAGGTACCTGTTTCTTAAAACACTTTAAAAAGCAACTTTATTTCAATGAAACATTAAAAAAAAAAAAAAAAAGTGAGTGAAATGGAGGCCTTATTGAAAAAAAACAGGAGTTTTATCCCTGACATCAGCCAAGCTGGGGTTTCATCGAGAGTCTGAGCAAGTGAGTGCAGATGAGCCGGTAATAGAAACGAGCCAGCTCTGAAAGCTGGATCTGCAAACTCAGTCTGAACTCCCCATGCCCCAGAAGGGTTACAGCATGACTTTGTCTCTAATTGCTACAAGAATTGCCATCCTTTTGCCTACATGTTCTGCTATTTCATCACTGAAAGAAGGACACTTCTGATACAAATGGAAAGAAAGAAAAAAAAAAGCAAAACACTAAAACCCACATGTATTATCCTGCCTTATGCACTTATGAAATGAGAAGGTTATTACCGCAGAGAGGAATTAAGCTACAATGCTGCTGCTTTTTCTCACTGAGGGTTTGGAGAGTAGTAATTAAGAGAAGCACTTTCTGCATAAGAGAGCTCTTCTGCTGCAGAGGAAGAAAAAACATTTCTGCTCATTTTAATCAGGCACTGATGGATGGTGTTAATCAGCAACGACGACGTGGCAGTGTCTCCCTCATGCTATAGCTCTGCAGAGCTCCTGTGGCTGGTGGATAACCCTGGCACACTCACTTCCCACCTGGACAACATCCCATATCACTGGAGAAGCACTCAAAGGGTCCATTGGGCACTGAACTTTTTAGATCTATTAGGACAGGGAAACACTAACCCTACTGTTTATTTGTTTCAGCATTTCCATATTGTTTTGGAACCCCTGTGGCCTCACAGACAGCAAACCCTGAAATCTCTCTGCAAACATGAATGGAAAATCCCTTTCCCCAAGTGAGGCTGCTCCTCCCCATGGGCATAAATCCCTGCAGTGAATTTCAAAAATAGTCACACAAGCTGGACACAAAAGTGGACTAGATGAACTTTAAATGGTGAGTGCTTCTTTCCCAGATGGTGCTCCTCCACTTCCATAAGCAGCCTGGCTTTGGGAGGCTGCGAGGAGGCATCAGGAGCAGTGTGGGGCTTCAAAAGTCTCTTCTCACCCACACACAGCAGCACTGGGAGCATTCCTCATGGGAGGCTGGAAAATCTCCACATTTTAGGCAGGGAAAGACCATGGCAAGGATAAAGAACTCTGAACTAAATTTAAAGCCAGCAACACCAGTTGCACTAATTTGAGGTGACCTGGGAAAACTGAGGTGAGCAGGTTAGTCATCATGCATGACCATGTTCAAAATAGTCTCCAGTGCTACTGCCTGTGATGGACACCAGGATTCAACACAAAACCTGCTGAAGGTCATTGAATCCTGCAGTGGTTTCCATCTACTTGGTATCTTCTGAGCCTGGGTGAAAAAAAGTGCAGAAGGCACATAAATGTGACTGATGGGATTGACCTCCACTGTACTGGATTACAAGCAACGAGAGAGGGTAGAAAAAGGTATGAACTTAGGGGCTTGAAACCCAGAGACTCAATCCTGTTGTTCAGTTTATCCATAGCACTATACTTGCAGGGTTTGAGAGTTCTGATCCAAGGGAAGCTGTTAAGATATGCAGACAGTGAGAGAAAGCTTCTTCAGAAAATGCTTCTTTGCATCATGTGCTTCTGGAAAAGTTGGAAACAATTTTTCTTGCCCTCCTTCTTGTTGAAAATCAGCAGGTGACTGTCTCCAACATCAGTCTCTTTGGGATATCATGAGCAGCTTTCGTTTTATCTATAAACACATCTTTAAAATGCAGGGAGAGAGAAAAGGCCCTGGACGTGCCTCAGGAGAGGGTCAAGCCGTGTGCCAGAGGCCAAGTATTCAGCTCAGTGCCAGGGGGTGCAAACACACGTGCCCTCATCCTGCAGCTGCCAGAGCTCAGAGCCACAGCTGTGGGGGAAGAAAAAAAGTATAAAATGGTGTTTCTTTGAGTGAAAAAGCCTTCTAAGTAGACAGCTGTTGTTTTGAAGAGTGGGGCAGGAAAAGCTACAGAGTCTTGCTTTTGTGTGCTGCCCATCTGTGGCACCACCTGAGGGAAGAGAAAGGACCTTCTGAAAGCACAGGCTCGGCAGCACTGGCTCCAGGTGATTACCAGGAGCAGCTCTGTATCACCCTCAAGGCAAGACAAGGTCTTCAGAAAGGAGTGGGATTTTGGAAAGCAGTATCTTTCCTACTGCTCCACTCCCGACCAACTTCATCAGCTAGCAAGGAGAAGAATTAAGTGATTTGCAGAAGCTGAGCTCAAGGTGTCCAGCTTGTGCCCTGGTGCAGGTGCCATGAGGGTGAAACGCTCCTGGCACTGCCCATGGGGACACTGGAGGAGCAATATCTGTCTGGCCCTGCCTGCTGCTGGATAACAGACCATGCACCCTGCTCCAAAACAGGACACTTAAATTCTGCAGTGATATGTTGGGATATAAGTAAAGGTTGAACAGACTGACCAAATTGCAGAGGTCTTGATCATGAGTTAAAAAGTACACAAATGCCTGGGCAGATCACAGAGCAGTCCATATGCCTGTCCCTGCAGATACAGTGTCCAGCTGTAAGTCCATGGTGGAACCACAGCAATTCCAGGGGCAAGACTTGGAAGCAAGACCCTGGTACTGAGCCCACCATGGGATTCCTGTCCCACTGGGGTGAGGAGAAAGTGACGGATAGAAGCATCACCTAAATCTCTCTGAGCAGAATTAGGCACCTCCAGCACGGGATTACAGCATCACGACTGTCCCCAGGACCAGAAAAAATGCAGATAAATACCAGAATTGTTGTCTCAAAGGGCATGGATTTAGAACTGCTTAATTAAAGTTTCTAAGCAGAAGTAAAGCAGAGAGACACAAAGGTAAGAGAAGAAGAAACCATAGAAAAAATACCAGTGCTCATGCAGGTTGGGTTTTAGTTCAGATCTGCCTTTTATGGGATGGCTTCTACTTACAATGAAAGAAAAGGAAACAAATTCAAAAACCCCAGAGTGGTTTTGATTTTTAAACAGCTCTTAGGGAAACCATGGGTCACACCCTCATCCTGTTGACTCTTATAAATCCATGAGGACTGTGAATGTCTTCCCGCACTGGGTCTCAGGGAGCAGAGGCTGCAGTTCTTGCCTGGGACAGATGATCATCCAAAGCTCTGGGACAGAGAAGGCTGATGCTAAATACATCCACAAGGACTTTCTGTCCTATCTCTGTTGTGTGCTGGAAGGTGACAAAGGAGCACTATGTCCCCAACCTGCGCTGCACAGCAAAATGCAGCTACTTGAAGTAGAACTGAACTGCCAGTACCAAGTGATAGCACTGCTCTTGTGTCCTTCCCAAGGACAGGGATGGAGAGGAAGAGGGACTCACATTTCCAAGACTTTTAACTGTCTGCTGTAAAGTGCTCCAGTGCAAGAGCTATAGTGGCTACGATCTTAAATCATGGGCATAACTGAGAACAGCCTTTGCTTTTTTGCAAAGTGTAAACAAACAAACAAACAAAAACCCTTTAAAAACAGAACACCAATGTTACTGGCCAATACATGTGATTTCAAAGGCTGAATTTCTTTTTTTAAAACCAAGGTTGAATCTCTCTCTCAGAGTTATTGTTCAGATTACAGTTTTGCCCTGAAAGAGAATATATCTGCTTTTCTGTGCCAGCAACAAAAAAATGTTGCTATTCACATCTCATTGGAGGTGCTAGACAAAAGTAAGCACTGCCAGTAAATAAACTGCCTCAATAATTAATTGCCAGCACAGACAGCACAATAGAAAGGCTCCAGGAATAAGTTATTGTAAGTACAATTTCAAACAGTGCATGAATATCTTCTGGAAACACCTCCAAAAAGCAGACCCTGAGTTTCAGAGAGAGGTAAAACACCACCTATCAACTTATCTCTCTTCTTTGAATGAGAGGTCTCAGCTTCTTCCACTTCAGGTGAGGCAGCACGTATCCCACAAATGAAAAAGCCCAATCCTACAAACCAAACCAGCAGGCCCTGGTTGGCAAAGAGAAAAAAAAAAAAAAGGGTTCAGAGTAGCTGCGATGAGTAAGAAGTGACATGGTTGTAGGGAGCAGGGAAGAGGAGGGAGGAAGAAATGAGCAGGTGGGGGGATGGATGGATGGATGGATGGATGGATGGATGGATGGATGGATGGATGGATGGATGGATGGATGTGGTCTGTGAACATGGTCATTGAAAAATGCCATCACACAGAGAAATCAGCCACATGGCAACCACGAGCATCCTCTGCTCAGGAAAGTTTAATAAAGCAGCAATAGAAGAGGAAGGTGAGAAAGGCAGGACCACTTTAGCCCCTGTCAGGGAGCATAGACTTTAACTTCAACTTCCCCTTAAAAGTGACATTTGGAGAGAAAAAGGGCTTAGGATATGCTTTGGCACAGGCTTTATGCAGGGCTAGGCGCTCTGATGGTTTTATGCATCGTTGTGTACATGTGCATTCAAAAGCCAAACTCTGGTACAAGAGAGAAGAATACGAGGTGGTCAATGCCTCAAGACTGTCAGTGTCTGAGAGGCATTTGGATAATGCCCTTAATAATGTGCTTTAATTTTTGGTAAGACTTGAAATGGTCAGGCAGTTGGACTACATGATCGATGTAGATCCCTTCCAGCTGAAATTCCTCTCCTCTCCTCTCCTCTCCTCTCCTCTCCTCTCCTTTCCTTCATTCTATTCTATATCCTATTCTATTCTATTCCCTCTATCCTACTGTATCCTACCCTACCCTATTGTAAGGGACAATTTAAGGCTCACTTTATTTTACTGTGCACCCAGAATGAAATGCAGGCAGATCCAGAGGACAGACAAGGTATGAGGTTAGCTGAATGTGAGGCTGTGGCTCAGCTCTGAGGGATCCCTGTGTGTGATCACAGCCCTAGCACAGAGCTGCAGCATGAGCTCCATCATGCGCAGCCCTCAGATAAAAGGCCACAATCTGCCCATGACGTGGCAGGGGGGGCTCACATAGATGGGTTTCCAGTGACTGTGGATCAGGTGTGCTCTGAGTGTGAACCACAGAGTTCTCTGACCTGACAACTCCACTTGTGAGAGTTGGAGCACAGGGATCAAATCGAAACCCTCCTGGTACACAGGACTAGGGATTCATTATTTTGCTGAGGACAGTAGAACTGTATTTAGACTGTGTCCTAATAGAATAGCTCTAGGACAACAGATCAATACGTGGCTCTCTATGCACACACATTCCCACACACTGAAAATCTCATGGATTCTAGATGAAAAGTTAAGGTACTTCAGGTTTTAAACAGTTGTAAGGGTTATTGGTTTTTATTTTTTCTGGAAACACAGTAGCACCACCAGCAGAGCCTACAGAAGAACTCCTAGTAGTCTGAGCCAAGAACAGGAGGTGGAAAGCAGCCAATCACACTGGGAAACCCAAAGATCAGGAAAACTGTTTTGTTGCCTTTCCAAGTTTACATCCTTCTAGTGCAGCTCTGCTCTCCCATATCACCATGGTGTATAAAAGCTAAAGTGCTGAGTGGAGGCACATCTGTGTATTTACCTTTCTAGAGTATTTCATAGTGTCTGTCACTCTGCGTATCCATGGCCACAACTAAATAACACCAACACCAGCCTGACACCATCAGATGGGCAGTTAGTCCTTCATAAGGCCTCCAGAGAGCACTCCTCAAATGGCAATTACTGCTTTTATAAAAGGATTAGTGGGTAATGGTAGAAAAGTGCCCACGCAGGAGCTGACGGCTGCTGTTATGGAAAACTCTCCCCTCTGGTTTGCTTCAGTTCAGTTTCAAGAAGCCTTTGGGAGCACGATGCTGTCACGACGCTGGAGTTCAGATGGAGATAATTGCTGAATCACAGCAAACATTTCACTTAAAAGTAAACTTCATTCTAAATTTAAGAGACAGATGGGATTAGACTTTTTTTTTCTGAATTTTAGTCAGATAATCCCTTATTAGATGATGTAATTCTTACTCAATACTTAAAGCTTCAAAGTATGTAAATTTATTGTGAATTTTTTTGACATTTTTTCCAACCTTTGCAGCTAAATCGCAAATGACCAGAAAACTTGACTGAAAAGCTTTCCAACATCAAGAGTTCAGCTGGGTTTGCAACCTGAAGACAAAACCTGGGCACTCTGGAAATCCTGATCCCATCACATGCTTTTCCTAAAAAGAGTGGACATCCCACAGCGAGGGATCATCCTATTGGGATTCAGAGGGTGTGTCTCCAGAAATGACAGCAGAACTAACCCCACTACAGGAAGAGTCTTCCCAGTATCAAAAGCATGTTCTACCATCTGTCTATATGCACTGCTTGAAAAATTCTTTCTTGCCAAAATGGTCCCTTCTGCGTTACACAATCTTTGCTGAATAATTGCCTCAAATCTACTCAGTTTTCTCGGTGGGCAAAACAATCCTTGTCCCTAAAAAGCCACAGAAGGTCTTTGGGACAAGAAAGGCCATCAAACTGAAAGTCCCTTGAGTCGAAGCTCTGTGATGATCAGCTGAAGAACTGCAGAGCAAGAGAATCAGTTGTGGCTTCCTGCAAATTAAAGTTCCTCCAATCCCAGCCTTCAAGGTCAGTTGAAGTTTTCAAAATGTATGTGACAAAAGTTGTGCAGCTCTCATAAGCAGCTGCCTCTCTGGGGCCCAGCTTGTCTAAAAATGTGCCATAACCTTCAGCCTGTCTGGATATCTGATTCCCTGCTTGGATCCTGCTATCATAACTCACTGGGAAGACCAGGTATGTTTGAAGGAAGCCAAGTCTTCCAGCTTGTCAGCTCTGGGGCTGCTCAGGCTCTTGTTACTCCTTATTCTGTACATGGGCTAAGGCAACTTGCAGTTCTCACCATCTTTGCTCCACAGATAGATTTACCCTTTAACCACTTCCATTTGCAAAGAGAGGAGAGTTGTCTGCAGAACCAGACAGATTTTGCCCTTATGAAGCACAGCGTTATCCAGAATTGCAGTGCCCCAAAAGGACAGAGGACCCATTGCCCAGTAAAACATGTCAGTGAAGCCAGACAAGGCTGGTTGCTGGTCTGCAGCTAGATGTGCCTCTCTAAATCTCCTCCAGTTTGTTTACTTTTCATCTTTGGTCATTTATGTATAACTCCTTCTCTGTCTCCTCTCAGTACACCTCTTAGAAAAGGGGTGTTGCTGTCAGGTGAAAGCACCACCTCACCCAGCCTCACCTGCGCTCCTGATGGTGGGGCACCAGCTCTGGGATTTGGCATCTCTGCCACAGCCACTTCTGAGTGGCACGGCTTTGCACGAGCACCTGGCACAGCAGCTCTTGGAACATATGTCTGCACTGCAGGATGCCTGGGAGCATAGATGTGTCAGGACTTCAGAGCATCATTCGAAATGCAGCCAGCAGCAGGGGCAGAGACATGGGGGCATAGGCATGACTGCCATCAACACAGGGCACCCTCCTCCAGAGCTGCTGGCATTGGACACCCTAGAAGGGACAATAAGGGTGATAGAACCCGGCAGAAACCCAGCCTGGCACCCTTGAACAGCAGCATGAGCCATGAAGGTCTGAGCCATATGTGACCTGGCAAATGGAGGTGTGCATTTCGTGGCAGTGAAGTCGGGAACGAGGATATGCCTGACTCAGGCAAGCAGCACCCTGGGCACCAGCCCTGGGAGTACATCTGCTCCCATACTCAGACAAATGCCCTGGATTTGGGCGCTGACACCCTCTCCAACACTGGTATGGTCTCAGGGAGAAGCAGCATTCGGACACCTGGGGTCTCGGTTTTCCTGCCTGGACCCCATTTGTCACTTGGCCCAGGATTCCCCAGGCTACCTCTGCAGGAGGGAGTGAAACAGAGTGAAATCCGTTCAGGCTGCAACTTGAGGGAACTCAGACACTCAAGCTGAAGGAGCTCCCAGCTGGTGGGGAGCGGGTCTCACGAGCATCCATATGCCAAAAATCAATCGAGAACCAGGAAGACGCTGGATGAGGATGACCATCCATGAGGATGGTCACAGGAATGGTGTGTCAGGAGGGGGGTACCTGTTGTAGAGGAGATAGAGACTGAGAGGGTCTCCACATATGGGTGTCAGGGAGAGCGAGCAAGCTCAGGTACATGGCAGGAGAACGTCACCATAATGTGACACAGGACTACCAGTGCTGCTGGCTACCACTCCCACGGTGGGGGCTGCCAGGAGGCACTTCGTTCCAGGTTGCAGAAGAAAAGCTGTATTTCCATGCAGGGGAATAGAACCCTTCCTCACATATCTCAGCTGGGAAACTTTCCTTTTATAAAGAAAACAGAAAACCCCTTTACGTTCAGCGGCTGTTTCTCTTGTAAAAACCACGTCAAAGTCTTTCCGCGGGTTTGCTACGGCTCAGCCATCGCTCCATCTAGTGGGAATGTGCTGTACTGGGCCACGTCTGGAAGCACAGGGTCCTTGCCAGAGCAGAGCTGTGGAACACGAGGGGGGGGGGGNAGAACAGTCATCGGGGCTGCTGCTGGGACACAAAGGAAAAGCAGAGCTCTGACCTCCACTTCTACCGTGATACCCACAGAGGCTCTGGGCAGGTGGGAGGATGGTCATCGGAGCTGGAAAAAGCAAAACAGGGGTTCAGATCTTATCGCTCAGGTGACCCTGAATGTCTGCATAAAACTACTGAGTGTGTGTTCCTGCTCCACCCTGATGCAGGTAAACTGTGAACCATGCCTCCATGGAGTGAGGGTGAGGATTTGAGCAGAGAGTTCTCCATCTTCCACTGCTCCAGTGAGCCAGTCACTGCCTGCTCCTTCCCTCCCCTCCCATTCTAGCTAGGGATGTGCATCCCTATTAGTTGAGCCCTTAATTTTCAATTTTCCTTAGATTTTTGTTAAAAACACCTGAAAAAGATGTGATTAGATCAGAAAGTATGTCTCTAAGCGTAGGGGAGCTTATTTACAGTTCACCGGCTGCTTTATAACCCCACCACTACAGTGACAGTCAAATAAATATGTTAAAGACCAGTTCAGTCACAGAAACAGAAAAACTTCCTAGTCCCCTAAAGATAAAAAAGAACTGGGGGACATCACATGAGAAAGAGAAGGACACCAGAACAGGGTTACGTGTTTTTTGCTAAACAAGGCTTATGCAATGTTCCTCACAGGTGTACCTGCCAATATTCCTGTCTGTCCTCCCTCTCACATCCCTGATGGTTCTGACACACTGCTTAGTGTTAGCAGAGACAACAAAGACACAGAGCTCGCAGTTGTGTGAAAACAGGTGCTTGCATCAAACCACAGCCTTAAATGTCCTCCTGGAAAAAGAATGACATTCCCTGCATATCTGTGAAGCTACACAGGAGAAAGTCTGTTTCAGAACCCATTTCATTTTCATGGAGTGTTCAGAGAGAGGAGATCAGCTTTTACCTGGCTTAGTACCTTCACTCCAGTTTTAAATAGGAAGGAAAAAGTCAGATGAGTAAATCAAATTCATGGGTACAAATTCTCGTTTGTGTAGGAATGAGGTTGCTGATTTGGCTCAAAAATTCCCCTTCCCCACGATCCAGGCCTCGCACAGATGCAAGAGCAGCTGCTTCACAGTCAGCAGAGCCGGGTAAGCTCAGGTTTAGCATAAAAGGCCCGAATTCACCAATGCAGCTCAAGCGATACCAAAACTCTGGCATGAGGTTGGTGCCAGTGACTGAAAGCGGTCTCTAACCTCAGGATGCTGCAGTGCTGTCAGAGAGGAGCTATGTGAGGACAGCAGAAGGGACTCAGCCTGTCAGAGCCGTCTGCACTCTGTAATTACAGCACACAGCACTTTCCTCAAGGAGCCTCCTGCACGTTAATGAAGCGAGTCTGGCACCAGCCCGCCGTGGGAAGCACCGGGAACGCGGTGTGACCGCAGGGAAACGTCGCAGAGAGAAACTGGCGGGTGAGACGCCTCTGCTGAGGTTTGAGCAGGGGTTGTGCAGAGGGATGGGGATAGGATTGGATCCCCAGGCTCCAGCTCAACACCCGCATCATCACAGGCAGCGGCTGTGCCGGCAGCTCCCGGAAGGCAGCTCAGGCACCTGAACGGAAAGCTCAGCCGTTCAGCAGGGACCCTCTCCCAAAACACCTCTGCTTCTCCCGATGCCACTCCTACAAAATCTTAAGTGGGAATGGCATCAGTAGGACTCTTTCTTGCAGCTTTAAAAGTGGCCCGGTTTGTTGTGGTTCATGATGGAGAAACACCACACACTGCCTAAGTTCCCTTGGGGAGAGCAAAGTGAGGGACAAGGTGTCCTTTCAGACAGGGTGAGTGGGCAGAGATATCACTCCCACATGCCAGTGGCAGCACCAACCTCAGTTTTCACCTGGAAAGGGGTTGCCTGAAAATAAGCCCCTGAAATCTCTGGCAGCATTAGGGCAGGGGCATAATAGTTTTCCTCATATTCAAATGAGGAAAAAATCAAGTATCCTCACTTGTATCAGCACTTGTGTGACCAGGGCAGGGACTGTCCCCCTGTAGTGGGCACTGGTGAGGCCATTCCTAAAATCTTGTGTGCAGTTTTGAGCCCTCGCTACAAGAAAGACACTGAAGCACTGGAGCTGATGAAGGGGCTGGAGCACAAGCCTTATGAGGAGCAGCTGAGGGAGATGGGAATGTTTATCCTGGAGAAAAGGGGGCTCAGAGGCATCCTTATCACTCTCTACAACTATCCAAAAGGAGGCTGTAGCAAGGTGGGGGGCAGTTTCTTCTCCCAAGTAACAAGCCATAGGACAAGATGAAATGGCCTCAAGTTGTGCCAGGCGAGGTTTAACTCGGATATTAGGAAAATTCCTTCGCTGAAAGGATTGTCAGATGTCTTACCTCTGGTCTGGCATCAGGCTGTGGTGAAGGGACTCCGGGCTGCTCGAGGCAGCGGTGAAGTCACCCTTCCGGGATGGCAGTGCCTTTGGACCCGATGGTGACACCGAGGGTGTTTCCCAAGGCTCACGATCCCGGGGCTCCGGCACAGCGGGCGGGCGGCAGAGGGCGACAGAGGCCGCGCGGAGTGCGAGGGCTGGGAGCGAGGAGGGGCGCGGGCTCTGCCGAGCTCCCGCTGCGACACATCCCGGTTCAAGGCTCCCCGGCAGTGGCACACCTAGGCTTTCACCTCTTCCTGTCTCATAGCACACCGTTGCGTGTTATCCGAGTATTATGCCAGCATTCCAGGAGTCAGGCTCCGTGCTGCTGTGTCCCCCGATGCCTTTGCAGGGAAGGCTGTCGGCTTTAGTTCTTCAGGCATCCACACCCCGCCCTTTGCAGCCCAGTTCCGCAGAGGCTGCAGGTCACCCTTGGTGAGGGCTCCGGGAATCTGGGTTCGGGGATCAGCTCTGTGCTGTGATTTCCTGCCCTTTCTGCACAGCGTTGTCTTTTTGAGACCTCAGATCCAAACAGATTTCAGCAATTCCTATTTCCATGGCTCTTTCAATTTCCTCTCATAAAATAAAAAAAACTAGAAAACCCATCTCACTGAAAGGCGGGAGGACAGAAGAGAGTTTCTGCAGATATTTGTGACCAAAGCTCCAAAGATAAGGACTGCTAAGCAATTCTGGGTATCTCCTCCAATGGCATTTTCTTGGAAGTAATCACATACCTTAATGACTGATGCAATAAAAAGCAGCTGACTTCACAATTCCTTTTACTGTTACTTTTCTTCCTGAGAAGCAGGTTTGGATTACATTTTGAAGTCACTGTTTTCCATTTGCCTTATCAGCACTGATTTTAGAGTGGATCTTTCCCCCTGCAGGGAATCAGGGAATCCCCTCCAGCAGCCACTGTGCACTTCCTATCTTATCAGAGTAATCCCACCTGTACCACATCTAGGGCTGCTGGGTATTCCAGCATATACTTTGAGTACCAAACAATTACTCCAGTTAATGAAAAGCAGTTTTGGGTGACTCTGAAAGCTGAAGAGTCCCTCCTCTCTACCAGGAGGAGGAATAAGAAGGGAAAAGATACTTGCAGAAAATATTTTTCATTTTCCTTTTTTAGGTTGAATGTGTACAATGAGATTTTTAATTCATCTACTTAGCAAGATGCAGGTGGGCCTGGTTTCAGATAGCCAGAAGTTTTGAGGAACCTAAATTGTCTCTGAATCTCAAATAAAAGCAAACAATTGCAGTGACTCAGATGTTGCTGTCCTTCATTGTGATGCTCATACTTGTGACAGTTGATCTTGTTGTATCAGTAAGCCAAATTTATGGCATAAGCCAGAAATTGCATCTTCCTTTATATTAATTTTCTTCTCTCTTACTTTCATTTCATGGTTATATTTTGTTAAGAGACTCTGTTCTTGTGGCTTTCAGCATCCTCACAGCTGCAAAACTGCTTCCTGAAGCAGAACTGTTTAAAGTTATGAAAACATAGTTTAAGGAAACCATGATGGGACTTGCATTGTCTTCATAAAAGATGAAGAGCAATCTGTGAAACACAGCAGCAGTACATTTATACAGGTAAAATTACATACAAATATGTTTTTAATGTTTTATTCATAGCTGTATCACACTGATAAATTATAGGCTACAAACTGTGTGATGAGAAATAATTAGGAGCACTATTTATTTTAATTAAGGTGCATTCAGAGATGCAGCAGTGGGTCCCTAAAGGGATATATACAAAACATCCTCTCATCTTACAAGAAATCTGCTTCACACGCTGTAAATCCTGTGCAAAACATACTTAAAGAGGAAAACAAGAACTTCTATAAGTGCTTAGGAAATATTGCTTTGCTGGTGAACACGAGTTCCAAGGGGAAAATAATGCTGTAACTCAGGGATTGAATAAGTGGTAGTAGAGACTCTCAGCTTCTGACATAACCCATGTTGAGGGTGAACAGTGGAGACATGGGGATGTCCCTTGCTGTCCACAGATGTCTTACCTCTGGTCTGACATCAGGCTGTGGTGAGAGGGCAATGCAGGGAGAGGTGAGTCCTGCCCAGTGGCTTCAGTTCTGCTCATTGACACAGGTCTAGTAGGTGAGTGCTCCAGGGTAAAGCCACTCATGGCTGACCTGGACATCAGGCACTGTGTTTTTTGTTTCTCAAATGTACATTCTAATGCTGTAGATGAACAGGTGAGTTTTCCAGTGTTTCTTTTCCAGGCTCAGAGGACACAGTTGTATCTGCATGTCTTTCACTGGCGTTGAACAAAATTTTGCCTGGGGAGGGGAGACATTCTAAATGGTGCTTTGTTTTCTGATGTTCCCAGCTGAACACGTAAAGAAACAGGTAAAGGAAAATATTCACACCTCAAAATCTATGCAACCACCTACATTTCTCTTTCCACCTGCTGAGCTTGCCCTGGGAGCTGCTCCTTGCATCCTTGTCCGGATTGCAGCAGCATCCTTGTGGTTGGCAGTTGCAGCCCTACCTGTGCCCTCACCACAAGCTGCCTCCCAGTGCCCAGGCTGCTCTTGGAGCAAGGGCAGCTGAACCACCTGACACAAGGAGTGTCCTCAGGTAATACCAGTTTTGCGTGGAATGATACTAAAAGGCCAGCTTAGATAAAATGTAATTTCCAGGGAGAGGTAATAGCTAAAAATGAAGCAATCACATCAAAAGCTGGACTCAGGCAATCTTTCCCCCCACAACACAGATGCCTAGAAATCCTACAGCCACAAAATGGAGCTCTGAAGCAGGGACTGGGAGGAGACTGGTGTTAGACAAACAGGCTGAATCAGGACCCTGGCAGGCAGCACCCTCCTTCTGCTCTTTCTACAAAAAGGCTGGATCTCACCATTCAAGTTTCTGCCTATGATCAGTTGACTTTGAGATGCCACACTAGGATGATGAGATTTCTCCTGGAATGCCCAAGGACTTGGGTTCTTTTAACAATATTTCAAACATCCTGTCATTTTAAGCCACTTTGGGAAAGTTGCAGTAGTTAATCATCATTTCCATGAGTGGAAAAAAAATGACAAGGACTATCTCCAGAGAAAGTTTCCACCCCCTGGAGGCCAGAAACACTGATTGCTGTCTCTTTGCAAGAAACATCAGAAGGAAGGAGATCTCTGAATTTTAATACGTGCTTCTGAGTGTGATTAAGCCCATGTGAGAAGATGGCAGTAGTGCTCCTGCCTGTGTGGACCACTGAAGATTTATATTGGCAAGGGAAGCAGAGGACAGACAAAGGTCAGAGCAAAATCCAGGGATGGCCTTTATAATATCCACTCAGCACACACAGAAGCAGCATTGCCTGAACTCCATTCTGGGTTACTGCAGCAGTGCAGGGCCAGTGCAGTCCCATGCCAGCACTGCTGCTCCAGCCCCTTTGCCACAAACATTGGGGTTGATTTGTGAGTGGGGGAAAAAGTAGGTGCCAAGTCAACATCTTTGTTCCACTTTCACATCTATAGTTACTGTTTTCTTGCAAATATGGGCACTGAGGGGCCAGGTTAACCAGTCTAGCATGAAGGCTCCCTGAACCAGACATATGATCTCATATTATCTTGACTCCCTCACCTTTAAAACATGATGTGATTAATTAGACTCAAAAACCATGGATGTCTTGCAGGTAGGTTCTGGCACCTGGGAAGGAGCCTCACTGGAGGCAGGTCGAGACAAGGTGATCTATGGAGTCATTCTTGAGTGAAATAAACAGCAAAACAGGGAAGGTCCAGGAGCACAGCCACACACCAGCCTGGGCAGTGTTTGATTGGTCAAGAGCCTGGAAAGGCTCAGTAACCAACAGCACCAGGGTTAAGGTTAGGGTTAGGGTTAGGGTCAGGGCACAGGCAGATGGGAGCAGGGGTTCATTCCTGAGGCTATCTAAAGGCAGGATTTAAGCCTAAAGAAAAGTGTTCTGGAAAACAGGAATAATTTTCTGTGTTATGCTGATAGCATGTTTACTTCAACTTTCAGTTCGTTCCTCTAGCATCAATACTAAAGCAGGGGTAAATTTGTGCAAGTGGCTTTGTTAAAGAACCACCAGAGCTGTAAAGTGTGAGCATCTGTCCCTGCATTTACCAGGACTGTTTCTCTAGGACAAGGGGAATCCCACAGATCCCATGAGAGGAGGATATTACTCAGTTTCCACACCATGCTTCTAGTGGGAGCACATGGCATACCCTGGCTCAGTTTCCTCCTCCAAAGGGCTAAAAACAATTGTATTGAAAAAAAGAAGTCGAATTAAGGGAGTCCATATTAATGTGCTGTTTATTAAATGGAGAGGAAAGCATTTTCACAGCCACCTACACAGATGCACTCATCCACAATTATCTTTTTAAATTCTAAATCAAAGCAAATTAGCAGTCTAGAGCGGAGCAGTAAACATGATTTGATTAGGCATTTTATACCCAGACTACAACAGGATTTTTTTAAGAACTTAATTACCATCATGATCCTGTGTTCTCTGTTATGAAGAGTTCACTGCCCTGTTTGACAGCTCAGCACACAGGGTCAGCTTTTCAAAGCTCTTCTTTAGCCCTGGCACACTGAGTAGATACTGAGATATAGCAAGAGGTGGCAGCTCAGCAGTTCAGCCCTGTTGAGAAGGCGCACTGGGCGTGATAAATTGGACATGACCCAGCAATGTGCACCTGCAGTCCAGAAAGCCAACTGCATGCTGGGCTGCATCACAGGCGGTGTGACCAGAAAATTCAGGGAGGTGATTCTTCCCCTCTGCTCTGTCCTTGGAAGATCCCATTTGCACCCAGCTCTGGGACCCCTAGAACAAGAAAGACCTGGACCTGTTGGGGCTGTCCTGTGATGAGATGAAGAAATTTTTTATGCTGAGGGTGGTGAGACACTGGAATAGGTTCCTCAGACAATTTGCAGATCCCTCACCATTGGAAATGTTCAAGGTCATTTTGGATGGGGCTTTCAGCAACTCAATGTGGTGAAACCTATCCATGGCAAGCAAGTTGAAAGGTGGTTTTTAAAGGTCCTTTCCAACCCAAACAATCCTATATTCTCAGATCACAAACTTCTTAGCTCTCTAATTCTTATTTAAAAACCTGTTGCTATACCTGTGGCTGATGAGAAAAGCTTGAAAGTATGCTTAAAACTTAAGCCCCCCAAAATTAGATGGCATAAATATGTTTTAAATGTCATAAATCCTAAATCAGTCTCTGGATCCTAAGCTCTCTAGTATGACAACAGTAAGTGCTGGTGTTCACATCACTCAACTGAACCACATAAGTTCAGATTACTCCTTCTGCACGATGCTGCCAGAGCAAGACAGAGGACAAAGAATCCAGAGGAACTTTGCAGTGACTTTGTTCATCACTAAGGTGATGTTTTGTGCTCAAGAGCTGTATGGCAGGTGAACTCAAACATGAGGGACAAGGATGTGTCTTTTGGAGGCTCAGCATAGAAATGTCTCGACAGTAAAATACAAAGCATTATATAAATGTTTAATGCTCATTAGTATTAAATAAACATATTCTTACAGGAGGAACATCTGTGTCCAACAAGCATCACATACTTAAAGTGGTTGTGATGGTGGATATATAAACAGTAAATCTGTTATAAACCTGTTTGTAAAGGGCTTGCTTTCCACCAGCTTTCGATTTACTCTGAATATGAAGCAGGAGTATATCAGGAACATAGTGTTCTGCCAGGCTACAGAGCCCAAGAAAATTAACAAACAAAACAAAACAGCTTTAGCAGACTCATCACAGCCGTGCCAGAGCAACTCCACAACACAATCCACTCCCTACAAGCATTTTTCCATGTTGTCCTAAAGAAAAACCCTCTTGTGCTCAGTGCTGCCTTTAACAGGGCGTTTGGCCACGCTTCTGAATGAGGAGAACCAAGCCAAACACAACCAGCACAGCTGGGAGGAGAGGTGGGGTGTAGGTGACAGATGGATGACAGATGTGCTGTGATTCCCTTCATCCTTCCAGAAGGGAGCATCCTTGCCCTTGCCATGACCACAAAGCACAAATGGTCCTGTTTTCCCTATGAGAAGCCACAGGACCCTGAAACAGCAGTCTGTTCTGCTGAGTAATCAGCACACTGGTGTGCCTGGGACATGTACTCAGTGCCGCTCCCTTGCCTCTGCCTACTGTCACCTGCTTTTAAAAGGGCTCAGCAGTACCTATTTGTGCAGGAGGAGCAGCATGTTGAGGTGCTACAAGTCACGATTACAACAGAAAACTCTGCCACACATGTGTTAACTGGTAATTTATCACTTGCAGAGGCTGCAGCTGTGGGTGACAGAGGGCTGTGCAGAACTTTTCAAACACAGGAATGTGTCTGGAAGAGGACAGGTGGCAAACACTCGTTCAGGACTTACAGAACAGCACATAGCAACAGGCCACACTGCAGAGGCTGTCAGTTTTTCCTTCTGTGCAGACACAATACCTGGCACTGTCACACAGATTCACTGTCACATTAAAGCAGTTGCATGTTCTGTGCATTTTGCAGGCAGAAGCAGGGCAGATGTTACTAGCCTTCTTTAACACTGCCAAGTTTTTAGTGTGTTTTCATCCTTGCTGAAACTGGGATTCACTGCATGGAATCACAAGAGAAGTCAGAAATTAAGCCAGAGGTCGGGCCCTGTGCATTTGCAGTCACTAAACACACATTTTGGAAGAAAATTTCCATGATGGGCAAAAACTAATCAGCAGGAGTGAGTGGAGTTAATGCAGGAGGGTGGGAGCAGATGGCTGCGGCTCTGTCTGTGCTGCTCATCATCAGGCTGTCCCTCTGGAACCTGGGTGACCTCACTCTGGTGCTTTTGGCATAGATCTAAGTTTGGGGATAATCACAAGAAGTCAGTACAGATATGCTGTACTGTACATCCCAAGTACATTCCATGCTTCATGTTAAACACATGTTTTCATTCCTCAAGGACTGAAGTTACCTGGACTTTCTTTAATGTATTCATCAGCTGAAGGGCAAAATCCAGGGAAAGCAACTCAGTCTCTGCTAAACATATTTAATTATCTCTGTATGTCACAGAGTATCTTGCTTTACTAAAAATCCAGGGAGCAGTACTCACCACGGCAAAGCAAACCAGACTTTCTGCAGAAAGATGTCCAACAGCTCCTTCAACCTCCTTTGTCATTTCCATATTTGATGAGCAAAGGAGTGCAGGAATCATATTTTTTCACTCTGAAATATAACCCAATACCAGCTGGTGTTTGGTATGGGTGTTTCTCAAAGGAGAAGAAATTGATTTAAATCTTTATAGGAAGAAAAATAGTTCAGTTTCTGCCTTTATATTTCCCATGTTAAGCTTAAAAATTTTGTAGGATAGGACTATCAAAGCTGCAATTTTCCTGACAGTTCTATGAAGGACAAATCTCCTTAGACTTCTGCCCCTCTTTTTTCTTAGCCCTTAGAGGATGGTTAGGACAGAAACTTCACTTGCACTCAGCAAGGGCTGTAAGGTTGTTTACAGCTTGTATGTGGAGGAATGGTGATGATTTTCTGGAGGTCTGTGTAACTGAAGGTTAAACAACTAATAACATCAGTTAGGTCATGTAAATAAATGACTGAACTACCCTGAAGTGCTGCATGATGTGCCTGTGATGTTGTTGGAGGTGTTACAAGAAGGAGGTGGTAAGTTAGCACTTATGCCTAGTGTGGTGCTTGAGGATAAAAACAAAAAACAAAAAGCTTCTCCCCTTATTTGTTCTATTTGATAAACTGCAAGACTTCTGCTGTGTTTCAGCAGTTATGAAGTGTTGTTGCTGCAAAACTGGAAATGAGAATTCCCATTTCAGTTTCCCCACATTGAGCACATTTGATTCTAGTGGTATAAAATGTTTTGTTTCCTCAATTAGTTTCATATCACTTACTTTACTATTTGATACTTTAATAATTCATTTTGCCTTGAAAGACAAAAAGCCTCAAACTAGTTTCATTAAAATCGAGTTTCTTGCAATATACCTAAATTGAATAATTTACTAATTTGTCAGCTCCCAGAGGCTTCCAGCCTTACAAAATCACACACACACCATTTTTGGGCAGGGTACATTTTCTTTCATTGCTCAGAGGCACAAGCATGAAGTTTCCACTCTTGTTTGCTATTATCCCTGCATATCTTTCAAAGCAAGCATGGTAGGGCTATGCCTCCATGGGATGCTCAGTCATTCCAGCTGCAGGCTGAGAGCCAGTGTTTCAATTCTTGGGAGCCATCTCAGCACGCCCCCTCACATCTCTTGCATTTCCCTGCCCCTGCTGACCCAGCTACTGAGCTCAATATTTCATTTAGCCCTTACAGCTTTCTTGGTTCATAGAAAGTCTCTGGGCCTCACATCCACATGAGAATGGTTTTATAATGGCTCTGTAAATAGTTTATCATTTGAAATGACCTTGCAAAGAAAGGCAGAGCAGCTCCAACCCCCAGGCAGGTTTTGTTCTGTCTCCATCACATCCCTCAGAAGCAACTGACACTCCCAGGGGTTCACAGCCCAGCTTGCTGAAGTGGGCAGCAAGTGTGTTGGGAGAGGTGATGTCATTCACTTCAACAGATGATGTCAGCAGATAAAAGAGGAGTTTCCAATCACAAAAGCCTTCCTCCAGGTGCATGCGTGACTCAGAGCGTGGCCACTTTGATCATCTCTTCCAGGAAGATATTCTTTGTCTTTGTAAAGCTTTTTCTGGCATTTCTGTGTCGTCACAGTTGTAACTGTACTTCCAAGGGTTTGTTCATATTGGCATTTCACCACAAACGTAAACAAATGGATCTTTGATGGAGTTTGCATTCGATCAATTTGCATTTCAGGTATTGTACTACCTTACAGCAAAGCAAATCAGAGCAGTTTTGCAAATACTCTTTTCTTCTACCTCCCTTCTGTCTCCAAGATGAAGAGATACTTCTTTAATAACAGACTTTATTATATTGTCTGTTCCATGGAAGTAAAAATGCAATTCACAATAAAAAAACTTCTTGGGATGGTAAGAGAGGAAATGAAGCTGCATCAGTCACTGCTGACTAAGCAGGGAGGGCTCTATAAAAGAGACATGTCGAGATCTTCATTGCAAAGGAACTCTGGAGAATCTGCTAGTGAGCAAACTCCTCCATTTCCTCTCCAGGGCTGTGCCATGACCTGACTTTCACGTGAGGAACACAAAGTTGAAGAGGAAAATGGGAGCTGCTGCTCGCCGTGCAGACAGCAGCCTGGAGGGGTCAGAGGCCAAAGACACAAAACATATTACTTTCAATACCCTCAGTAGCATTTCTAATATCTTGGAGATTTTTATACTGTGCCAGGTGCTCTGCCAGAAAGATGGTGGCATTGGGGAAGCCAGGTAAAGCAGTCTACAGGCCAACAACAGCTAGAAAAAGTCAAATTCATGGCTGTTGCAGCCTTCCGTGGGCAGAGAGGGAAAAGAAGGAGGCAGGAGAGATATCAGTGTGAAATCAGAGGGTAAGGACCACTAGATTGACCAACATACTCACTGCATGAGAAGCAAAGATGCTGGTATTGCCAGGGAGATGGGAATCTCACTCTCACTCAGTCCAGGTAAGAGTCAGATGGGTTTGCTGTGCTTGAAACTCTGCTGCCGAGGTGATTTAAATTGCCTTGGACCACAGCTCCTCCAAGTGCTCCGCTCGAGCTTCTCACGTAAGGACGGTGGAAGAGGAAGATTTCTGTGTTTTGATTCCTCCCTCTTCCTCCCAGTGCTTTTCAGTCGCATCTGCAGTCTCTCCACAGGCTCCCCTCCAGCTGGGCCAAGACTTCACTCGTTTGTGGTATCTCTGTAGCAACAGCAACATTCAGGTTTGGACGCTGGGTGACTTAGCACTGACGGCCTCCGTGGATACGCTTTCCCCAGGTGAACAGCAGAAAGTCACTGCAGACAAAATAAAGCTGGTTTATCTCACATCTGTCAGGGCCTTGGAGCACTCAGCCCCAGTGCTCTGTGATTTTTTAACCTCTTCTCAATTCAGATTGAGAATCTACAAGCTCATCTGCAATTCAGATTTCTCCAAGTTGGCCAGGCGGCTCCAGTCTGCCTCTCTCCATGCTGGGCTGGAAGCTACAATCATCACGTGAAAAATCACACTCTTCTCTCCTCTCCTCCTTTGAAAATATTTCATTGTTTTAACAGAACATAAACAATCGTGAGCCTCTTTGAAAGAAGTGTTTTTCTTCAGAGGGTTCCTTGTGGGAAGGCTGAATGACTTCACCTGGTATTATCACCAAGCTCCTCTTCCTTGCTCTGTTCCAGCCCAGCCTTGGGAAAGCTGGTGGGCTCCAGTTCTTTTGGGGCCCAGGGGTTAATCCAGCCTTCCCAAATGTAGCTCAAGTGACAAAGACATTTCTCTATCTTTTCTCAAAGTCTCTTTGTACTGTAGGAAAGGAAACGACTGTATAATTATTGTCAATAAAAATCTGTGAATTTATCAAATTTAAATGTCAAATCCCAAAAGCCATGAAAACGATGAGAATGTTATTGTTGTTTATTAAGGGATTTTCAGTATCTGGAAGGAGAAACCTGCTGTCACCAGAAAGGGGTGTGCAATTACCCCGAACATCCCAAGTTAAAAGAACTTGAGTGAGGATCAGTTCTATAAATCCACAGAGGGCTGGGAGTGAAACTTCTGTTTCATCTCTGATATAGCCGCTTCACTTAGAAGTCTTTTAGTTGACATGCTAATAAAATTTGGACTATTGAGCTTAAAATACTTTGGGGTTTTTTTCTTCTTGGTGTAGCTTGCTACAAGGAAATACCCTTGGCTGACTCACTCAAAGCTGTGTCCTATTCAGGGCGCTCCCTGCTACTGATGCTTCCTCCCTGCCAGACATAGCCCCGTCTCCCGGAAAAACTCTGCTTGATGATCAGAGAAATGTGCCCCATTGGTAAAGGTGGGAGTGTTTTCCTGAGCATCACTCACTCTTCACACTTGTCTGCATACGTACTCTGTAGGATAGAATTCCATCAGCAGAGCTCTGAGCATCTCCTGAGGGCTCAGTCCTCCAGGGAAAGCTCCTGTATCCCATTGAGGAAGCTTCTTAATCATGCCTTTCCCTCGAGAGAAACCTATTTGTTTTCAGAGACACTGGATTGCTTTTCAAGAAAATGGCAGCACTTTCCTAACCCACTTGCCTGGAGCTATAGTTACTTGCTTCCTGCCGAGCAGCCAGCACAGGGATCACCCTTTCTCTTCCAAAAGAGCTTGGATGGGCAACAAGCCCACTAAGATGACATCATTAGCATCAGAATGAAACAGGCTGGGTAGGCACTGCTGCTCCATCTGCAACACCCACCAGGCTCAGGCACTGAGGAACCCTAACAACTGGGAAGGTTTTTTTCATTTAAACACTACCAGACGTTCTGAAGACTAAGAAACTAGCAAGAAGGAAGCACCTGCAGCCTACAGTGCATCACAGAGAATGAATACATAGAATGAAATAATTTGGAGACAGTCTCTCTCGATCTCTCAGCCCTGCAGGTAAAGTGAAGCATCTGCAACTTCCTTATTGACACTTTAATATTCATTAATGCTATTCCATAGAAGTTCTAGGAAAGCTCAGCCCTATTAAACCTTGGAGCGACTCGTCACTTTCCTTGTTTTATTTCTGTGAGTTCTCTTTGTTTTGCTGCTATTCTGTGGTTCTGGTCCATTGGTATCTCTTTACTGTTGCTTTGAGCAGCAGAAGGCAGGCAGAGGGAAAGAAAAAGGGAGCAGATGCGAACTTTGAATTTAGCTAACCTGGGTTTTATTCTTGGCTTCACCATTCCCAGTGTAAATTTCTCTCAATTTTAATTTCCATCCACTAAAAGGGTAATTCTTTCCTAATATATATTAGACTATGCAACCCCCCCTAAGGCATCATGATATTTAAATATAAATGATACAAACATCAGGAGTTGTCTTCTTATTTATCCCTTTTGCTTTGAGGTAGGACAAACTAACTAAAATGCACTTACGAAATGTCTGAGGGAATTTTTAGTAGCAGAGCTGCTTAAAGTTGCACAGCCTTCCCAACTCAATTGTTCAGGTGCTTATTGATCCATTCAGATGTTTTAAATACCTTGAACTGTACAGTGGAATTTTTTTATATATAGCTCAGTCCAAGTACAAAGTAGCAATAGGTGTGAAAGGAAGAACAAAAGGCAGGAGAGGAAAAAGAAAGGAAAAGAAAGAAAGAAAAAAAAAAAAAAAAAAAGAAGAGGCAAGTCTGCTCCTCACTGTGGCATGGAACCCAGTGATTAAAGACATGAAAAAGGCCAAGGTACCCAGTACCTTTTTTCTCTTTTGACAGTTTTGGGTGTCCCCACACTGGAAGAAAAGCACTTACTGGAGCAAGTCCAGCAGAAGAACATCAGTATGGTCAGGGAGTGTAAGTACACAGTGCATAAGGAGGGGATGAGCTGAGTGTGATCAGCCTTAAAGGTCAGAACGTGTTGCTGATGGTTTACGACTAGTGAGGGTATAAAGAAGGTAAGAGTCAAACCCTGCTTGGAGGAATGTGGGGATGAAATGAACAACAGCCACTTGTGAAACAATGGATTTTCTGATTAGAGACAAGGATGGTTTCTGCAAAATGCAAAAAAAAAAAAACGCCCGCAGAGGTTGTGTGTTTACAACTTGACCTCCAGAGGCCTATTCCAGCTGTACCTTTACAACTTTGTCCTAGAATTCTACTTGACGACTCACGACAAATAAAGTGCAGGGTAACAAGTGGAGACAAAGTATCCCTGACTTCCAGCAGAACCCTAACTGATGGAATGTCTTTGCTGTCACAGTCATGTTCTATATTTACCTTTAAATATCTGCTTTATCAGGACAGATTTCCTACGAAGAACACAAGTTTACATTATGGACCTTATGTTTCTGCAAGCAACTAAATGACAACATGAAAAGGTTCTTATTTTTTCCTGAGTACAGAGGCCAGGATCAAATAAGACAGTTCAGTATTACAATCTTCTGGGAAGGGAAAAGCATAACAGCAACCTAGGATATTTCATCAAACCCTTTCTCTATCACTAATCACACTCACAATAACATCTGTGCAAGCCAGTTGGCTCTGGACAGCTCCTGCGGTTTTTGAAAGGCGATTTCTTGGCAGGTTCTGTTTTTCACTCTAATTGAAAGGTTAATAAAATCAGTCATACTTGTATGTTGGCTAAATAAACACACTGTCTCCACTGATGATGAAACAGATGCATTACCACTCACGTTTCCCACGGGGTTCATTTGTTCCATGATCGCATTTGGTTTCCTTCAAGCTTCTCTGTGCAGTTCCTGACAGCATTTTGGAGATTTTTCATAAAGAAATTTACCTTTCAGATGCTACTGCATTCATGTCTCTAGTACCTCTGGCAAAGGTATTATATATCCTCCATTGTGGAAAACATAGAAGCAGCTAATCCTTAAAAAACGTTGAGAACTCCTAGTGAGTGTAAATGCACTAAGGAGTCGAGCAGTTTATGCTGCCCAGGCTGAAACTGCCAACACATCAAACCTGCCTTCTCTCTGCCTCTTCTCCAGTGCCAAGTCTCATCTTGCACCAAGGTGTTTTAGCAAGTCTTGTTTGCTTCCAGAACCCAGTCCTGCACTTCCATGTGCCTTGACTTTTGACTTCATGCACAGCTGAACTCCTGACACGTGTCTCTGAAACCAGCATTTACACTTGATAGGGCAGAAGAGATGCTGGATGCACGACAGGTAGAATGTACCTATTCAAGTTAAGTTTTGTGTACCACTACATTTCCAAACATTCAAAAGCCACAACAGCTGACCTTAGTTTTAAAGGAAAAAGCATCCCAAAAATCTTTCTGCAATCTGCTAATTAGTACAATGAAGAAAACCTCAAGTCATACAAAGTCTGACACAGATTTAGATCTTTTCAGTATTACATTCCAAAATGGGAAAAAAAAGTACCCATTTCTACACTGAAAAAGTATTTATGCAACACATCACTGAAGTTCTTTAGGATTGCATTAGTCTTATTTTCTATATTCTAAAAGATGTACAAAACTGAACTAGTTTGCTGAATTTTTAAGAGGTATGCTCTCTACAGGGGTCTTTAAGTCAGGTTTCAGAGATGTTCTCTTCCTCCCCTGACAGTAAAGGGAGACCAGACTTGCCAAGTCTACATGTCTGAACGATTTTAAATCATGTGCACAACAACTCATCGACCAACAATTAATTCCCACTGCAGTTCCTCCTTATTTTTAAAAATTAAAGCATAAAATCATACCATCAACATTCAAACTTAAGTCTACATGCTGCAGACTTTTCCTTAATCTGTGTAGTCATGAAGAGGAAAGTGCACTTTGGAGAGCTGACCATCATACTCGGGAAAAGCGCAGAACTCTGACCTAACAATAAATGGCATTTGTGGAAAAAGTACCGCTTTCTCCCAACCTGTACCACAACTTTTTAACCTTTGATTCACTTAAAACCATCCTGAGTCAAAGCACAATATTCTCATTTACCACATTTTGTCACATTAACAAAAGTCACATTGGAAGAAATTTTACCATTGTTGTGACCCTCACGTAGCCTGTTATTGCTTACAACAGAAAAGCCAAGCACAGGAGTAGATCAGGATATGAAAACAGTGAGGAATCAGAGCCAGTAGTAACAGGCACACTACTGACCTCTGTGGGACTTCACTCATCTTGACGTTTCTACCATTGTGTCCTTACTGCAGGAATTTGTCATTCCCTTAAGTACTTTGTTGAACTGAGGCACTGGGAGAAAGGCAACAGAACCAGCGGTCAAGAACCAGCTGGATTTACACTTGAAGTCAGAGCATGAAAGAGAGATTTGAAATTAGTAATTTCCCTAATGGGAGAGTGCAGATATTAATCTGTACAGCACCAGAGCTGAATGCCTGCTGATCAGAGAATGAATGCTTTTAAGATCACATTATTAACTACTGGAATCCAAAGTCAGATTATTAGAACTATGTGTGTTTTAGGAAATACAACTGAATATACATTCGGGAGACTATTTTTTGAATATTTATTTAGTAAAACTCACTATACAAACAAAAAGTTATCACAACAGTGTAATAGGCAGGGTTATAGTTTTTTCTTCCCTCAAACTGCTTCTTTGCTTCAGTAAAAACACATATATACATTTACAATGATTTCCCTTTAAAGCACTGGGATTCATATATTAAAACATACCTGGTAAAATAAGCTTAAAATAATTTCACATTGCTTGGAAAAAGATTTGAGTAATTTACTCTTACCAGAGTGCCATTGTTGCACAGTATTCAAAAAAATGAACGACCACTAAAATATAGAGTAAAACATTTAAAAGTACATTTATTTCAAATGTGGGCAAAATATCAATATAAAAGAAAATAGAGTATAAGAAATAAAAATAAAGTACAAAACATTTCATCTTCAACATCCATAATTTAATAGATAGCAAGCCCTTTTATTTTTACATCCAAATTACACTTTTGGCTAAAGTACCATAATTTATTTTAAAAGGCTTAAAAATGGGCTAATCATGATACCTAAAGCGGGCTCTTTTAAAATGGTAGTATAATACAAAACATAGTAAATTATGTTTCAGAATAATAAAATCACACATCCTAAAAAAGATGCAGTTTATTTTTGCTTTCCTGCTTTAAACTGCTCATCATCCCTAGGAAAACAGCTGGAAAACAGCATCCACAGGAAGTCCTAGCTGCTTTTCACAATGGCTGAACAGCTAATAAAATGCTCCAAGGATTCCGAAGCAGTAAGGCATTTTAATATCCATCAAGTAAATTTATATGTATGTTTGTTAAGAAAGAACAACTGTAAGACATAACTACAAAATATAACCTATATGAAAAACAAGTGTAAAGACACAGAGGCCTTACTGGTCCCTCCACTGCATTTATCAAACAGGGTCCATAAACTTCTTCAGTAAAAAGCTGTTGCCCTCATCTGAAATTAACTTGTGACAACTATTTTCCATGGTGACAAAGGGTTTTTTTCGCCCCATTGCTTAATATTCTACTACTATTCCTTGGTAACAACCTTAACTTCCACCTCCCCTGAAGTATTTCCTATCAAAATCTAAGCTTGGTTTTCAGTTGTTATAGCCTCCTATTAAGTAAACAAGATGTATCCTAAAATCTTCTAATTAATTAGTTCCTAATTAAGAAAAACTTAGTAAACCATGCTTATCGAAGCAGTGGGCAGCCTTTACGCAAAAAGGATATGATTCATAATCCAGTGTTTGAGTAAGTACTCCAGTCAGGACAAACTCAGCATTGTGGACATCTGGAAATATCAAAAACATTCATACATTTTACACCCTGCACAGACATTCTGCCTCATCCTGCAGGTGTGTTGGGAGGGGGAGTTCTGAAACCTTCTTCCTTTCAGCAAAGGCATGAGAGGGTATTTCCCCACCACTACCAGCACCCCACCATCAGCCATCACACTTGCAAAGATCAGACTTACTCATGCACATCCCTGTAAACAAATGCAGCATGTCTTGGGGTTCTACATTGGAGAATAAATAGCTAAAGGGAAACTCCCTAAATCTTTAATTAATTTGATGAATATGGAAATGGTGTCCTGGTTTTGACTTGGATACAGTTAATTTTCTTCTTAGTAGCTGGCTAAAAGGCTGTGGTTTGAATTTAGGATGAGAATAATGTCAGCCACACACTGATGTTTTAGGTGTTGCCGAGTAGTTCTTACACTAAGTCAAGGACTTGTCAGCCAGTGAGCAGCTGGGAGTAAGCACAGCTGATCCCACCCAGCCAGAGGGATAGTCCATACCACAGAACACCACACCTAGTCCATAAAGTAGGAAGAGTTGGCTGGGAACCACTGATCACTGCTCAGGGATGGATTGGACATTGGCCAATGGCTGGTGAGCAACTGTGTTCTGCATCACTTGTGTCTCTTGGGGTTTATTCCCCTCTGTCTCTCTTTCTCTCCTCTTCAATACTATTATTACAATTATTATTATTATTATGAATGTTGCTGTTACTGTTAATAGTATTAATACTATATTACCTTAACTTGTTTCAATTATTAAACTGTTCTATCTCAACCCATGAGGTTTGCTTTTTTCACCAATTCTCTTCCCCTCCAGTGTTGGGGTGGAGGGAGCTGAGGTGTGGTACTTAGTTGCCCTCTGGCCTTAAACCGCAGAACACACTCTCAGAACACTGCCTCACACAGGGCTGAAGCCCCACGTTGAAGCCTAACCTTCCAGAAATTTAGGGTGACCTGCCTAGAAATACCTAGCAAACATCTCGCTCAGATTTCTCCATGGTTTGCAGGTTAGTCCATATATTATTCCCCTATTATTATCTGAAAGCTTCAACAGATCTTCGTACTATAATAATAATAATGATAATAATAATAATAGTAAAAGAGAAAAAATAACAGCTACAGCGTTCAACTTCCAACAAAAGCTCATACATACCTATGCCTCTTGCAAAGTATTCTCGACATAAATGAAGGTCGTTTTCACAGGAAATCAAGATTATCTCTGGCAAGCTCTAAATGAAAGAAACTAATGGTAAGCTCAGAATAACACAGGCATTACCAGTAAATATTAGAAAACAATACTCAACACACTTTATTCTGTTTATGCTCCATGAGTTTTCGAAAAGAAGGTTGTTTAGATAATACTTTTCCTCCTGCACATTCCACAATAGCTTTCATGGTGGAAAGACTGGGACAAATTCCAGGTGTAATATAGAAATATTTTCCCTAAAAAGAGAAAAGAACAAGAAAAAACATTATTTTGTTAATTGATCTCTGCAATATACGAAGTTTTATTGTCATGTGACAATACAGGACAAGCTCTGTAAGCTGGGATTGGGTATCACATCTTATGGACACATACTCAGCAGCTGATGAGTTATCCTTAACTATCACTGATGTCTCCCCTGGAGGGGCAAACCCACAATTTTGATAAATTTGAACAGTTTAGGTGTGTCTATTTCGACACCTGTAAAATAACAATCAGGAAAGCTTCAAATGACCACTATGGTACAAAAAAAAATCTCCCAAAAGCAAAACTAACTGCACAGGGTAAGACGTGAAAGAACAACAACGCTCTTTGTTTCTTCAAACACAGGGACATCTCAAGTGTTACAAAGGAACTTTTACCTTTTAAATCACAGCCAATTTATTACTTCCTGACAAAAATTATTCTACTACTTGACTGAGAACAGTGATCAGATCATAAAGTAGATTATCTCTCCTTATCAGCCAGAAACAAAAAAAAAAAGAAAAAACATTGCTATTTAGACTACAAAATTGAGCAAAACATAGCACTAGAACTTAATAAAAGACACAGATTCTTATTTATTACAGATTGAAAAAATACCCTTTTTAGGTGGTTTGCCCCAGTAAGCAGTCTGAGATTCAGGTAGGCTGATGAATCTCTAGAAAAGAGCTCTCCAGACACCTTTCTGCACTGTAATGTCATTTTAACCCAGAGGCATGAAAACATCTTGCACTATCCTAGCAAATGGCCTGGTGGAAAGTGCAGTCTCCAAGAATCACACCACTCCCTGAGGCTGAAGTGCAAACTCACACTCAGACTCCTATTTTTTTATGGGTAAGTGCTCTGACTAGCAGGCTGGTGTTAAAAAAAAGAAAGAAAAAGTCCTTTCCATAAGTAAGAGAGCGATGTTTTAAATTTTGTAAGGAAACAAATACAGTTAATATATTGAGCATGTTCTATTCATAGCTACAGGATCCAGTCACTCAGAGGGCTTAGACCCACTTGAATGATGCTCAGGCAGGAAACAGGTACAAAGTCAAAAATAAAATTTACATCAAACATTTCCTATTATATGGCAGTCTGTTCTACTGCCTTCAGCTATAAAACCTGTAGTCCCAGTGCTGAAAAACCAGGTTGAAAAACTCCAAGTATTTAAATGCCATGTCAAACTACATACCTTGAACAGGGGAGCTACTTGTGCTCTCTTTAGAGACTCCTCTAAACTAAAGCAGAAGAGCACCTCAGCTTCAGCATCTCTGAGCACAAAGTTCTGCTCATCTGAAAAAGAAAGACTGACAATGGAACACACAAAGCACGAACATCCATGTGGCCCAGCATCTGATCTGAGCAGAACACCTTGGTGGCAGGGTGGCTTTGAATGGCAAACATACTGTAATTGTCACATGATTACAATACTCCCTCTTATTAGGCTTCTTACAATGATGGACCCCAATTACTTGGAGAATTAAACTGTTTGACACCTGCATACCTAACAACAACCACTTTCCTATCAAGTCCCTTTTTCTAACTTTGAAGGAACTTGCAAACTTTTATTTGTTGAGTCTTTGCAAACAAAGGAATACAATGGTTAAGTCCAAATTACTGGCACAACCTATAAGAGCCCAGAAATTGTCTTCAAGCCCTCACACAATCCTATTGGAGAAAGCTTTCCATCTCTTTCATTTGTCCTGTTATTCAATTTTTGATTTTTTATTAGGGATACAATTTCAGTCTTTACCTGTCCTCAAAAATCTATGTCAAACATATTTCTAAATTCCATTTAATTCAAAACCCCTAACCTTAAAAAATAAAAGATATTATCATAAGGAGAACAAACTGGTCTTTCCAATGGCAATGCATTAATACTCTTCCAAAAGACAGAGGAAATCAGCAGGATAATTTTTATAAACAACTGACATATTTTTCACCATAGTAGCAGTTACAAAACTGGAGGCAGTCCATTACCTACAAATCAACTAAATGTCAATAGACAAGTAAAGTACTTCAAGTACTAGATCAAAACAGTCATCCTAAATTCCCTTTATTCATCTTCTAATAGCTTTCAAATGAATTGATTTCTCAGTTCACTGATGCTGAAATAAGAAAATTGCCTTCTTAAGATTTATAAAAATCTTTGCTGGTTTTATCAGTTTATTATCCATAGATTTAAATCTTTATGATGGTTAGGCAGTGATGTTATATATTTTTTCTAACAAACAAATTACATAAAAAGCACAAGACAATTACAAACCAAATAATTGGCTTTTAGGAAAGCTAAAAAATACTTCAACCATAGGTAAAAAAAAAATCTACAAAATGGCTACATAAGAAAGAAATACAATGTTTAACTTCATCCACTATTTACCCACACTAAAGCAAACCTTCTAACGATATTTTTGTTTCATTTAAGAGAAAGAAACTGTATCAAATCAAATGAAAATAAAATGAAACAATGTTCTCTTGAAATACAAAGTGTTTAAAAAATAAATAAAATCAAACCAACCCACAGGCTTATGACAGCTTTACCCAAAAATAACCTTCTAATCCAAATGGAACACAAACTAGCTGCTAATAGTTATTCAAAAATTATCCACATCATTCTTAAAGAGGTATGAACAGTGACAGTCACATTTCCGGCAGAATTAAAATCTCTGCTTTCAAAAACTGAACCCTTCAGAACAATGGTAAGAAACACTGAAGTCAGCAGTTGAAACAACCAAGTTTATTTAAGTATGCTTGTCAATAAACCTTAGTTTACTGTAAGAACTGAAACCAATTTAACTCACCAATAAATTTCTGGCATTTGAAGCACTCTTCTAACCACTCTGGAGTTACTATATGCTTGACTACAGAAATTGCTGTCAGGAACTTGACAGTCCGGGTCACTTTACTGGCAATTAGATGGGTACATTTCTGGGCAGAGTCTGCTACTTCACCTCCCAGGATGTACAGTTTCTGAAAGTTGTAAAAAACACAAAGTAGAAGGAAAGAGTTGTTAAATAACTGGAGGAAAATCAAATGAATAATCATAACAGCATCATCAAACTAAGCTCCTAATGAAACTGTAAATATAGATTTCTGTATTGCAGTCACTCCGTTACTAAAGCTGATTCACTTTGATAGAATTTACAGCCATTGAAAATACAGGTATTTCCAGACATAAATATCACCTGGCAGGACTTAAAGCTACTTCCTGTTTCTGCTGTTTTTTTGACTTTGGCTTGTGCTTTTTTTAAGCAAGGAAATAACTGTAAGTTACAAATTAAAATATTTTTAGTGAAACATTATTAAATTGAAGAAGGCAGAGTATTTAATAATTTTGCTCTTTTCAGTGAAAGTATAATAAACACTGTAGCTACAGCAAACTTCATTTTGCTAATCTCTTCCTTGAAAAGTATTTCATACAAAACACATATTCTTTAAATACACCAGTTCTCCAAGTATTTTTGATGATACTGAGCAACTTTGGTTTAAACTACCAAACCTAAACTAACTCATCACAGTTTCTATCTTGTCCGTTAAGACAGTCACTCTCTGAAGGGATTTGCAATAACAGGGAATCAGCTGGTGAGGCACACCAGATTACCACAGGTGTTAGACACAGAGCGCTCCCCCCTTAAAAATTTCAGGAATGAAAAAATACTTGGACACCTTTACTAACTATACACCACAGATTTCTGATTTTCTATGATCAGCTTTTTGCACAAATAAAATAAAAAACAACCCATATATTAAAGTATAAATATTTAACATACTAGTGTGATTTTATGACATCAGTTATTGGGAGTCCCCCAGCAAGAAAGCCTAAGGGGTGTAAGAGAAGCCCTGAGAGGTCTCTGGCAGCCCTGTGTACTCTACTACTCTGATAATGATGAACACCGGGGACAGACAGGGACAGTGCTTTAAGCTCTTCTGTACTGTGCTTACTTTGATGGTTTGCACAAAGTTGATGCCCAAACTATTTTTCAATGACACTGAACCTCTCTACTCTTTATTTCCTTCGGAGCACATATAAACACCCTGTGGAGAGTACACTTGTACCCCTGTGAAAGGCAAAGGCTGCTGTTTCTATGTTCACCTCAAATCTGACTGCAGGTCTCGCAAGATTTCCATTCTGTGCAAAGAACCCTTTGGGCACACAGGCAGAAAGATTACCCCTCCATCTCAGGAAGATGTGAAGTATCCAACCCCATTTAGGTATCCAAACTCTGCATCAGCACTGCCAGGTTTAGATTCAACTTCACAAGCCTTGAGGCTGAAGTTAATTTTTTATATTTGTGAACCATAGCTGTCATTAAAACAGATTCTCTATATAATTAACCTGGTACCAACATGACAGAAAATGAGAAGCTGACACTGGAACTTTTTGAGCTACACTGAAAAATGTTTTCTGTCTTAAAATATTTAATATCAAGCTTCAAACACAAACACTGCAAGGGGAAAAATGCACCCAAGTCCAACTATAAAAACAAGTTTAGATGTAATGAAGAAAGTATTAGAAATTTTTGAGCACACCAAAGTGGTACATATTTGTAAAAAATACAGTGGACTCAAATGAGGTCTCATTTACTTCTCATTATCTGAATGCTATGCATTATTTAGCATTAAGTTTTGGGACAACTTCATTAGGGAACAGAACAAAACCTCAAGAGGAACTTCTCTCCCACCTGCCATAAGCTTTGTCATCAGCTTTCTTTGAAGCATTTGGCACTAGACAGCAACTCCACAACAAGAAATCTGGGATTTATCCAGTACAAATATCACTACCTTTCTCACCTAAATTTGGTTATGACATTTGATTTAAAAACAAATGTGGAGAGAAAGAAAAAGCAAGTAGCACAATACTATGAAGCAGAGTTAAATAAAGCAGAACAAATAAAATTCACTTCATACAAACTCACTTCACATAAACATACTCTAACCTCAGGCCCAGTAAGTAAAGGTTTTTTATCCATTAGATATATGCTAATCAAGTTTTAGACAGCAAAAATTCAAAATCAGAAAAGAAGTTATCAGAGGTTTCAATGCAGTTCACAAGAGACAAGCCTGAAGGCCACCTTAATGTACTGTTGCACTTGCATAGGTTCAAATCCTGTGAAGAGCACCATTGGCGTCAGCTCAGGGGTGAGTTTTTTAGTAGGTGGCGGTAGGTCTTCGATCCTATAAAACACAGCAGAACATGTTGTTTGGGCCCAAAGCTTTAAAATTATAATTTTAAAATTAGCCAAGCACATTCTTGCAACTTTTACCCACAGAATGACCCAGAAGAGAAATAGGTAGGATTTTTTCTGAAGAAAAAAAATCCCCACGCTGAGAACAGAATACATTCTCTTTTTTCTGCTCTTTCCCAATTCTCTTGTTTCTCCACTCTTTAGGTTATTGTTTTATTCCTGCCAGTTGAGTAGCTGGCAACACACAAAAAACATTGTTACTTATTTCAATGAGCAGGGCACAGTCTGGAAGCAGACTCTCTTCTAAGAAGAGACTCTCTTCTGAGGAGAAGTCACTTAAGGATTATGTGCATTGACTGCTCACTGTTCTTACCTTGCTCTTTTGGAAGATGGCTGAAGACTGGATTCATTTTGCTTTGGTTTCAAAGGCAACCTCACACCCTGAAATCAGACCATTTATATGATTATATCTGAATTGACCAACTTTTATTCTGAAAGAGGGAAACTGTACACAGAGAGACTACATTAAAGACAATTAAACACAAATAAAATGACAATGCTACTGAACACATGGTGCACTACTGCTCATGCAATCAAAGAGCAAAGCTGGCTGTTAAACAAAGCTTCTCCACAGATTTGTGTAAATGTAAATGGACACCAAATAAAATATCATGGGGCCTTTTTTCCTTTAAATAATACTGGTAATTATCAACAGAAAAGCCAATTAATTGAATGAGAAAGAGACTCAAAAGCCTGCCCATTTGTTAAATACATGAAGACTACAATATTTTTCCTGGTGCTGAATATAGAATGGTAACATCCTAGAAAACACTGTTTCAAACTCAAGTTCCCTTACTACCTAACTAGAAGCTGGACAGACACTCTCATCTCTCGGCTCCCACAGCAGCAGATCAGCCTTTAAGCATTTGTGACCAGAGATAGAGAAATGCAGCTTTCAGGCTCTCCTTGGCCTGAGTAATTTGAAACCACAAGTCTCAGGTGCAGGAATGGTGTAAAATCTATTCCCTTTTAACCTTCAAATAGACACCTGAAATTTAATGAGGAATGCTGAGGCACATGACCAGAAAGACAGGCAGCACTGTTCCAGCCTTGCTGTGAGGATGTTCCTTTGGGAGGAACAGGCCACAGGGGTTTGTTTCCTGCTCTCAGGGACAAGCATTTTTATTCTGGACAACTGCTGGTGTGAGCAGCTGGAAGGAAAAGTGCACTCATTGACTTTCTGATAGACATTTCATCTATGGAAATGCAAGAGGTAGATGGCATCAACATCATTGGACAAGACAGCTGTCCTCAATAAGGACCCCAAATCCCAAGACCTTCCCTACTGTGAAGGCAGTGAAGCACCTTGTCTGACACTGCCACATGCCCAGCATTTTCTATTACCAAACCATATTACTCCTGTGGGGGCCCCTAAGGGCAGCTGGACAGGATTGTCTCCAGAAGGCCTTTCAACCTAAGTTACAAGACTCCCATTTCACGTGGGCAAGAAGAGTCCCCATATAGTAAATACAGAAGGGGAGATACTACAATTAGACATCTGACCTCTAATGTTTCTCCACTGCTACACAAGACAAAACATGAACCAACCACTACCTGGTTGACTGATTCCCACAAAGAAGGCATGTGTCCAATTTTAAGATGAGCTCAACTAGTGTGGATGCAAAGGGTGGTGGTAAAAACCCCAAAACTGAGTTAATTAAAAGCTATTTTAAATACTAATAGTGCATACTGAATCTCCTCAAGGACTTTTTATTTTGGAACAGTAGAATGCATCCTTCTTCAGGAAAATATTAAGAACACAATTTTTTTAAAAAATTTTCTAAAAATTATTTTCCTGTGGGTCCACAAAACAATTCCACAAGAGTATATAAGAAGGAAACTTATAGTCAGGAATACAGTAGTGGCTATTTCTAAAGCTGAAAGGCATTAAAGCAACAAAGAGTGCCCTGAATCCCCATTTAAAGCATTACTACAAATTAATTTATGGCAGTTACTAAGCACCCCTTTTCTGCGGAGTTTACAAAGTGACTGAGAAACAAGTGATCCACAACACAAGAAGTGTGGCAAAATGGTTTTGTGCAATACAAAATGTCATCTGACAGAATGAACCGAAAGTTCACCAGCCTGAATTGGGAGTTATCTACACCAAGATACACTGTGGAAAGTTATCAAGTATAAGTCTGAAATGGGAAGAAAATTTACAACACAAAAACTGAAGTAGTTTTCTACATATTTAGAACAAGCTGCAGTTTCCACCTCAGCTCTTACACCTGTCTCATGTTTTTCATGTTTCACAGAATACCCTATGTGACAAAAATGAAATTCTTGTCTCTTTTTTAAGGTACAATTCTTCGTTGTTCATTTCCACTGATGTTATTTCAGGGTTATCAACTGCACTTTTTAATGCATGGTACATTTTTAAATCGTAAAACACATGGTATATATGCCCATGGTTTTATTTTAGTATATATCGATATAAAGTACTTCTGCCCTTAATCTACATCATCAATCTTATCTAAAATTCAGTCAATATTCTAAAAAAATTCTAAACCGATTTTGGGTGCTCTGTCTCATGTGGTCTCATTTTCAGAGTGCTAGGTACTGACTTAAAAAATACTAAGCCCTTTCTAGAGGTTTGGTGTAGAAACTAAAGAGTGAAGCACTAGCCCAAGAGGTTTCAAGAGCAACTTCATTTTATCACACAATTTCTCAGTTCTAAAAAAGATTATTTCTCAGATTTCTCAAAATACAAGGGAGAACATTAGCAGAAAGTACAAACCAGGAGCTCCAGTACAGGTCTGTGTCTCTCAGGCATGTTGCTCACACCACATAGATGTGTTCACACATTAAAAACACTAAGGAATGATCTTATCACAACAGCTGTATGTACACAGTAATTCAACATACCATTAGAAGTTCTGGTGACACCTTCAATGGGACTCTCCAAGCATCTAAGGAATGGAGAACAGAACAAAACTGAAACCATTGCCAAGCTATTTGTAACAGAGGACACACACTTCTGTTGATTGAACAGGCACATACAAACACCCCAGAGCACAGGGTTTTGTGACTGAAGCTCTTACCCAGCAGGTTTAGCACGAGGTGTTGACTGGGAGAAAGGGGATCCTGGAGGTTGAACACCGTGTAGCGGCTGTGCTGGATCTGCCGTAAGGCCTCGAAGTTCCCCAGCAGGATGTCACAGAGCCACTGAGCGTTCACACACGGGATCCTCCATTCCTTGGCCTTCTCATACTTCAACCCGTTGGGCCTAATTGTTCAAAGATGGAGAAAAATTAATTGTATTGCAAGGAAATAGGAAAAGAAGCAATTTCTAATAATAAACGAAAAATCTCAATATTTCTTTGCTGGCCTGTTATCTGTTTTAACTTTGATAGACTAGATATTCTGAAATACAGAAATTTGTCCTAAATGGAATCAAGTTAGACTTGGATTTAAATTTTCCCTCCTTCAACATTTTATAACAATTATTTAAAGAAACATATATTTTACTTATAGCGGATGTAAGAGTCACCTTCCCTTACGAAATGCTATTAAATATCAAAATCAGAAACTGCTTTTCTTTTGCCTGTCTTCAGAAGGCCAAATTTATCAGATAATGTGTTGTTCAAGAAACAACATCACTAAGTTGCTATCAAATTGCAGAAATGATTAACACTCTTATAATGAGCTGTACCTATCACCTCACATTCAGAAAAGCAGAAGAGACTGCTGAGAAGGTGAGTAGAGAGTAAAGCACTTACTCTTTACAGATGAGAACTGTATTGCTGCGACACAGGTAGCCCGTGTATTTGGCACCTGCTAGGTAGGCCATTAGCTTGAGGTCATCCCTGTCACTATCAAGAAATCCTGTCACAGAGATTATCTGCAGAAAGAGACAAGTTGTAAAGACCTGAACATGATGGACCTGAACAAAACACTCCCATGGAAAATACTTTTACATTACAATGAAATACACAGTATTTTAAGTAAGGTGCATAAGCACTTAATTAAAAGATGGCTTGTAGGATACAAACAGTACAATTTTAAAATTACTTGTTGATACACACAAATTCTAAGTTTCTAGCACTGGTTGTGACCCAGAAGGAATTGTTTTCATTCTTCTGCTCAGTTTATTCTCATTTACAGAGACAACAGTTTTATCATGAAAGAGCTCAGAGCTAATTTGCTTCTCACACATCTCACTGCTTCCTTCTGCTGCTCTATACACTCAGGGAGACAGAGAAATGTTTGCACTTACTTGCTCTACTCTACTTTTTGAAATCTCCTGAAAGCTCTGCTCTACTCTGCCATGAAATAAAATAAACTGTGCCAGCTGATCATAGGTGGAGAACTGTAATTCCACATCTTCCACTATTATCTTTAATCTTGCCAGGTTTTCATTTTTTGCCATTCTCTCATTTTCTTTAGGAAAAGGCAACAGTAATTTTGTTTAAACTATGCCTACTACATTATATATTACAGATACCACTAACCACTGTGTTGACATACATCTCGTTATATTCTAATTTTCCCAAATCTGTCTTTCAGAACAAGCTACTAGCAAGGTCTGCATCCAACACCAAGAAATCCAATGTCAAGGCACTGGCATATTGTTTTCCACAGCACATTTCAAGATGCATCTGAATGAATTAATGTTTTTCAACTCCACAAAACTACACTTCCCCAGTGTTCCTCATTGCACAGGCTACTGGAACTGTGACCTCCTGCTCTCTGATTAGCAGCACAGGCTTCCTTTTTAGATGCTTGCCAAGTATTGACCCAGAAAAAGAAAAGCCCTCCAAAAAGGCTCCCAAAACACTGGGTTATGGTAAAAGGAAGCACATACTGGATTCCTGCTGTCTTGCTGTGCAACTCACACAGTCTTTGCTCCTCAGTGTCTAAGAGTAACTCACAAAGGCAGGTGTTACCCTTCACCACTCCAAACTCAGCAAGACTTAAAAAAGCACTCAACTCCCCAGCCAGCACAGACCACATCAACACAGCATCTATTGATTAGCAGCTTCTTCTCTCCCAAGGCAAAAGACATGTGTATTTTGATTTGAGTAAACACTTTCCAACTTTATTTTAACACTGTTCATGTAATGAAGCAGGCAATGAAGCAAACATTTTTTAGAAGAAAGCCTTTCCTTCTTACATGTTGAGAGCATGGCTTTCCTCCTGGTGGAAATGCCACTGGAAAATGAAGGGCTCGATGAGGTGGGACCATTTTCTTCTTCTTCAAGATTGTGTTCAGCCAGTGTGCTGTGATACATCTCTTCCTTTCTCTTAAAGCCTACAAATACATGCAAAACCAGCTTTTAAACCCCAAAATACATACTTATTTTAAGTTTCTTCTACAAATCAAAGCTTTGATTTTAATTGTTTACTTTTCTCTACTTTTTCAGGATCCTCCTTCTCAATGCATCTTTCTTAGCGTCTTTGGAATAAGTCTACTCAGGCACTGTGAAAGTTTGTACACCAAACCCAAAATATCATAAAAAAGCACATCGTCAAAAACTTTGTATTTGCAACCCAGGCATGAAACACACAGTGCAAAGCCCTACCTTTCCAGTAACAAATTGAAATCATGCAGCAATTCACGTCAGCTCTTTGCTTACCTGAGCATACATGTTACTGACTTGGCTTTCACACAGAAGGTGAGTACATCTGCTTGTGAGAGTAGGGTCCACTGTCCCACCATGCGCTTGGATGATCTGGTAAGAGAGCAAATCCAGAACTTCTAATACATAACAATTTTTAAATCACCTTAAGAAACAAAATGTCTGAAATGAAAGTCTACTTTTTAGGACACCATTTCATTGAAGAGTTACCCCCCAAAAACCAGGTTTGTTATCTAGCTTAAGAACATTTTTGGAAACAAAAATCAAAATTAAATATGCAGCTTTTCACCGAACTAAAAGTCTTATTTTTTAGAATAAATGAAAAAAAAAACCTCAAAATAAAGATATATAAACAAAAGTAACCCTTCTCATTTTTTTATTTCTTGCAGTATAACTATTAAACAATTTCTCATGAACTATTCAATTCTATCTCAGCAATAAACACAAGTGCTGTTAAAAATGTCAACAGCTTACTTGATTATGCAAAATTGTAGGGAAAATTCAACTACAAAATCCATCAGAAGTTTCTGAAGAACATCAAAGTCCTCTTATTTAGGAAAGGATACAATCAGATTTTTCTGAAAAATAGAAGTTGGCAAAAAAATAGAAACACTCTATTCTTCCATTGTATTCACTCAGGTGGATACCTCACAGGCTAATAAATGCCAAAATTATATGCAAAAAGGAGTATTTTTATACAACCAACATAAAGATAGATAGCAATGCTATATTACATTTGCTGTATTACAGCTGTCTGATTAAAAGCATAAATAATGGGAAATAGTTAAGGCTGTAAATAACTCATGTTCTGACTGAAGACTTAATTCAACCAGGCTGCACACCTAAAGCATTTTTATTACTTTTTCTGGCCAGCAGAAGTTGAATAATTGTTTTCAGTTTGTAGCACAAGAATTACACAAAAGGATACCTAAAGAAAAGTGAACAGTGCTGGTGCAATGGATTTTTTTTCAGAACTTTTAGAATTTAGGTACTATGACATTATGTTTTAATTTTTTTAAAATACAGCAGAATCTTACCCGTTTCCAGGTTGCCAACAGCTGTTTGTCAGACATCTGTTCTGGGTAATCAGCAATTGCAAAGACACAGCCCAGTAGGAAATATTCTTCTGGAACTGGAATAGTTCGGCACATAAAAGAACAAACAATTGCTTACAAGTCTGAAGAGTTCATCTCAGAACATATTTGCTACACTAAGCTTTTTCCAGATTATAAACTTCCTAAGTATACTCCTTAGAAAAAGTAGGATCCAAGACTTTAAAAGCTGAAAGCCTTAGGGGCACAGTTCAGCCCAGGGAATGACTTTGTTCTGGTTGTTTTTTTTGCTTGGATGAAAGGGGATTAAAGGGGCAGAAGGAAGGGTCACCACAATAAAAACATAAGATAACTTCATCTTTCACAAAGATCAGCTATGAATAGCCAAAACAATTAAAAGCTTTCAGTTCTACTAGATGCACAGAATTCAAAGCACAGTGTGACAACTGATACTGAATTTCATTAATTCGACAGTACTTCCAAAACTTTAGATGTCTTTCTAGATGTTATACTATTTGAAAGCTCTCCCCTTCTCCCCTTTCAAGGGAAAAAAAAAATTAAAACAATTATGGTGTACATAGACTAACGCTGTTCTGACAGTATAACTTAGGTGCTTGTGGCATCAAGTACGTATTTGGAAAGAGAATGTGCTCAGTGTTCTTCAGAATGCTGGATCATCCTTAATTATTACTTAAGTATTAAAAATTAGTAAAACTGGTTCTGAGTCATGAATGGCATTTCTTACAATCCCATCCTGTAAACACAACACTACTCTTCGATACTGTAACCCACATCATGTTACTAGCCACATTTTTCGAGGATCAGAAAGTAATAATTACTAACTCTCTGCTGCTGGATCGTGCCCAAAAAGTGGCTGCTGCTGCAGTTGTTGCTGTTGCTGCTGGTGGTGTTGTGGCTGCTGGGCTGGAAGCTGATGTTGTAGTGCTTGAGGTGTCTGAGTGAGGTGCTGTGCAGCCTGGCTCTGCATCTGCTGCTGCTGATGCTGTTGGTGCAGTCGCTGCAAGTGCTGCTGCTGCAGTTGCTGCTGCTGATGTTGCAGCTGCTGATGTTGTAGCTGTTGCTGCTGCAGGTTCTGCTGCTGCTGCAGCTGTTGCAGCTGTTGTTGCTGCTGCTGCAGCTGTTGCAGCTGCTGCTGCAGCACGTGCTGCTGCTGGAACTGGAGCTGCTGCGGAGGGCGGTGCAGCTGCGGCTGCGCGTGGAGCGTCTGCTGCGGGAACTGGAGCTGCTGCTGGGAGAACTGGTGCTGCTGGTGGACTTGCTGCTGCTGCTGGGGAAACTGGTGAGGCTGCTGCTGTTGGAAAGGCTGCTGGGAAATCTGGGGTTGCTGCTGCTGCTGTTGCTGGAGCTGCATAAGTTGTTGAGGTTGCAGGTGTAAAAGAGGATGGTGCTGTTGCTGCTGTGCTTGATGTGACTGCTGCAATAAATGTGTCTCTGGTGTTAGTTTCACTTGACTAAACAGCACCACATTTGGATGTCCCTGTTGGCTATGATTTACTTGTTGTTCTAAACTTTTTGTAGGTGCTGAAAGTGATTGTAATATCTAGAAAACAAAGATTAGTTTTGTGACCTTTTGGTTGATGTTCAGTTTTGAAAATATTTAAAGAACTACTGGGAAAATACAATTCCTAAAAGAAAAGAACCCTATGCTTAAATACCTTGTGAGCTAAACCAAAAAAATCTTTAACTGTTAATAGTAAAATTAAAAGACAAGACTTACATAAAGAAAAACGTGGAGCTGCAAGTGGTTCCTAATAAAAGCCGACGAACAATTTAGCAAAATTTAAGATTAAACCCCATTATTATAGGAATAATTACACTGATCAAATCTAATGTTAATTTAAAAAACCTGCTGGTCCATTAAGTTCAGAATTTAGTTCCATAGTCTTAAAAATTCCTAATGATGCCTCCATTAATTAGTGCTGTTTGTAACACAGAAAACTTGTTTTCTCTTCGACTAATTCAGGAATATAGAGCTTGGTTTTTAATCTGAATTCCAAAAAACAAAGAAAAACAATGATCTGCTGAGGACCAGTGGTTTTTTGGGAAAAAAGAAACCAACCTAACCTGCCCATACAAATTTTAAGTTCATATAGAGCGCTGAAGCAATCTGGAATTTAATTTAATTTTTGTATGTACAACTCACTGTTAAGAGCAGAATCACTTCACACTAAGCAGACATAAGTTAGCAGGTGAATTTATAAAATGTCAGAAAAGGGAAAATTAGGTAAAGTTCTAATAGATTAGAATGAGTTCTACTTATTTATTAAAATTATTTAATACAAACTACTTACTAGAAATGAGAAGGAGCAATAGGAAATTCTAGAATTGCCATTCATAAAGTGCTTTAAACATGAAATCAACTTTGGTGAATCCTGTAAAGCTTGTTTCCTTCGCCTGCACTATTTGACAACGTGTCAAAGCCCTCACTAAAACACAAAGCCAGTTCACTTTTATCCCTTCAACATGAACTCCCATCAGAGAGGCTTCAAGTGTTTTACAAAGCACATCAAAACATCTCAGGGGTCATCTAAGTATTTCTGATGTGGCTTTTACAGCACACATGAGCACCCAGGATAATCAATGCACTGCCCATCGCTTGTGTCTTCACAGCATCACAGTAAAAACGTTCATTAACTTAAAATCACATACACAAAAAGAATGTTTCAAAATAAAGGGAAGAAACTTTCAAAAATAACCTAGTGCTACATCCCAAAAGTAACTTTGTATCAGCAAAATGCCTGAACATTACAGCTCTTGCCATTCCGCAGAAATCTGAGGTTCAAATTAAACACTAACCTTCCAAGAATGTGCACTGAGACTTGAACCCATGCAGATCACAAAGTAAAAAGAAAATTATAGGGGGAAAAAGGTACTTCCTCCCTCTAGGAAGCAGATTCACAATCACAAGACGCACGGCCTTTCCCCACATGCTGGAGCTGGCAGAGACCTGCACAACAGCATGGGAAGGTCTTTGGTACAGCCCTTGCACACCACAGTTCAGTGCAGCCAAAGCACCATCAACTGCCCCAGAGCTCTGCAGGTGTCACTAACAAACACTTCCCCAGGACACCACTGAGTGTATTTGACAGTCCAGTGACTGAGCTGTAGATGTGCAGCTCCGCATCAGCCAACTCCTCCAGACTGGCCAACTGTGCAGGACTGAAGGCAGTTCTGCTCAGGCCTCACCCACAAGTCTCAGCTCTCAAACAATTCGAGGCACTGAGAAGAGGGACCTAAGACTCAGATTTAAAATGAAGCTTGTATTTCCATTTCATATTCAGAAGTCATATTCTCAGCAAAGAAACAACATTTCTGAGTGACTCCATGCCCTGTGTTTCAGGCACCTTTCCAAGTCTTACCATCAGATGAACACCCAAAGAAAGGCACCAATGTAGTTACTGGAATGTTTAGCAAAACACAGTCTAGAACTGAACCTACAGTGGCAACGATCAATTCCACAGTCTTACGTGTTTATAGCACAAGTACTTCCTTGCACTGACTGAAAAGCTTTAAGGGTATGAAACTAGGTTTTGTGAAATAGCAAAATAGTTCTAAATTAATGTTTTTTTCTTTTCACTCTTACCAAGAAATCATTACTCAAATTCTAAACCACGCTGCAGTAAAACACAGCTTTACTCTTGCAAACATTTTTCCCACTGCCTTCTCACTTCTGTGAACCCTCTAGGAATTAAGTTACTTATTAGGGGGAGGTTACAAATTTGGCCCAACTCTAAGAAATACTTTGGACTCTCTAAATTTTAACTTCGGACATTTTAAGGACAACAAAAGGAAAATTAAGTTCTGGGACATGACAGTTCCTAAGAAAAAGCCCAACAGCTTATAAATTAAAAATCCGACACTTACATGTGCTACATTTGATGGTCTATTAATCTGCTGAATATCAGCACTATTAGTAATGTTCCGTAACGTCCGCACGGCTGGGCTCCACGCTGCCATCATTTCCTGCCGGTCAGAACTCTGGGCACCTTGTACCGAAGCCATGAGATTGCCCCTCATATCCGGAGGCAAAATGTTACCTGGCACTGGTGGGACATTGGCACACAAATTAATTAACCCAGAGTCTTTCCCTTGAGGCAACCTACGTTTTGCTGCAGATGCCTGTGGGACTTCAGCTGGTGTCCAGTTCAAATTCCTTTCTTGCTTTTCTGGAGAGGAATCTGAAGAATCATCAAACATCAGTTCCCCTTTCGCCTTATCAGCAGTCGTAGATTTTGGTGAAAAAACCTGATCACCCAAAGGTGATCCTTCTCGAGAAGATGCTGGGCTTGATAATTTTTCATCAGTACTAGCTTCATTTTGTGAGTCTTGTTCTTCATTTTCTGCTTCTTCCTCCTCTTCCTCCTCCTCCTCTTCTTCCTCTTCGTATATAATCAAACGAGGATGATAAGGAGTCTCTTCTTTTTTAGCCTTATCAGCTATAGAATCCAGTACCCAGTCTGGGGTCACAATTTTAATGCTGTCCCGTTTGTAAGCACATTCATATTTTTCCTGAAAGGGAAAAAAAAAGATTTAAAGGAAAAAAAAAAATCCCAAATAACTTTTTTGACAGCAGGGCTGAAGCATCTAGAGAGAGATCACAAGAGACTGTCCAACAACAGAGACTTAATTAAACTTAATTAAACTTCTGTGAAGAACCACAAGCTCCAAGAGATTGAAACAAAGTTCTGCACATTTACGATATAAAAGACTCAGAAACCAAAACTGCACAAGGTGCTGTCCTCACTTGCAAAATTCTTCTCCCATCCAGTAACCAAAAGACTCAAAAATAATGAAATTTGGTTCTGAAAAAGCCTTCGGAACCCCAGCAGCTAGGAACATCACAGTAGTACCAAAACGCACATGATTTTAGGTGGACAATAAGGGGAATCTAAATACAGTTTATACTTACATTTTGTGCACTTAAAAAACCAAGAAGTTAAAAAATCCACCTTACCATGAAAAAGCGTTTAGAGAAAAAGTCCGAATTTCATAATAGAGACAAATACTTATCAGGTGATCAGTGAAAAAAAGAAAATGCATCTCACCAGGAACACAAATCAGGGACTGATCAGATATTTCCCATGTACCTGCTCAGGAGCTGCAAACTGCAATGCTGCCCACAACTATCAAGTTACACTTCTGTCCAAATATTAGACAAATCCATTTCAATGCAAGGTTATGATGTTATGATGTAGAAAATTTCATCTCTCCCTCCTTCCTTCTCATTTCATCACTTGAAGATACACACAAATCTTACAGAATGAGTGTTCTATTTATTCAAGCATCCTCTGATGGAACCCCCTCAAATACATAAAAACAACGAGAGAGAAAGAGAAAACTTTCTTAAGCGAACTTGAAACTAATTTCAAGATCTAATATTTAAAAGTGATTGAACTGGGATTTTCTTTGTATTGTCAAAAAATATAAATTAACAACAAGCACATTCAGAGGAAATTAATTTAATTTAATGATTCTCTAGAGTTATTTCCCACAATGAAACTGTCATTCATGCACAACAAAGACATTAAAGATGAAACCAAGTGTATTTGCCAACACGAGTTTTTATTCTCTCTTTGTGGCGAGAATCATTAAGAATATTGTTTTATCACCTTGTGTCAAGTCAAAGCAATCATCTAGGTCTTCCTAGTGACAAAACTATTCTTGTTACAAGCTACTGAAGATTCTCTTGTAGTAGCATATCAGAGCAGCAGGACTGGAAGTATTTAAAGCATTAATCCTATAAAATTGTTTCCATTCAATGACTTTGTGATTTAAAATATTTCTATCCTACAGCTAGGAAATGCTAATGGTAAGCTCAAAACAACATCCTTTGCTCTAAAAATCTTGCTTTAAGTAAGCTTTTAAGTAAGTATGATTCTTAAATGTGTTTCAGTGTCTCTTACAAACACAGTATTAGGTAATAAAGCTCTTTGCCCAAGCATTACATTTTTTTGTGAAGAATGAGACAATTAGGGTGGTGTTCAATACACCCTTCTGAACAGTCCACAGAATAAAGATCACGTGTGTAAAGAAAAAATAAAAATCAAAACCAACACACACTCCCACCATAAAGCCCCAACCTAACAAAGGTTCTTACATTTTGAAGTATTAAAAACAAGCATGTCCCATGTCCACACTTTCTCTTCTCCCAATGCCATTGTAAAGCTTTTTCCTTTGTATTGCACACAGAAATTTACTGTCATCCTACAAGCTTATCTTAGCATTAGATAGTTTACATTAACTGCAAAATATTAAAAGGGTCATTGCCTGGACAATAATATACTCAATTTGTATAAAACATCAGGAACTTAACAAAACTTTACAGATTTAGGTAACAAGGTCCAGAACACGATCTTAAGAGTTATTTACATCCTAACAACTAAACTGTATGACACCTCATCCACTGACTTGAAATTAAAAGGTGAAAATGTGCTCATGTTCTTAAAGAACAAAAAAATAAAGCACAAAACCCAGAGTTTGCTCCATGCTCCAGATGAACTAAAAGCATCCATGCAACCATTTCTAAGTGAGCTTCAATTTGTTTCAAATATTTTCAGTCTCTGAACTAATGCACTAAATCAATTACAAATACATTTGTTCCTCAGGAAGAGGAACACTTGAACACTTAATGAAGTTTCAGTGAACTACTTTATACCCAAAGCATGACCAGCACTGTAACACAGGAGGTTTCTGATGTGCTCAATGCTGCCTTCAGCCAGTTACCTGATCTTTCTGATTCAATTTCTCCATCTGCATAAACACAGCAGCATTTGATTTCCTATGTGGGAAAAAGAAGTCAAATGATGACACTTAAACTAGAGGGAGCTGTGGATCCCTCCAGGTTAGAAAGGTCTTACAGAAATTTGGACAGATCAGAGAGCTGAGCAATCACCATCCAGACAAAATTTAACAGGAACAAGCGTCAGATCCTGCACTGGGATGGGGTAATAATCGTGGTGCCAGGTACAAACTGCAGGATGAGAGTCTGGAGAGCAGCCCAGAAGAAAGGCATCTGGAGGTTTGGGCTGGTGGTGGAATGTGAGCCAGCAGTGTGCCCTGGCAGTCAGGTGGGACAGCCATGACCTGGTGCCAAGCACAGCACTGCAGCTGGTTGAGGGAGGTGACCATCCCACTCTGCATGGTGCTAGTGTGGCATCCCAAAAACCCCAAAACCGAAAAAAACTTGTTCCTCCTTCTGCTCTCTTTATTCCTTTCTCCCTCATAACATTGAAGAGCATTCTGTGCAATTGTCCTTCATTTTTCTTCGCCGATTCTGCATCTACAGATTTACTTACTACAATCACTGATGACTATGACATGTCAAAATCGGGTTAAGACAAACAGAATAAAGAATAAAATTCTTTATTCAAACAGGACTTTGAATAGTGGTATGAAACTGGACATATTTTAAATTAACCACACTTTAAGCCATGCAGAAAAAAAATAAGAACTGAGTATCTGCAATGTATAATTATGCTGAAATTAGTTGTTAATGAACAATCTTAGGAACTCTAATTTCAGGGAGCTGGAAAATTTCTGATTCTTCAAAAGCAAATGAGAGCTACAACAAGAAGAATTGTACATGTAATAAACTCTTACCCCCTTTGGCTCAGGCACAATCAAATGAGTGCACTTCTTATTGAGGCTCAGCTGGCAATTCCCTCCATAAAAAGTAATCAAAGCCCACAGAGTACTTCGGTCTTCAGATGAAACCTAAAAGGAAGATAAAAAAGCCTTTTAGTTCTACACAACCAGTTGACTTCAGCTGGAAGAACTCAAGTATAATCCATGACATAACATTTACAAGTCTGGCTAATGTATAACCTGTTTCTTTTAAATATCAAATTAGCATAAAAGTTACAGAGAAAAAAAGGTGACAAAGACACACAAGAAGAAAAGAAGCACTAAATCATAATTTTTAACCTGCAAAGAGAAAAACATTCTTCACTCCTGTAAAACTGAATACTAATTTATCATCTTCCACATGAGAAAAAAAGTTGGTGATCAAGCAAACAGAAGTTATTTATCTTGAACAACCTGTATAAATTCATTAAACAGAATGAGAACAAGCAGGCCACATTACTAGCCTGAACTGTTTATTTCTAACAATTTATGTCACAGCAATGTTCCCCCACCTGCCAAAAAAGCCACATGTATTGAAGCCACTCTGAACCAGAGTTAGTGACACAACAACAGACACAACTTGTTAAAAATTCTAAAGCACACCCACACATACATTCTGTTAGCACCTGGGCCCTGATCCTGTGTCTGCTCACACCTTCTGGTCACAGATCTACAGAGCTGCCTCTGAGCAAAAGCCACTGAAGCATCACCCTTCCACTTTCTTTCGTCACTGGCACCCTTGTTAAATTTTCAATGCATTAGGAGTAAAACATGTTGACTGAATATTGCACTAATGCAGAAGTGGAAAACGCAGAATAGAAGCAAAGACTTTGGTGTATTCTGCATTTGAGGATCACATATAGCTGAATATAAGATAAATTACTGGCTGAATGGTCAGTCACATTTTCAGTGAAAACCTGTCTTAGGTGATAATTCACTTAACATACAGAAAAAAGTCACAGTACACCAGAAAAAACAGTTTCTTTCTTCAAAACAAAGCAAGCATCAAAAACACACTGTATATTGGAGTAGACTGCAATATGGTTCACTTCTTACCTGAGAGAGACAAGCAGTAACCCCAAAAAAGATCTGACATGATTCTGGAGAAAAGCCATTTACACTGGAAAGAAGGTGTCAAGGATGTAAAATAATTAAATGAGAGTTTCCTGAGGGACATTAACACAAAAACTAAATAGTGTGCACATTACTCCTCAGATATTATCAAGTGTTTGACCATTTAAAAACATGTATCCTTAAAACCACATCGTCTGTTTCCAATTCAAGCTGTGTGCATCCCCCCAAAAAAACCCTGAAACATGAAAACTCTAATATTATGACTGATTCTGGTAACATCATAAACTTGCTTCTTCCTGGAACACCTCTCTTAGCCCACCTCAGAATTCTTTGCTTACAGGAGTCAAGTCATTGTCAAGAGCTTCCTTCTGTTATCAAATGCTTATTGGCCATGCTTAAAAAAACCAGGAGAACCTGAAGAACACAATGCACAAATATTATGTTTGACAATATTAACACTGAATTAAATTGTGCCACATGAACTCGGGGTCTAATAATGTCTTTATGAAAAAAATAGATTACTGCTATTACCCAGAATACTCTAAGAAGTTCAAGCCTGAAGAACATCCTGAATTCCACTGTGTTGCTCTGCATTTCATCTAAGGTAGAAACCCAGCACTGGATCTTTCAAAAGTGTACATTGGTCTCCTCCCTGCCTCAGTATCTACAGGCAGCACACAAAGCAGGAACAGTTAGTATTTAACTTTTAAGAGGTCCACCAGTTTGCCTGGGGCTTGCACTCTTAAAGAACAGGAATGCAACATACTCTCTTAAAATAGTTACAAGCAGCACAACAATAAAACAAATAAGAGTGAATGCAGCAAAACACACTTTTTTTTTCCTGCCATCAACCAAAGTTCAGAAGTGCTCTGACCCTCTTTTATCTGTACAAGACCACGGAAAAATAAACCTTCCTCATTCTTGCTTCTGCTGCAAAAGAGATCGTCAGCCCTCTTGACGGTGTAATAGACAAGGTTTTTCACACAGAAACTCTTTTTCCTTCTTCACATTCTCCCAGTTTCACTTTTCTGCTACTTCCCTTCAACTGAAAGTTAGTCAGATTTTGGGAACAGCACTTCCCAACATCAGCAGGGCACAGGAGAACACTTTGCTTTCTGAAGTTCCCTCTCATGAAAACAACTAAGAAACAGGTAAAATTACTATGCTTTTATATTGTTTTAAATATTTCTACATTAAACTTCACCTTTCACAACCAACAGGCAAATGCCCATCAAATAAGTACCAGAATTGGTAAGGCAATGCCAAATCCTTAAGGCTCTTATTAGATCCACATGCCCAACTGACACAACGTATTTCTAGGGCTTGTTTCTTCAGAAATTAAAAGACCACTTTGAGCATTACATCTCCAAATTAAAACATAAACAAAAGACAAAAATGCAGAATCTCAAACTTCTGCCTAAACTGGGCCCAAACCCAAACAACTGGAAAAACCAAGCTATTCCTCTTAACTATCGTATGTTTTTGATTATGGCAAGTACCTTCATCCCTAATGAAAGGCAGGATGTCATTGCACAACACAACTCACAAAGAGACTGAAAAAGGACAAAACAAAGTTAAGACTTAACAACCCATTTTAGCGAGCACAATAAGGCTCAGGATAAAATCTAAACCCACCATGTTCTAAGGACATGAAGTGCCAGAAAAGGAAAAGTCAGAGGCCCAAGGAACACATTTATTGCTGACAGGTGTACAAAACTTTCTCCTTCCATGCAACTCAGGAACATGACACTACTGAGACCTGGTCTTTTCATTTGGCTGTTCCTATATACCCACAATAAAGACTTCCTGAGCAATAGCCATTGAGTGCTACATTCCCACATTTATTGCTACAATTTAGTTATGGACTACATCACCCTGGTGTTTAATCCGTTTATTTCCCCTCTGGGTATCCAATAACGTCAGCTCTTAAGAGTGTCTTTTTAAAAAAACACCTTGGTTTCAGAGGGAAGGTAAATTTCCTAACAGTGCAATTTCTCCACAGGAAAGAACAACATCAATAATGAAAAGTTAGGTTACTGAAGCCTGAAAATGTAGCTAATTCCAAGCTACTTTTTGTCACAGTCCACAGGAACGGGGAGAGAAGGTTTACAGACATGCGACATAAGCAATTGTACACTCCTGTCCTGATGATGAAAGGACAATAAACACATCTCTTATGTCCAGACACACAAAAGACAAAAACTATCAGCTAAATCACACCTGAGTGAAGTGCAAAGTCATACACCTTAAAATACCAGGTATAAAACAGCAATTTTGAATCACTGAGGCACATTAAGACCTGAATTACCCACATGAGCACCTGGATTCTCAAATCTACCACCTCTTGTTTTCCATTATGGACACGACCACCTGTTACCTCACCCCAAAATGAGATCTCATGCCTGACAATCTTCCTCCCTGCCATCCTCTGGCACCGTTTGTTGCCACCACCTGCTTGTATCTGTACTGAAATATATTGCTCTGCTTCAGTCTGTCCACAGACAGAATGTTTATCCTGAAAGGCCTGAGAAAAAGAAATAAGATTTTTTTTCTATAAAAATAGTCATTGTCACTATTCTTACGATTCCAACAAAAGAATTGTGGGGAACATAAATAAAGATGAAACAGTAATAACTACCAAGAAGAGGAAGGAATGAGCCATCCATATGCAACAATACATGCTCAAAACAAGAAACACAGAGCCAGCCAAACTCCAACAACGGCCTACCACAGGCAAGGACAGACTACCTAAAAAATGGGAATAGTAACACTATCTGTTTATAAAGTATTATTTATAATGCAGCATTAGGAGTTATTCTGTATTTATTCCTTACTTAATTCTGCTTCCAGAGAAGGGAGAATAGGCCAGTCTATTCTGAATCACCCTTTTCCTCCTCAGCACATCCCAGTGATTTTCCTGGCCCCTCAGGTAAATAATGTGTCACCTTTCAGTTAAAATGTCTGTTTGATAATGCTTTTCCTGCAAGTGCTTACGAACCACAGAACAGCCACAGGGACAGGAAAACTGAAGTAGGACAAAGAAGCTCCCAGCACTCTGCAATACCGGCAGGCAAAACACATAATTTTAAAAATTTAAGCTGCACCTACTTGAAACACTGTTTAATCCCTCGATGGTACCTATTTTAACATGTTTCCAATAGAATTAATTCAGTTTTGTACTTAAAGGATACGGCAGAAGAGCTCCACAGCGAACAGACAAGATCACCCAGGAAGGCTGAAAAAAAAAAAAAAACACAAGACATTAAAAACGTTGGTCTGCATGTACAAAATGTGAATTAACTCCCAAGTTCATACCATGGATTGTTTCAATATGTACCTTCCCGCTTTGGAGGTCTAAGTGTTTCACAGACCTAGTCTACAAAAAAGACTGTTCTTATTTATTTGTAAAAGTTCATCCAAAGGTTGTGCAGTAATATGGGAGCATGACCCCCTTCTCTTTGCCATTTGCAGTACTTTTTCATCCCCTCCCTTTTTTCAGTTCTCTTTGCTCTTAAGAAAAAGTAATTAAAAAACTCTTTGTATAAAACCCTACCTCACACTCATCCAGAAAGGTTCTAAAGACAGAGCAGTTCTGGCTGCTGAGCAGAGTGATGGTCCCTGCCCAACACTATTCTGGGACAGAAGGGCTCAAAGGGATACAGGGAGGTGGCAGCACACGGAGCAGATGTAAGACAATGGTCTCAGTGCAGCAGTAAGGAAGAGAGGGCAAAGAGTGACATCACAGTCAGTATGACATTACGTTTTTCTCAAAAGACAAGCAAAAAAATATATTGTGGCAAATATGTTTATGGTGTCCTAGTTCTTACTGTTCTCTTTCCCTTACAAGGCAGAATCGAAAAAATGAGCTAAAAACATTTCATTTGTAACTCCTCAATCCTCAAGAATTTCTATTCTTTATTCCCTATAACCTGCTATACCATTTCCTCTGACTTCCTTTCCCTTAACACTCAGTTTAATCTTCTCTACTACAGATCATACTGTGATGTTTCCAGGTCAAATTAAGTGACATTAGTGAAAGACTTGCTCTCTTCTAGGAAATGAGTTAATAGCAGTTCTGAAGAAATTTAAATTATTTAAGTAAATGGAACTAGAAAGCAGGAATTGCTCTTAAGATACCAATGTCCTTCCCTCACATGAGAATGTCAGCAATCTTCTTGTCTTTAAGGTTAAAATTATGCCAAAAAACATTGCAGAAAAAGGAACTAAAAATTAATCAGCACACCCACTATAACCATAAGGCCTCCAGCCGAGAACCCTGTATTTTCTGTATTTTTTAGAATTAATTCACAGTTTTACACTGTCAGGTAAATTCTCACGACATAACCCACCAAAGTTCTTCACTGCCATATGTAATCCTGCTGAAAAATAACCCCAAATTATGTACCCAAGGGTGAGCAGTGAAATTCTGGTGTTATTTCTTTTAATGTCTCTCATGACTCCCAGAGTGGCAAGTTTACATTTTCAAACACAAAGCTCAGAATTTTTCACTGGAAAAATCCCTCAAGGTAGTAACAAAATATTGCTAATTCCAGTATGAATAAGAAAGAAAAAATTAAAAAAAAAAAAAAGGAAAAAAATCCTTCAAAAACTTAGAGGAAAAAATCCTATTATTTTAACAAGTTCCTATGGTTTTAAATTAGCATAGTACACATGCAGAATTAATAAAACCATTTTGTATCTTGCCTATTAAATGTGTTTAAAAAAACCCTCAGCAATCTACTACTTATTCTAAATTGAGGTTTTCCATTGTAAGCATCTTCTCATCAGAAACATTTCTCAAGTATAGTTAACAGGACACTGTCACACAGCTGACTGAAGGAAGACTCTGGGAAAAAACCAAACCAGAAAACTCAAAAATACTCAAATGACCAACAGATCCAGAGGAACAAGAGAAAGAACAGAATTGTAATAGAAGTCAGGATATAAGTTTGTGTAAAAAGAATAAAAGGTTTTCAAATGACTGTTTCATTTGGTCAGCACACAAACATGAGTATTTTGTTACAACAATGAAGCTCCTCACCTTTACCACAGGGAGATCAAAAACCTCACGAGATTCCCCAACTTCTGGATTGTCCCCATCTTCTGAAATAATATGTGAAGCCAGTGCATTGTAAGAAACCTCCTTTGCTTTCCCAGCTTTCAGAAGCTGGATAACCTAAACACAAAAGAGAACAGGGAGAAGTCAACAATTTTTGGCACATTTTATCTGACAAAAACGTTAAAGAAGACACCAATACTGGAGGATGAACACAACCTTCTCTCTTTGCTGTCCCCCTGTAGGTGCCCAGCACTCTTTTTGAAGATCCAAATTTTCTCTCAGGCAGGGTAAGAAAACCTTTCCTCTCAAGTGTTTGTTTTTGCATACAGTAGCTCTGGAAGTGTTTGAATATTCTTTAAAATAAGGGACTGAATTTTGTGGAACTGCTGTGTTTCACTCCACTGCTGTCCTCAGAAAAAGCAAAACACCTCCCAACTAACAAAGCACATCTCACTCCTGGTTTTTCAAAGCACCCACAGCAGGTGCTGGTTTAAGAGTTCAGCATTCTCTCAGCTCCACTGTAGAGACCTGTGTGATGAACCCTGTCCTGGCCCCAAAACCAAGACTTTCCTTGGAAAAAAAGCCACAGAGAAAGTAGTGGGGCATAGAGAGGATCAGACAAAAAAATGTCTTACACACAGAATTACACACACAGAATTAATAAGGTTGGAAAAGACCATGGAGATCATCAAGTCCAACCTTTACCTAGGTTAACAACCTATCCAACATCAATCTAACATCTATACCACCTAAACCATACCACTAAGTTCATCATCTAACCTACTACCCTTAAACACATCCAGGTTTGGTGACTCCACCACCTCTCTGGGAAGCCCATTCCAGTGGGGGATCACTCTCACTGTGAAAAAGTTTCTCCTGATATCCAATCTAAATCTCCCCTGATACGGCCTAAGACTGTGTCCTCTCGTCCTTTCACTGGGGGCCTGAGAGAAGAGACCGAAATGTCTTGAAATACTACAGTCTAGAGTTCAAAAGATAAAAATGCAAAGTAAGATTATTGTTTCGTTTTCCTTTTATTATTCAGAAATAATGATTTAGCAGAACCAAACTGGTGCAACGTTCATTTTCTAAAACCTGCCAGGGACAGATGCCCATCCCTGAAAACCTGCTGGTGACATTCCCTTCACAACAGGAAACTCTCCCCACAACAGTGAACAGCAGAGAGCAAGGCACTGCATTCGTTAAACAAAATATTAATTAATTGGTACTTCAGCAATTACTACCTGCCCTGTACACTCAACAGGACAGATAAGCACTGAGAAAAAGAGATTGTCTCAACATATGGCATTGAGCTATTTTATAAATCATCTGTGCCAAGCAAAAAACAAAGATGGAAAAATCACCACCCCATTAAGGAGAGAATTTGGGCATTTCCTGACTGAACTACCTGATTTTAAAATTCCATTAAAAAAAAAAATCAACTTTTTTCTGCAGTGTATGAATATGTGATATTATCAAATTACAAAATAATTACTCTAAAATAACCAAGAAAAGTGATCATGAGCCACCACAGCCAGGAACAGGAGAGAATGTTTCCATTTTCCACCAGGAGACACCTTCCTGCATGAAAACCAGTTCAGCACAAGGGAACACACAACACCATCCCTGCAATGGGAAGAGCTGAATCCAAGTAGAGCACTTCTGAAAACAGCAGGTGTCCAAGAACAGCCCCAGCACAGGAGCTCCTTGTCTCACACAGCTCTCCCTGAGTTACAATCCCTTTCAACTGTTCTTTCAGGGGAAGGCTAAAAACAGGAGTGAACATCATGAAAACTGAGCATCCAAACCTGAGTGTCAGAAAGAAGCTACAAATAATGTGCTCTAAGTATGATTTTTTTACTATCAAAATAATGCTGCATTAAGGAGCTTGTGCAGAGTCTGCTTATAAAAAAAGCTACAGTAGCTTCAGGTAGCAAAGTTTAAACATTATGTGACAGATAATAATTCATTTGATTATTTCATGTGTCAAAAGCTCATGTCAACTTCAACTCTCCTCTCAGAACACACAATTTCTTCAGATTAAGTAGCGCCTGGACTGAAAAGTTGCACTGGCACAATTAATTAATTGAACCACATACCTGTTACTAGGAAGCAGAATGTCCTAATATGAACTGTAAAAATGCTGCACTTTGGGTGTTAGTTTGTACCCATTAAATGAAATTTCATTTTTGGGGGGAAAGCCTATAAATTTTATGTTGTTTCCTCCCACTAAAATCTGTGTTGGAAGAAACAAGAGAAATAGTTCAAAATTAAGAAGTAAGACAATGGGCATAAAAAATAAATAGAACAAGAGATAACCAGAATCCAAATATCCTGTTCAAAGTCTTTGTGCTGCATTTCATCACTTTTATCTCTTTCTGAAGGAAATACGGATTTCAATCAGTGCTCCCAAAGCCTGATGGTTTGGCTTTACGTCTTTTAGGAAAGCAGGAAATCATTTATTAAAAAAATAAACAGTAGCTGACATTTAGTCATCACCCCCTGTAAGGTGTGAGCAGCACAGTGCACATCCCAGTGGAACAGATGTAGAGTTGGGAGCCAGCAGCCTAATTCTCCCTCCTTTGCCAAAGAACATCCAAGCACAATTCCAGACTTTTGTTTCCCTTCCAATTTATGCTGCACACACACTTTAAAAGGCAGTGGGGATGCAGTTATTCACCTGGATAATTTGGGTTTTCCTCACTCTTGGATTTGTTTTGATCAGCTGGGCCTCTCTTCATATTTACTAAGACAACTGGTTTTCCATGAAGCCATCTGGAAGTTTAAGCTGATCAAAGTGTGCTCCTCTCCAAAAGACGAAGGAGGAAACTTCTTTTCAAAATCAAGCAGGTAGCTACTTTTATATGGAGTAAAGAGGGCCAAATACATTTGTAATTTTTACATTAGTAATGGGACAAATTTTACTTTAAGAACTGTTTGAGTTTGATTAAGAATTTCTGCTCAGCCTAAAACACACCCAGTAAAAGCCCCTCTTGTTCAGGTGTCCCCAGGGCACACAGAGGAAGTGCCCTGGTCTCAGCTAGGATGCAGTTAATTTCTTCTCAGCAGTTGCTACAGTTCTGTGTTCTGGATTCAGGACAGGAATAGTGGTCATAAAACACTGATTTTTTGCTAAGTCAGAGGCTTTTTTCTGTGTGCCTCATGCTCTGCCAGTGCGGTGCACATGAAAGAAGCTGGGAGGGAGCATGGCTGGGACAGGTGAGCTTTAGCGGCCAAAGGATATCCCACAGCACAGAACATTCCCAGAATAAAAACTGAGGGAGTTTCATGGAAGAGGGGCTGATTTGGGTTCAGAAATGGGGTCTGGCATTGGTCAGCAGGTGGTGAGCAGTCACATCATACATCACTTTTTTTTCTTTCCCTTTTTATTCTCTTTATTTTTTAATATTACCATTATATCTTACCTTGTTTTCAAGTACTAAACTGTTCTTATCTCAACCTGCAAGTTTTACTTTTGATTCTCTTCCCCATTTGACTGGGTAGGGGTGGAGGGTGAACAACCGTGTGGTGCTCAGTTGTCAGCTGGGCTAAAACCAGGAGAGCTTCCCCTGAGAGCTGCCACCACACCCAGCCCAGCCCAGCCCAGCCCAGGTAAGTCCAGCCCACTCCAACCCACCTCCTCTGACCCCACTCTGCCACCCCAACCCAGGCAGAGAATTCAATGCACCCAATTTAGAGCAAATCAAAGCCCTATGATGATGAAGAACAAGTGAAGAATAAAACTTAATGTGAGAAAGAAAATCAGCTTAAGAGAACACTCGTTCACTCGCTCTGTGGGAAATCTGCTCGTTGTTCTCCTGTGCCAAGTACAGGCCTTTTGGGACACTCTTTATGTGATAAATGATGTACAAGGGTCCTACTGGATTTTTGCACTCATTCTCACACACACAATAATATTGCTGCTGTAAAGTTGTTTGTAAGTGTGGGAATTGTTATTTCAGCTCTAAGCCAGATACCCAAAGATCTAATGCTAAAGAGCTACATTTTGTATCAAAGACCTGCCTAAAGAAGAGTTTTAACTGTATTCTTCCTAGACTGTATTACAGGAATAAAAACTATCTCAACAGGTCTCCAGGTCACTTTTAGGCCCACAAGGCTCAGTGAAAGCCACAGTACGATGCCAAAGGACTCCAATGCTGAGCTAAGACTTGACTGCAGCAAATACCAGAAGGAGCAGAGACTCCAAACTTCAGTGTGAAGCTCGCAGCAACCCGCTCGCACAGAGCTGCCGTCCCAATGCTCCACAAAGTAGGCTTCCAGCACCTGCCTAATCGGACACGCCGCAGAAACTTCGCCTTAACCACGACTGGGGGTGTTTGTCCACTGCGAGGCCACCTGGATCCGCCGTCCCGGGGCACGGCCGGACACCGGGCAGCGCCTTCTGCCCCCTCGTCTCCCGGGCAGGAGCCGAGACGCGTCTTAACCCGCGCCGCGGCTCCCGGGGCGGCAGCAGGGCCGTGCCCAGGCGGGAAGGTCCGTGCGGGAGGGAAGACCCGGTCCCGCCCCACGGCCTCTCCCCGCGTCCCGAACGCACAGGGGGCACAGGGAGGGGCCCGTGCCCGGGTTCGCAGGAGCGGCGGCCGCTGCCCCCGCAGCCCAGGCTGGCACGGCCCGGCCCGGCCCAGCAAGTCCCTCCGCCCGCTCCTCCTCCGCTCAGGCGGCGGCGGGGCCTGCGCGGCGGGGCCGCGGCTCCCATGGCGCCGGCGGCGATTCCGGCGGGTACGGCAGGGATCGGGGCCGAGTTCGGGGCCGGGATCGGGATCGGGATCAGGACCGGCTCCCCCCTGCCCGCCCTCCCTCACAGCC
>VXBA01004176.1:467815-486752 GCA_013399895.1 Serilophus lunatus
CGAGCGGCTGAGGCGGGCGGCGGGGATGCCCGGCCCCGCCCATTGGCGGGGGGGGAGGGGGGGCGGGAGCGCGCTCAGGCCACGCCCCCTGCAGGCCACGCCCCCCGGCCGGCCCTGAGGGGACGGGGGCGATGGCGGCGGGCGGCCTCAGTCGCCCCCGCGGGTCCAAGAGTTGCGGTGTGTGTCCCAGCACCCAGCTCGTTAACGAACACGCTGAGTACTCCCAAAATCATAGAAGGGGACTCTTATGGCTGGAAAAGACCATAAGGACGAGTCCTTATGGAGTCCAACAGTGTCCAACAGATATCGAGCATTCTCCCCTCAAAGCGTCCTTCTAAGTCACGCCTAGAGGGGAATGTATTTTACCCAACTTCAGATAATAGAAGACAGAAATCAGCACTTTATAGAAGTTATAATTAACAGAGAGAAACGGGCACCTTCATATCCTGATTCATTTGGCACATCTTAAAACATCCCTGCATTGATAGAGGTGTTTATAATATAACACGAATATAAAATATAATATTATATATATTACATATAATATAAATCTTGCCCTCGTACTCTGCTTTCCAAAGGAGTTTTGGACTTCCTTACAATACCTTTATGTGGACAAAGTGTCCCTCCCATACTCAAGTGTGATGTTATGACATGGCATTGAAAAGCTTAATGAAATAAAAACACAAGATACTTATTGTTTGCCTCCTGCCTGCAAGGCCTGTCTCACTTTCCCAGGAGAAAACTGGATTTCTTTAGCCTGAGTTATTCCTGAAACTATGATAGAAACTATTAATTGGTATGCCAGTAATTTATTTACTTTTACTGGAAAAAAAATTACTGGATAAACTTATTTATCCAGTATTTTGGGGGAAGTTTAGGGGAAATGTATAGTCTAGTATAGTCTAGTCTAGTCTAGTCTAGTATAGTATAGTATAGTATAGTATATTCTAACTTCCTTCTCACCCTTTTCCAAGACAGGCACTCCACTCACCTTTCTCCTGGTCTCCTGGATCTCTACATGACATTATCCCCCTTTTACTCCAGCAATATAAGAAATACCCAACTTAATACATGTTCTTTTCTTTCTCCAGAAAGAGATCTTACTCTTTGCTTTTAGATTCTATTGTCTTGCCAACCCTCTCCAGTACAATTTATATTTTTAAGTGAAAACCAGAGTAAAAAGTCCTTAAACTTTATAAGATGCACTTTTCCACTTTTATATGATGCACTTTTTATTTTCATAGTGCAGGAAAAAAAGTAGAAATAACCTTCTGCTTTTAGATCCATTTATCCCTTTCATCCAATAATTCGTATTCTCATCTCACTTTCTATCTTTTCTAATAACCCTTGTTTAGAGTCATTTTCTTCTGTCCCATGTATTTCCTGGACTGTCTTTGAAAAACTCTTCTCTGAGCCTTGCTTTCCATTATAGCCACCCTCCAGGCCCAAGTCCAGCCTTTGCTTTCTCAGTTCCATAATTTTCACTCTTTCCAACTCCATTTTTGATCCATTTTGACTTCTTCCCACTAAGTTAGAATTACTTTGACCAAAATCTTCATTCACCTGCAGTGAAATATTTTTTCTAATTCTTCTTGATCTATCAGATATCATTAATGTCATTGCTTCCCAAGTTTCATTTCCTGTTGGGTTTCATTGCCTCTGTAATCATCTGCATCCTCCAGCACCAGTAATTTTCACCTCTTTTCTTTGATAAATATCACTGCCTCTCAGTTTTCTGTTCCACATTTTTCTCTGAGCTCTTTTCTTTTCATGATGTCATTCATTACTTGGCTTCACCTCTCTCAGTGTGATTGCTAAATTGCTCCTTCTCACAGGAATACTTTCCTTATATCTAATCTCATGCACTGTCACATATTCCCACTTCACAAAAAGAATACCAAAGTTCTGTCCTCCAAGGGTTTTGTCCCTTTGATTTCCCTCCTCAGCCTATTTTCTGTGTTATCATAATGAGTTCCCATGGCTTTCCTATCCTTTGGGTTTTCCATAGTCAAATCATTTTTCATTCTTCACACAACTCCAAGATTATAAGTATGTCAAATCAGGCATTATGCTATTACTGACAAAGAGCATAATGCAAACAACCAGCACACATTTATCACAACAATATCCCAAACTTTCAGTTGGAATTGCAGCTACTGCAGCATCAGCTGGGGCCAGCTTAGGTCTTCTATTTGTTCAGCTGGCCAAATCAGAAGAATATGAGATGAATTTGGCATTTCAAATTGTAAAAATTTGAAAATTCTCTAGCAATACAAGGTCAGATTACTGTGTTAAATCATTGAAATTCGCTTCAACAGCGATTTTCAAAAAAAAAACAACCCACCAAATACTCATTTATAGGGGTAGTTGTTCTCTAACTCCATCCACCATATAGAAGCATAATGAAGTGTAAAAAAAGAGAAAGGTAAAGAATGAACTGAAGTTGGTTTACCAGATGAAAATTGTTTTATAAATTCAGTCCCGTATAGCAAAGGTGAAGTTGTTGTGGTCCTGACATGGGATGCGGGATGGGAACATCTGGGTTTATCCTCTTCTCAAATGGAGTAAAAGCATCTTCACTGAGGCACAAGGCAGAGATGGCCACTGGATGCCTCAATCCTCTGGATGTTCTTTAATCACAGAGCTTTTGATAGAAATGGGAAGAATGAAGCCATCATACCTTCCTTCCACCAAATGTATGAGCCCTGAAAGCAGTTTCTGGGCAGAGCCCCAGGGCTGTGCTTAGAAGAAGGAGAACTTGGAAAATCTTGCTTGAGCTCGAGCAGATGTCAGGTAGGTGACCAAAGGTGTTTCTGTATGTGCCATGAAGCAATGCATAGCAACAGGTCTGCAGAAAGTGTCCCTGGTAGCAATTTAGACACTTGCCAGTTTTAGTGGCCCCTGAGAAGTAATTTTTAAATCTCAGTGTTGAATTATGGGTCACACAGAGTGGCTGTTGTATTATGAGCAGTAATACTAACTTTCTCACACAGAAGAACCTTTCTTTATTTACAGTTTTGTTGGCTTCGAGATAACCACTTCCAGGGGAAAAGAATGCTCACATAAACAACAATTTTTTCTCCTTGATTATCTTCTAAATATGCACTAGAATTAAATTAACATATTTTTTACTTCTTTATGTCTTTCATGAGTCACCTGTCACAAAGTTCTTTAAATTCCAGTAATTAGACTATTTCTAACAAAAAATGAATAGCTCAAATTTCTGCATCATGTGAGTAATCTCGTTTACAAACTTCAAGAGCAGAAAACTAGATTGAAAAAGTACGTTATTGAAGAGAAAATTATGCTATTGAAAAAGAAAAATATCCCCTGTATTTGCCAGAAATAAATTCTGGCTTCTGCTCACATGTCAGCACACAGAACTCAGCCAAATCACTCAGCTGGTCTCACTGCTCAGCCATAGGCAGATGTACAATAAAGCTCTCTCCTGTATTTAACTTCAATATGGATTTGCTAAGTTAGGAGATAAAGCTCATCTGTCAGTGGAAGGAGGGGGGACACAAGTAGTAATCTGGAAGGTGCTCCTAGAACCATCCCAGGGATCATCACCCCATCAAAGGTACGAGGGCACACTGGTGGGTGGGAACACAAACCAAGGTTCTGTACAATAACTCCCTAATGCACAGGTAGAGGGGGAGCAGGATAAGGCCATTCATGCTGTCCCTCTGAGTGTGTCTGGGATGTCTGGCTGACCATGTACATATGTGTGTATGTCATGTATATATGTGTATGTGCCAGCTAGAAATCCATGTTCACCCTCACTACTGCTTGGGCCTGGGGACACAGCAGCAGCTTTGTCTCTTAATCCTATGGGATCCACGACAATAAGTTTTCTTCCAACTACTCATTTTGCCCATTCATTTTACCCTCATTCAGAAGGCTTTGCAGCCTCTCCCTGTCCCGTCCCTGGACCTGTGCACACCACATAACATGGGATGCTCAGTCCCGTGGTGACGTGTTTCCGTGTTGAGCCAGGGAGCTGTTAGTGGGTCTGGTCACAGCACACAGGGGTGAGACTTGTTGAAAGGAACTTAACACTTGCGGAAAAAAAAAGTATCCCAAGGACATGGCAGAACCTTAGTCTCCACAAGAAACATCCAAGAGCAGTACCTCCAAATAGTCTCTGCTCTGATGGAGCCACAATGTAATTGCATGAGAGCAACCACTTGCAGGGGTCAATTATGCCTCAATACTTTTATTTCTGGGCTTAGTAAATCTGGTGAATAGACTGAACAAAGATGGTGCACATCACAATAGTCCACAATGTTCTGAACAGCACATTATCTGAGCTATAAACACGTCAAGCATGGTACCTAATTTAACTTTGAGAGCTCTGTGCATAGAACTTCATGATCATGTTTCCCGAAAAACTGTAAAGTGATCTGAATTTTGTAATGGGTGTTGCTTGCAAGTAGTGAAAGCCCACTGAGATGACAAGATTTGTGCAGACAATTAGTCTTTGCTTACATAAATGCCTTATTTGTGTGCACAAATGATTTTATGAAAAATTCATATGCACCTACAATATCATATTTAGGCATAATTGCTTGTGAAAAAACAACAGCTTGATCTTTTTTTCTTGCAGTTAATTAAATTCAGAACTTAGATTAAATTGTATATTTGTTTTACTCCAGTGAGCAGAAGGCTTTCCAAGTCCTTTGTTAATAATACATACTTGATCAAGTAGCAGCTGGCTCTCTAGATGTTACTCTCCCAATAAAATAAATCTTCACAAAGTACCCAGTGTTTTACAGAAAGCTGATGTTAGTTTCGATGTGTCTGGAAAGTTGTTGAGAATCCCAGAAGGCATGCTGCCTGCATTATCACCATTTCTATTTCTTAACGTGAATAAGAATCTGTTTTTTAATCTGAATCAAAGTGTGAAAAACAGGTGCACAGAGGACTCTGCTTTGGCTTGAGCTGTCTATGCATTTTTCCTCTTTCCTTCAGTAGGACTGATTGCAATGGGAAATATGATTTATCATTAAAAACTTAATCTGTACAGCCACACCGAATCCTAAAAGGCTCCCTTGGAAGTGATAGTTTCATTTTTGATTCTCTTCTAGCTCCAGAACTGCACTGAAAATCCCTTGTCATTTGCGTGACAGTTTTCTTTTTAATATAATAGTTACATTTTTTTTTTTACAAATGCAAAAGTTATACCTTTACTATAATTGTGCATAAATGAGCAGAGGAGGAGACTGCTCTCATTATCACATCTTAGAGTAAGGGCATTTTTTATCAGAAGTGAGACACAGTGTTAAAGGAGGAGGTATACTCTATTGTGTTACCTTCTAAGAAATGTCTCTGGCATATTAGCCCACAGGGAAAGATGAATAGGATTTTGTGTGTCACATTGCAAGGATAAAAACCAGCCCTAAGATGCAGCTGGTTGTGCCTCTATCAAAACAGAGCTATCAGGGAGGTACATGGGGTAATTGCATCAGTTACATGTGTCTGAAGCCATTTCTGTTCCAAGACCTTCTCCTTCAAGTGTGACATGAAAAAACATCATTACAGTCTTGCTTGAAGTAGGTCTGCTGGGAGGGCTGCATGGGAAGCTGTTAAAGGAATTAAAGGTGAACACTGGTGCAGGGCTCATCCAAACTACAGTCTGCACACATACAGCTGAAAGGAGCTGCCAGCACGTATGGAGAGAGCGGGAGGAACCTGCAGCTAACCCTCCTCTTTTAAAACTTGTAGTTGTAATTTCCCCAATACCTTGTCCTGGTGTTGTAAAAATTCCTTATGGTCTTCCCTAAACACAAAAGTGTTCCCTAAACTAAAAATCACAGAATCATGTAGGTTGGAAAAGACCCGCAAGATCATCAAGTCCAACTTCATTAACTAGGCCGAAGCACTAAGTGCCACTTCCAGTCATTTCCTGAACACCTCCAAGGATGGTGACTCCACCATCTCCCTGGGCAGCCCATTCCAATGCTTAAGATTTCTCTGAAGAAATTCTTCCTGATGTACAACCTGAACTTCCCCCAGAACATGTCATAGAATGGTTTGGGTTGGAAGGAATCTTAAAGATCATCTAATTTCAAACCCCAATATCTCATCTAAATCTTCTGTTTTGTAAACAAGACTGATTCTTTCTGTATTTGCCTCAGACTAACAATAATCATCTCTACATAAGTTACATACGTACCTACTTTTACACATACATGTATATAAATGTGTGTGTGTGTGTCTATGTATATATATATACACCTACATTATAATAATTTCTTAATGAGCTCTGGAACTGATTGTATTGCACCATGAAAGAAGACAAGTCCTCCCAGTGTTCTGGAACAGAACAAGTAATTTGCTACAAATATAATATATTTTATAGGCTCCATTCTTTGCATCTCAGGAGAAGTCTTTGCTTCTGCTCCAAATCAGGTACCTATCAATTTCAGTGCATTTTCTGAGTTTGAGAAAAGTGTTTGTGAAACATGGTGGGTAATTATCCCTGTAATCTTTCTTTGTAACTTGTCAAGATTTGCTTCATTTACAAGCTTTCCATTGGGGTGTAATTGCTATCAACAAAACAATGGAGGATGAAAATTTTCCTTTGAGCCTGGGCTTTCATTCTTGTAGGCTTGAAGAAAAGTTAATGAAACCTCAAGTTACTGGAATGTGTTTTTCTAGAAGGGAACAAACTTGGCATTATTTGTGCCAAATCTTTTTTTTTTTTTTTATGAGATTCAAAGAACTCCAACACTTGTGTTTATTTTTGTCATTATTAATGCATAAATGTAGAAAAAGGCAACTAAAGTTGGTGGCATTGCAGAGCACATTACAGAACAGAGTGAGCCTGGGCACTGCTCTGAGATGATCTCCAATATTCATTTATGGCTTTGTTTTTATGAGTAGAGTGAAAACTCTAAATTACTCCTGATAAAATATTTACATCACATCGCTCTCTTTCTGTATGTTGTCCATGAAGTCAAGTATTTGTTTTACTCATCCAGAAGGAAAAATGGACAGAAAACACTTGCCTGAGCATGTGTCACCATGCTCACAGAGAAGTTTCAGTGTCTTGGGGGTGACCTGGGCTAATCTTGCTGAGAACAGTCTATTAAAAATGGCTGTTTTTTCCACAGGTCATTCTCCTGACTCAGTTATCTCAGTGCCAGCTCAGTACAGGCAGTGACTCAGGGCTCCAAAACTGGAGTAGGAGGCACAGGGCAGCAGCCACACAAGCCCACCTGTGCCACCAGAGAAATTCCTATGTAGCCATGGGGTCTATGGGTTAAAACCAGTGAAAATTTCCCTGACTGATGTAAATTCACAGCAACTGCATTATCTTTGGAGCAGCTCCTCCAATTTAAGTGTCAGACCAGAAGGTCACTTAGATTAACCTTCCACATGGAGCACTGGGAGCAGAATTGATAATTCCATTATTTGTCTCTAAAAACAGCTGCAGTCTGGGAAAACATTTCTGCTTTATGACCTTCCCAAATGCTGAAGCTTAGAGCAGTATTTTCAAGGTATCTGAAAGACAGGTGCCTGTACATCCTTAGAAGCTGACACAGAAGTAGACAAAGTTATTTGTGATACAGTACAGAGAAGATGATTGTATCTGTCACATGTTTGTGGTTGCAGTTCTGGGAGGCTCCCAGTGCCTACATGTGGATGTGACCACACTATGTAGACAAGTAGTTATTTTTTCTGTATTGGACTACCACTTTCTTTCTCCGTGGAAGGAACTTGATTTCTATTTCTCAAATATTTTCAAATGAAATGAAGAACTTACACTGATATTCTTGAAAAGCATGTTCTGACAGCATTCTGGTAATAGCCTCGAGGCCAGAAGTAACCAGGAGGTCTTCTGATGAGCATGTCTTATAATTTATCCTTAAATTTAACCAAATACTCTCTCTGAGCCGAGCTGAGTCTTGATCTGAAGACATCAAGAGATGAATCCACGGCTGCTCCTAATGAATAAGTCTTAACAGGCCCTCAGAACCATCTTAATTGATTAGAGATTGATATCTACAACCCTGCCTCTTTAGTATGCCAAGGAGAAAACTTTATGAAATAACATATTTGTTCCTTAAGTCTCTAATTGTCTACTACCCTTTAATGTAAAAAAAAAAAAAAAAAAAAAAAGTTATTGATTGAGTATCTAGAGTATGTCTGTTTTAATGGTGTCAACTATTCAGTACTAACCTGGAGTTGGGATTCAAAGTAATGGAAGCCACTGTCAAGACTATCTCATTTGAGCTGAGCTGAGGACAAACATGGACATACTGTTCATACTCTCACACCAGTCCTGGCTCTAAATCTTTTTTTTTTTTTTTTCCTATCAGGAAGGTTCCAAGGAAACAAACTCCCTAAATGTTTTGGTTAGTTTTAAAACATGCTCTTTGATATGTCAGAGCTCTCTCAATAGATCTCTGAACCAAGAAAGTTTAGAATTTATGTTTCGGGGTCTACTCTGTTGTGAACTGACTGAGGCCAAGTAAGGTGTAAGCTTCCAGTGTGGCTCCCTCAGTGTCTAGTATGGTTTTTCAATTCAATCATATACCTGATGTCTCTCCAATCCAGTCAGATATGGCTGAAACTTCCCAGGAATTGGGGAAAATGGACAAGTGCCATACCACACAGAAGAAAATGTGATTGCATTGAACCTCTGCAAGACACCACCCTACAAAGAAACTGTTTCTTTTTAGTTTGGCATAGTACAGACAAACTCGTTAGTTCTCCTGTGTGCCTAAAGGACCATCCTCCTCCTTAAAAGCTCATCCCCCTCCTTCATCACTGAGGCTTCTGCCATGTTCATGTCAATGTTGGTAATTTTCAATTTATGATACTGTGTTAGATACTCACAGGTTTAACCTTTGAAGAAGCCACTGAAAACATCTCTGGGTTTACTTAGAGCTTGCTAAATTCCCTATATAAATTAGAGGAGCCTCAGGATCCCAGGACTTTCCACATCTGAATTATCAGTGTTGCAAATGGAAGAAGAAATCGTGGCGTGAGGCAGCAAGCACCAAAGCTGTAATGATCTTCCTTCAGGGAGTCAATTATATTTGCTGTTTGCCTTATGGCACACGTACGTGATTACTGTGTGAGGGCCAGGATACATTTGTTTAATGTATCCTTGAACTCTATTACATTTTCCACTCATCTTGCTAGAGCCTTATCTTCACTTACACTCCTTTCCATATGCCTTCGGCTGTTATTTGTTACAAGACCAACCTGACCCTCTTGTATCCAAAATGTCACTGAATTAAATCAAATTTTTATACTTTTCAACTTGGACAGTTATCTCTCGATGCACATAACAAACAGATAATGAGATCTGCATTTTATTAGACACAGTGGAGCTTGCTGATGTTTAACTATTAGGCAGAACCATTTTGCTCCATGCAGTTACAATTACATTATTTTTCTCTGTGGCTGGATAGCCATCAATTGATTTAACTCATTTTAAATATGTAGTAAAGTATTTTCCTGAGTGTTGTTTGCATTCAGATAACTTAATAGATTTCTACACCTTTTTTTCCTAAAAAGGAAGGGATTTTTCTGGAGTTACATTTCAGTCTAAGCTTTTTGCCTCAAAATTTTGTGTCAATTTTCCCAAGCTTTGTCTCTGAGTCAGGGATGCTCCAAAATCCCATTCTTATCTTTAAGTATATCCTCAAACCCTGCTCATTTGAATGGGACTAAAGCATATATTTGAAATTAAACAGTCTTGAATGAGTGCCTGAAATAAGTCCAACTAAAAAATGACCCACTGAACACATTCCAATGGCTGACATACACACCATCTAGCTGTGTTCTACACATTTTGTGCTTTATATGTACATGTTCATAATTTATGATTCATACAGTGCTCATGATGACTAAGTGATAACAGCAGCAAAGTGGGATCTAATCAAGGCAAACATTTAGGTCTATCATGGGAGACAGGAAGATCAGCTCTCCCCAGAAGAGCTCAGATACCACATCTCTCCCCTGTGTGCCAGGAGCCAACTCACACATTCATAAAACATCCAGTTAGTAAATATCAGAAGGTTACATCCCCTCACTGGTCTTGTGTGCATACTCCTGCTCTGGCTCAGTGGAAGGAGAGGAAGAGAGACATGCAGGCAGGTGGATCTGACTCCCTTTACAATTTAAGGTGACAAGAACAGAAGCATTATGTCATCATTTACTACGTCTAAATTTGTGGAACGTGATTTCTCATAATAGACTGCCTTGATTGATACTGAACATTTTGTACAGCAAAAGCTCAACCATGTCTCTCTTCATTTGAAAGGATAAAGGATATAAAAGACAGTAGAGGAGTATTATTATTCAGATAAAGCAAAGAAAGCTTGATTCAGATAGGGATGTCTTTTTTGTGATTTACTAAGCAGTCCACAGGATTTAGATATCTATGTTTTAGACACCTCAGTTTTATATATAAAAAAAAATCTTATTACATTTCAAATTAATAATTCTCCTTGAAATGAATAGAAGAGATGCATCCAGAGCCATAGATTGCTTCAGAAAATCTATTTCCTCACCTATTTCACTGATGTCCATAGGAAGCAGCTGCCACAAATTTTTATAATAAGCACTAGGCATATGGATGGCCAACTGTGTTTCCACAACTCGAGCCTGTGCAGCAAACCTCACCTCTGTAAAACAGTCCAGCTGGGAGTTTATCAGTAACTGTTTCCAGGATTCACCTTAATGAACCCACTGTGGTTCTCCATAACCCATGGGGCTCTTTTGTAACTATTGCCATTAGCTGAGGTTGCAATGCCATGTTTAATGGGGCAGGCATCTCACCAGGAGCACCTGGGGCAAGGATATTGGGATTTGTGGTTCCTTACAATCACGACTGTCATAAAACCAAAAACCCTCCTTGAAATGGAGAATGTGCATTGTGAAGAGACCATTTGTCTCTGTGCATCTTCCTTACGATGCATCAAGCCCAGGACTCTGCCGGCAGCCTCCCATCAAGATGTGGCTGTGCTGCAGAAGGGCTGATGGCAGGAGAAGGACTGAGCATCAGCAGCCAGATTGGCTGGAGTGATACCAAAACAGGAGGGATGGGAAGCACATGTGTGTGTGGGCAGCCCTGCAAGCCTGATACTAGTGCTAGGAGTCCAAGCTAAGGGACGGGAGATTTCACGTGTGAATGTTGGATGGAAAGGCTTTAAAACATGAAAATGTTGTTGCTTGGGTTTTTTTCTCTTAAATTATTGGTCATGATTACAAAATTAGATTTATAACTCTACTGCCAAGTCAGTTGCTAGTGATGACATAGCAAAAGATGCCCATGTTAATTATTCTAATGATAGTAAAACACAGAAGAGAGGCAGGAGCATGCAGTGAAGATGGTTAAATGTGTGGCAGTCTGCCCAGAAAGCTTTGAAGGTGTATCAGGTCAGATGAGGAGTCCTGTTAAAAACCAGTGATTTCTTTGTTTCTAAAATGAGATTCAGATTTTAAATGTTTGAGCCATCTTCTGTGCAGATTAATATAATGAAGACAGGCCATGAAGTATGCTCACATGAAAACCTGAATAATTCAGTGGAAATGGAAGATTTTTACTAAATTTACACTTAAACTCTGATAAAATCATAAAAAACACTTCAGTTGAAACCTGAAAGTGAACGGTAACCACAGAACAGGTAACAGAAGTAACTGCAGAAGGTGAACTTACAGGAGCTACTAGCTGACCAAATCCAGCCAGGTCCCTTGGCTTTCAGGTCACATACTGAAATCTCTGCAAGGACTGGAATTACATAATACATTGCATCTACCTGGAGGCATCTGAAGAAAGGGAAGGAAGGGCTCTGAACAGAAAGGAGGGACTAACTGATGGCAGATGCCAGCAGCTCCCTCCAAGCCTGGTGGCTTCACTGTGGGATACAGCCAGGGTGAGCACACAGCTGTACCCCAGGGTGGCTCAGACATGCTCAGCCCCTCTTGCTGGATAGGTTTTCCCAAGACCAACTCTTGCACCAGCTTATTTCCAGTGTCACACATCATGCTCCCAGTGTGAAAGCTGAGGCTCACACACCACTGGGCCACCACCTTTGAGCAGCAGTCTACCAACCTTGACACACAGACCAGCAGCCAGGAAAAAAAACCAGCTGTTTTATAATAAAACGCATTGCTAGATAATTAAGAAAGGCCAGGCAATATTTTGCTGTCAAAGCAGTGAATACTGGTTGTCAAAAACAACGGTGTTACTAATAAAAATCCTCGTGAAAGATAGAGACAACCACTTTCATTCCATGAGTTCAGAGAATTTTATAGCAGTAGAAGACTGTTTGATTAGGAGCCTGCTGTGGTAGAAGGGATTAAAAGAATATATTTCTAACATGATGCTGTCAAATTCTACAAGAGAAATGATGTTTGGGACTGTTAAATTTGGGTGTCTTTGTTTAAATAGCTGGAGAAGTTTACTGTCATGCCCGTGATTTGGAGGCAAACTCCTTATCAGACAACAGAAGATATGTACAAGGACTTTTCTTGCACAGACATGGCAGAAGACTCCTTTTAGCTGCAGATAGAAAACATGTGGTCACATCCTACCATCTGACTTTTTGTAACTTTTAAATAATTCCTCTTGTTTGTATGAGCTCTCACTCACTCAAATACCAGTCTTGAATGATAAAGTTAATGGAGGTTTGGGAATAAGGTACTCCAACCAATGGAACTGGGTTGCCCAAAGGCCATGGGAACACACTGACAAGAAGCTGAAAAAAGTATAATTGGGATGAAAGGAAGTATGTGAAAAAATGTTGAAGAACTAGCCTAGAAAACTTCAGAGTGGTTTTGATTCTAATTTTGGTAAATAGATCCTAAAATGTTTTGTCTCTGGAGTTCTGAGAGAACATTTCCAGACTACTTATGGAGTTATGTAAATAAATGTTCCAAAACCTTCCACCTGCAAGGAAGCAGAAAAGTAACCTGGAAAACACCGTACAACAGAAAAACTCATGTTCAGCCTTGCACTGTCACAGCCTTCCCTATAGCTTCACACCTATGCAAATTATCTGCCACTCTGCATAACACTCAAGATAAACAAATCTCTTCCTCAACTTGGCATACAGAAAAAGGGTCTGAAATGGAATAGTAATTGAGTTTTAGAGACCCATCCATTTGCTGTCATCATGCCATCTGTCTCCCTGGCAGAGTCCTTACAGTTTGGATTGGCAACTTTGATTGCCAAAGCTCGTGTATTAAGTTAGATTTACCTAGTCTTCCCACACACAGTTTCTTATTTTCTTATGGCCCTGATATTCTAGATGATTCACAGAACTGCAGGATACCCTATATTCCCAGAAGCATAATATATTTTTGTATTTTTAAACTTTTTTCTTTTTTCTTTTTTCTTTTTTTTTTAATTAGAACTATGTATGATTTTCTATTTTGGTATGTAAGCCACTTGTAGACACTTAGTCCAGAGAAGGACTTACTTCTCAGGGAGTGACCACAGGCAAAGGAGATCAGAGGTGTTTGTGTATATATGTGTTAAGAATTTTGCCACCACCAGAGTATTAAATGAAAACTGTTGATGCCTTATGAGGGCAGGACCCCCATGAGGCAGGCTTCAAGTTATTGCACTACTGTTATAACTGCTCTCTCCAAAGCACCTTTGACTAAAAGCCAATATGATGCCTAATGTAACTCTGCTGACTTCTCTGAAATTACACAGATGATTAATGTTGTCCCTTAAGGTATGAAAGAAGCGATAAAACTATGTACATTTCATTTTTTTACACAGACTGCAACTTTAACTGCAGAAGTGAATAATGTAGGAGTTGCTCTCAGACTTTATTAAGTTATGCTCCAGCTGGTCCTCTGACCATGAACATATTTTTTGCTATGCAAGAACAAAGGGTTTAATTCCAGCAGGACTGAATTCATGTTGGGCAGAAGACAGATAAGCCCTCCTGGCAGTCCATTTACTGTGACATACACAGTAGTGTGTGGTCCCAGAGTCCATCCTCCCTTTAGGCCACAGGGATTGTGGCCACATTTAACACTAGAAACCAGAGAAATAGATACCTGGATTAGCCAGCTGCTTGGCAGTAGAAATGCTTGCATGAGCTGAGAAGCATCATGATCCAATCTCATAGCCAGAGCTGTGACATGATTGCTGAGCCTTGATTGCTTGTGCCCCAAGCACATGCTGTCACAGACACCTGCAGAGGGAGGGAGGCCAAGGGAAGTGATTCTGCCCCTCAATTCTGCCCTTATGAGATCCCACCTGGAGTACTGCATCTAGTCCTGAGGTCCTGAACATAAGAAGGATGTGGACCTGTTGAAGGAGTCCAGAGAAGGCCAGGAAGATGATCATCGGGCTGGGGGACCTCTCCTATGGAAGGAATTGGGATTGTTTAGCCTGGGGAAGAGAAAGCTCAGGGATGATCTTAGAGCACTTTCCAGTGCCTAAAGGAGCTACAAGAGAGCTGGAGAGGGACTTCTGACAAAGGCAGGGAGTGATAGGACAAGGGGGAATGGCTTTAAATTGAAAGACAGCTCAGATGTAAGGAAGATTTCTATGCAGGTGGTGATGCACTGAAACATGTTGCCCAGAGAAGGTGTGCAAGTGTTCAAGGCCAGGTTGAATGGTGCTTTGAGCAACCTAGTCAGGTGCAAAGTTCCTGCCCCCCTGGTGGAAGGAAGGTTGGAACGAGGTGATGTTACAGGTCCCTTTCAACCCAGACCATTCTATGCTTCTGTGATCTCGGTTTCAGAAGACTAGAGTGACATTAGAACTGTGGATGTGCTCTGAGGGTGTGAGAACAACCTCACAGTCTGTGCATTTTGACTGCTCATGTTTGAACATTTTGTTACAGACAGGGAGCGGATGATCTGTGAACGTGTTCTAAAAGCATGGCTGGATGTAGTGTGAGGCTGGACAGAGGCTGGTTGAATGTTAGATGAAATTTAAGTGATGAACACCTGAGGTTTAGAAATTGCCATGGCAGGATGCACTTACTGAGCAGTCTGACAGGCAACTGAGCAGAGCTTTCAGTGATAGTGTGCATATACAGTGGGTTCCTTTAATCCTTGTTTAACCTAGCAGCTCCACCTACTCTGTAGACTGAAATTCTCATTCATTCACTAAGCATGCCCAGCAAAAACTTCTCCTGGGCCACCTCCTCTCCCTTTTCCACCTCTTATAAGGGTAGAAGTTCAAAAGATCTACACACAGATTAAATAACAATGTAAGTCCATTCACCTCATCCCCAAGAGCGGATACTACCTGGATGTGTATGTAGGCAGTGACAACTGATTACACTGAGGAATTCCCTCCTAACCTGCAACCATCAGCTACATATTTTGAATTGGAAGGTACCTCCAGTAAATGTTATTTAGTAGCAAACAGTGTTTAATGCCTTTACTGGAAGGAATTCTGCTAAATCTGTGGAAGTCCTGTCACTTTTAATTCCTCTGGCTCCATCAGTGAGGGTGTGAGATAATCCTGACTTTTTAGCATGTAACCTTTTCTCAGAGACTTTCACAGATGTGATAATTCCACAAACATTATCCACTCGCTACATATCCCAGCCTTCCACTCACTTTTTAAATATACACTGTTTTAAGGAAATGACTGGATTTACTAATCTATGTAAAGTAAACAGCATTTGGTCCTTAAAAGTAACAATATTCAGTCACCTCATTCAGCCAACATGGTTAAAGATTGCAGAATCAGAATTGTGGAATGATCTAGGTTGGAAGGGACCTCTGGACAACATCGAATCCAACCCCCATTAAAGAGGGGCTAATTTCCAAGTCAGATCAGGTCACTGACAGTGCTGTTCAGCTAAATATTGCATTTCATTACAGATGAAGACTTCATAGCCTCTTTGAACTGATTCTAGTATTTGACCACTCTCCAGGTGAATATTTATTTCCTAATTTCTAGTTGGAATACAGAATCATAGAATGGTTTGGACTGGAAGGGACCTGAAAGACCATCTAGTTCCAACCTTCTGCTGTAGGCAGGGACACCTTCCACTAGAACAGGTTGCTCAGAGCCCTATCCAGCCTGGCCTTGAACGCTTCCAGAGATGGGACATCCACAGCTCTTCTGGGCAGTCTGTTGCAGTGCCTCACCACCTTCAAAGGAAAGAATTTCTCCCTAATATCCAATCTAAACCTACTCTCCTTCAGTTTACAGCCATTATCCCTTGTCCTGTCACTCCATATCCTTGTAAACAGTCCCTATCCATCTCTCTTGTAGCCCCTTTAGATACTGTAGGGTGCTGTAAGGTCTCCCTAGAACCTTCTCTTTTCCAGGTTGAACAACTCCAACATTCTGAGCCTGTCTCCTTTGGAGAGCTGCTCCAGCCTTATGAGCATCTTCATGACCTCCTCTGGACTTATTCCAACAGCTCCATGTACTCCTTATGTTGGGAGATGCTAGAGCTCAATGCAGCACTCCAGATGGGGTCTCAAAAGAGCAAAGTAGAGGGGCAGAATCACCTCCCTCGACCTGCTGGTCAAGCTGCTTTTGGTGCAGCCTGGGACACAGTTTGGTTTCTGGGCTGTGAGCACAAATTACTGGGTCATGCTGATCTTTTCATCAACCAGTAACCCCCAGTCAGTATCTGATGTTGTGACTTTCATTCATTGCATCTCATCCTCTTGCTGTGCACCTCTAAGAAAAATTTGCTTTCAGCCTCTCTACACCCACCCTCAGGTAGCAGGAGACTGTGGTAAGATTTTTCCCTTGATCTTCTCTTCTTAGGATTGGTAAATTTAGTTCTCCCTTTCTTTGTATATTATATATCAGTGTGCTCATCACCTTGATTACCTTCCACTGGACTTCTCACAGTGAGGAACCCCAAATCAGACATAAAATTCAAAGGTTTATTGGATAGAGGGAAATAGTTTTACCCCTCAATCTGATGGCCACGCTGTTGGTAGGCAGCATGCTCCAGGATGTGCAGTTGCACATTCTGCACAAGAGACCCACCAGGTCCTCCTCTGCACGATGTTTTCTACCCAGTCTGTGCACTTGTATAGGGTTCTTCCATCCTTAGTGCAGACCCTTGCATTTCCATATATATATATATATGTATATACATGTATTTGTCTACATTTTCTATTTCCCATTACTCTTCTAATTCTACTCTGATACTACAACTGACCTATTCAACTCCAGAACTGCCAATATATATTTTTAAAGTCGAGTAAGTAAGATAATGAAAATATTAATAATTTTTCATGAGAGCATAATCTAGTTTTACTTCTTCAGATTTAATACATTTTATTTTCATTTCCCTTTAAATGTAATTTTTGCCTATTTGTTCCTGAAGCAAAATACAATAACGAATTTTCAGGAACACATATTCCATAATTTGTGGCTGATTCTATTAATTCTGGGTCATAGGTTTTTCTGGGAATAGCCCACGCAACAAAAAACTCTCTGTCCTGGGAGTTGCTAAGTGTTTTGATCAATATAATCACAGTCACAGATGTTTTGCAGCTTGCAAACCAGGAATTTTAAATCAAGAGGTTTATGAAAGCCTGTAAATCCCGTTTGTCCTTTGAATTGTAAGGAAAAAATCCTATTCATTCCAAAATTGTCAGTATTATTGTATATAAAAGATAAAATAATAATTTCTCCCCCCAAAAGATGGCAGTTTATTTCCAAAATTATGTTATAATCTCTAAGGCTACATCTGTTCCAGTAACTACAACAGCAGAGATCCCTGTTTCTGAAAATGAGCAGCACAGCACAGAATGAATCCATATGGGGAAAATCCCATCCCACCGAAACCAGGTTCTAGACCTGTTTTGGATATACTTTCTTGCATTTCAGTTGGTAGCACAGAAAAACAGCACTAGAAAACATCTTGTTTCATAACCTGTTGTTATTGTTACTTTGCTGTTTTTCGTTAAAAATTCCAGAGAGATTCAGAAGAGAAAGCATCAGTTTGGTTTTACCCTCTGTATACCACAAGGCATGGAATACGTCAGGTACTTCCTGAACATCCCCTCTGTGTCTTCTCCTCAACTCTCTGAAAGTGCAGTTCACTGGCAAATGTCACTGTCACCAGATCTTAACATACATGTCCTTCCTTCCTTCTCCCCCCCAGAGATGCAGACTGAGCCCCACGTTAGTTCCCGCCAGCTTCTCACATCACGTGTCAGCTCTGACTCGAAAGCTCTTTGGATGTATTATCCCAGGACTGTCTGGAGAAGCCGGGTGCCAGGACCAGCACAGCCCTTGCCTGGACGCTGTCCAAGGTTTGTCTGCTGGAGCTGGCTGCTATCCCTTCATGGAGCTGGGGCACGGGAAAACCTGCTCGGTAGGGTTAAATTCTGCCTTCTGTTATGAGGCCCAGAATCCCACTGCTCACCACAAGCAGCATGCTAAAAACCAGGGAAAATGCTCAAGCATTTCATTATCCGTTAGTGTTATTAAATGAACATTTAATAACTGCAGCCGAGTGAATGGTTATTTTTAACAAAAGGGTCGACAATTGCTAACAAGTTAGGAAATGCCATCACAGAAGTTCTCAAAGAAATAATCCTCTGACACATTCCCCTTACACAGAATGACCAGGATTACTAACAGGTTTGCTGGACGCAGACTGTAGCATAACTGGGAGCTAGGAAATTCCCGTGGCGCCTCACTAACACATATTTAGAGGAGCCTAGGGACAATTTCACAGGGATGCTAACTTTCTGCGGCTGGCACGGAATACGCCCCGAGGGATAGAATCCACCTGGAGACAAAGCCGGGGCTGATTCCCGCACGGTGCGGGGGGCGGCAGCGGGGAGCGGGCGAGCAGGAGATGGGCAGCGGGCAGGGCAGGGACAGCGGGAAGCGGGGCAGGGGACGGGCATGGCCACTAGGTGCCGGACAGGGACAGCTGGCTGGGGCAGCGGCCGCCGGCTCTGTCCGCCCGCTCGGCCCGGCGCCGGTTCCGACCCGCGCGCGGACATGACT
>VXBA01004176.1:486914-503628 GCA_013399895.1 Serilophus lunatus
GGGCAGCCGGGAGCCCCCTCGCCCGGCGACACTCGGGGCGGCCGGAGACCCCCCGCGCCCGCGGTAGGGCGGCGCTTCCCCCTCTATTCCCGGCGCTGGGAGCGCAGCGCCTCCCGTCGCCGCCGCGCCCGCAGGAGCCCCGAGGAGCCCGGAGGAGCCCGGCAGCCCCGGCATGGAGCGCCCGCTCAACCTCACCTGCTTCGCCGATACGACGCCGGACACCGGCAACAGGAGCGGGTCCTCTGCCGGCCCCGAGGGCGGCCAGGCCCATCTCTCCGTCTTCAGTGTGTTGGTCCTCAGCTTGTTGGCCATGCTGGTGGTGGCCACGTTCCTCTGGAATGGGCTGGTCCTGGCCACCATCCTCCGTGTGCGCAGTTTCCACCGAGTGCCCCATAACCTGGTGGCCTCCATGGCCATCTCTGATGTGATGGTGGCAGCCCTTGTCATGCCCCTCAGCTTGGTTCATGAGCTATCTGGGCGACGGTGGCGGCTGGGCCGGTCACTCTGCCAGGTGTGGATCTCCTTTGATGTGTTGTGCTGCACTGCCAGCATCTGGAATGTCACGGCCATTGCCCTTGACCGCTACTGGTCCATCACCCGCCACCTGGAGTACACGCTCCGCACCCGGCGTCGCATCTCCAACATCATGATCGCCCTCACCTGGGCACTCTCTGCCTTCATCTCTCTGGCTCCACTGCTCTTCGGTTGGGGAGAGACCTACTCAGAGGACAGTGAAGAGTGTCAAGTCAGCCAGGAGCCTTCCTACACCATCTTCTCCACCTTTGGAGCCTTCTACCTGCCTCTCTGCGTGGTACTCTTTGTATACTGGAAGATCTACAAGGCTGCCAAGTTTCGAATTGGGTCTCGGAAGAGCAACTCCATCACCCCCATTACACCAGAAGCCCTGGAGGTAGGTCGGCTTGGTTGTATTCCGCTTAGGTCAAGTGCTGGCAGCAGCCAAGTCCTCGCAGAAGTGGGAAAACTTAGGGCTAAAGTGTTCAAGCAAACAGCATCCCATCAAAGCCCTGTGGATGCTGGAGGCTTCCAAGGAAAAGTTGACTGCAAAGCTTGCAAGCCCAGTCTTTGGGCTCCTTATGAGTCTCCAGATGTGAGTATGCAAGGTTTAGCTAAAGCAACTTTGGGTCAGATTGCGAGTCTGAGCTCCATGTGGGTGATTGGTGACCCACAGATGTCCCCCCATGGAATGCTGAATCAATGCTCCCTAGCCTAAGTACGGGGTCACTGTCCCTCCCATGGGGAGGTGAGGGTAGGTTGGATGGATGGGGTCCTGTCTCCACTGGGAACAATAACCTGGCAACCAGCTGTTGCTTTGGGGAGACTGTGAATTTCCCCAGGCAGAAGACACACGTGTAGAATGTCCTTGTAAATCCTTCCTAATCATGACTGCACTGGATCAGTTCATCTCAGGCACAGTGACTGTGCTCTGTAAAGATTTCTTGCAGGGAGGAAGCAAATGTGTGCTCATTTTCTTGCCTCTCCTACCAAGGGCTCTTAAACTCAATGGTTTCAGAGAAAGAAAGGAGACTTTTGTGTACGGCATGTGGGTGTGTATTATGTTCTGCTGATCAGATTGTGAGGAACTAATGTTATTGTGATGCCGTGTGAGCATCCCATGTACCCATAGATCACTACTTTTTTCTAGTTTCTAGCCTCACTTAAAATAGTGTCCATCACCCAGGAGAGGGTCATCCTGTCACTCTCTCCTCAATTAGAGCATGACGTAGATGGCCTGTGTTTCCCTGGGAGCCCTGGCCACTCCTTGTATTGTTTGGCTCTGCACCTGGTGTGTGGGATCAGCTGATTGAGGTACATACTGTGCAACTTGTGTTTGTGTTTGGCAGGTAAAAGAAGCTGCCCAGCAGCCACAGATGGTCTTCACTGTCCGTCATGCCACTGTTACGTTCCAGACGGATGGAGACACGTGGAGAGAGCAGAAGGAAAAGAAAGCTGCCCTCATGGTGGGCATCCTTATCGGGGTCTTCGTGCTCTGCTGGATCCCCTTCTTTATCACAGAGCTCATCAACCCACTCTGCTCGTGTGACATCCCACCCATTTGGAAGAGCATTTTTCTGTGGCTAGGCTACTCAAATTCCTTTTTTAATCCACTCATCTATACTGCTTTCAACAAAAACTACAACAATGCCTTCAGGAACCTATTCTTTAGGCAGTAGTCAGCTGCCCCAGGAAGCTGATTTCAAGTCCTGATGATTCCTACCAAACTCCTGAGGAAGTTCAAAGCCACAAATACTGAGCGATGCTAAAAATGCATCCCTATAGCTTGTATGTCCCAGAAAAGTCACAGTTCCTAGGCAGACTCTCCACCCCAGCCTTTAAGTTAGTTGCTATTTTTCCTGCAAGCAGCATGTAAAGGTTTCTCTGGCCAGCAGCACAACATCCTTGCTCCAGTATCCCACTGTGTTCCTCCAACCTTCCCAGTCGTGCTCTATTTGGTGGCAGCAGTGGTGCAGAGGAGTCCACTGGCAAAGAGTCATATATGAAATGCTGGTTTGGCCACTGCTGGTCTGCCACAGCATTAATCAGCTTTGCCCCATGTGCAAAGCTGGGACCCTTTAATATCAGAAGGTTTTGTGATTATGTATGAAACTACTTATTTTATATGTTGGCTGAAAAAATGGTTTGTCTTGTCTTTCACCAGTGAAGACTGCCAAGTGTTTGTAATTGGGGAATAAAACCCTTGGTAAGGGTTAGGGGCAGACTCCAAGTACCAAGCCTCTTTTCACAAACTTTATGAGCAACAAATTGTGCTATGTGCTATTGGATTCTATGTAGCAAGGTTTTTTAAAAAATGCTTACTGTGAAAGCTTAATGCATGGTGTAACATGGAATGAGAGAGAATGCATGGGAAACTCACCTCTCGTTCCCCGACTACTACGTGTGAGCATCTGCCTCAGACCTTTATGTTCAGAAATACCAGCTGTAAATGTTAATCTTTGTGGCAGTGTTTCTCATTCTAAATGATAAATGTATTTTGAGCAGCTGTGGGCAGGTTTCCTGCAGTTTCAGGGGATACAAAAGTGTATTTATAGAGTTGCCTGTCAGTGAGGAGCTGTATTTTACTATTTCTGAGTGCAATCCAGGGCTTCTTGAAACCAAAGCAAAGATCACACTTTGTTTCCATGATCACTGAGTTGCAGGCAAAGGGCAGTTAATGACCAGTGATGTTTCTTTCTGAAAGCAGATCCAAACCATAGCTGTTCTCTTCTGTAAGGACCAGACTTGAATGTTTCTTGTTTTACCCACTCATCCTTCTCTTCCTGCCCACCCAAGGCTCCATCCTGCCTGATTGTTATTGCTCTGTTGCATCCCTGCCTTTCCACATTGCCAACATAATTACAGCAGTTGGCATTTCACTCCTAGAATTAGAGTTGTATACTTTATACTGCACTGCTGAAACACTGACAGGCCTGCAGATAAAGGAAAGCATTAGTTTTAACTATCGGTTCTTGTAGGACAGCCACTGAAATCAGACCAGAACTGAAATGGTAGGGAAAAAGACAAGGTGGGAATCAGAATGACATGATTTCGTGTCAGATATCTCAAGAAGAAAAGATAAAAGGGGAAAATGTCAATAAATCATGGAAAAGCTCCCTGGGAGTGGGTAGTATTAGTTTCTATCTTAAGCAGATTGTGAGACATCAGATGTTAAAATTGTCACTGGTCCTTTAAACCAGTCAAAAATCCTGACAGAGTTGGTGATAAAAGCCCTTTTTCTTTTCCTGTCTTGGGACAAGTGAAAATGGAAGCAGAGCTCAAGGTGCTATTAAGTGTTGCAGACCTTTCAGGATCAGTTATACAAACATCCATCAGCACTGATGTGGATGTAGCTGATCCTGCATTGTGGCAAGAGGAGAAATAGAATGGCCCTTGAGATCTTTTTCAATGCTTTTTTATAAAATTCCCTCAGAAATATTAAGTAAAACTCTGCCCTCACTGAAAGCAAAGGACAAATTTTTGGTGATTTCAAGCAAATCAGAGTTTTATCTAGCATGTCTTGTCTTGTAAAAGCATAGTTTTATTGTTAATAAATTCAAGGAGAAGATGGTGGGGTGGGAGTAATTTTCTAAATCCTCTGAAAGGGGCTCTGACCTGCACTAACCATGGGCCAATCCATCTACAGCTGGTAAAGAACATTTTCTTTCTTGTTATGTATTTGAAAGAATTGTTAGTGACATCTCTGATGTATCAAAAATTGTAATAAACTCTTGAACTGCTTTTTTTTTTTAACTGAGGATATAAAGGCTATGCTGCTTTCTCTGGACAGCCCATCACCAATGCTAAGTTGTTCTTTTTGGGAATTACTACATTTGTTGTGCCAAGAGTTTTTTTAGCCAAAAACTAGTTGGGAAAAATGCTTCCTTGTCCAAGCCAGAACTTCAGCTAAGCTTGGTGGTGCCTGAAAGTAGGAGATTACTTCGTAGGCCACCACAGTGACACATTAAACACTTTCAAGCATGCATTACCTGGGAAGTTGGACCATAAGTTCTCCATTTTCACACATAACAACGTGTCTGCACAAGCCCGTGTCAGTCCCAGCTGTGTCCCTGCCATTTTAATTTGATCTTTGATGAGTATTGCAGATTTTCTCTCTGTGTTGTGTGAGGTCCTTGTGCAGGCTGTGTAAGCAGCTGCAAACTCAAATTAATGTCCTGTGTAAGCAGACAAATTTTAAACTGAAATCACTGGGAAAGTTCCCTACTTCTGCTGCAGCTCGGTGCTGGGGTAAAGCTCACTTTTATTACACCCTGTATTTATTCATGCTATGCCTTAAACAGTGACAGGGAGACAGAAGATAATTTTAAAATGACACTAGATTATTCTGTTTGTAGCCATGAGTAGTCCACCATCCTGATGTAAATAACATTCACATTTATTTGACAGCCCACATCCCATACAATCTATTTTCTGCAAATAACAGCTTCCAGTTGATCGTAATTTTTGTGCTTTTGAATCTTGACAAAATTAGCAGCTTTTTTTTATGGGCCCATTCCTGCAGCTCGTACTTGAGATCTAAAACCATGAGCTTCTCTTCTAAATAACATTCCTGCATTTCAATATGATCATATGGAGAAAATATCAGTATTCTGGAGATTGCACTACAGAATCATATTGAAATGTGTCATGATGAACTAAATACAGTGAAGGGGCACAGAGACCTTGACATCTGATCCTGGCTCTGAAACTTTCTACAAACCTCTCCTTATTCAAATACAGGTGCTGAGTGGACTCTCAGACACCCAAATCTTGTTTGAAGACATACACAACCACAGCTTCAAAAGAGGGATCTTGTACCTTCTTGTTCCCATTTATGCACACAATCAGTGGTGTGAAGAGATCTGCCTCACCGAGGCTTTGTGAGGATTAATTACTAAATGTTTATCATGTACCAAGAAGGTGGAACACTAGTTTGAATGCCAAGCAGCATTATAAATTAAGCTTCTATTTAACTCCTTTAAAGAACATTATTAGCCATTATTATTGAGTTTTGTACGCAATTTAATGGCTATATAATACTTCCAGGAAAGATTTAACTAACCTGCTTCTACTTACAATTAATTTATTTTCCTCTCAGTGCTCTGACAGTTCAATGAATGTCTGTATGGGGGCTCAGTAGCAAGGGCAGCATGTGTGAATGCTGGCTGCTGAGTGTCTCCTCGTGATGCTGAATGCATATTGTCAAGGTTCAAGGAGCAGCAGCTCTACAGGCAGTCTGCTCTGTGCTGCTTTTATTTTTTAGGAAGGGGAAGAAAAGGTCATTGAAGCATGCCTGTAGATTACATGACAGGTTTGCTGAACATCTTCCAGCTCCATTCCCAGCCCACTGATCTTTCTCCTCAATGCAGGCAGGTCAGGCAGGTGACTCCAGGAGGTGTACCAGTCCTGCACAGCCAGAGATGGGCCACACAGGACTTCATCTCCTGGTAATTTTCCTGGACTTTTCATAAAATTACTGCTATGAGAGATGCCTTTAAACTGTCAGCAGCAGCTGAAAGTGGGAGTTTCCTGGAAGTAAAGTTGCAAGTAATTAAGGCAATTTCACCTTACAAAGGTAATTAATGACTTTTCATTCAAGCAGTTGCTGTGGTAGGGTGCAGCTGACAAAGTGTCCAAGTGATTTTTGCAGTGCAGTGATTTGAGCTGCTTTGTTCGCTAGGGGTGTATCCCATTTTACTCTTGAATCCCTTATTTTACCTTCATTGGTACAGTGTCTCCCTGGGACACCAGCAAACTCATGGTGAACACGATACAGGCATCATTAATGCTCCATGCACCCAGTGGGGTGAAACATCCATGGTAAAATTCACATCACCACTGTCATACACTCTGGCTGAACATCATGACAGTGCCAGCATATGCATCAAATTTAAGACATGGCCAAAGAGCTCTTTAAATCACCATTATTTTCAGTTACACTGAGGAAGTTGCAGGAGGCTGAAAGAGAGTCGAAGCTGTGCCAGTATTTTTAAGTGGCAAATTTAGAGAGCCAAGTACTTCTAACGCTAATACTGTTACTGATTTACAGCTTGAAAATGATCCCTGGCAAAAAAGTGGAAGAGCTGAGAAAGGACTCAATGAATAAAAAATTACAGGAAATAAATATAATTAAAATAAATCACAGTGATGTCTTTCTTTGATTGCAGCACATGGTTCATTGCTGATGGTGATATAAAGTGTTCACTCAGTAATGAATCTGACTCGACAACACTCAACATTTCCATGAAAAATTGAAGAAGAAACCAATAGGAGGTTCAATCTCTCCAATAATTGCTAGTGACTTATGGACTGGGTAAGGTATAAACACAGTAAATGAAGTCACTTGTGCAGAGAAACGAGAACGGAAACCAGCCGGGGGCATTTCAGCCTGGCATGAGGGAAAGGCAGGTGTCCAGGTGCAGTGGGATGGGGCCCTGGTTGCAGGCAGGGAGGCAATGCTGTGGCAGGGTGAATCAGGAGCTGAATAGACAGGACTTTTCAACATTTCAGGAACAAGCGGGCTTATTTCTTACTTGTGCATGGACTGTGTCCAGCTGTGGATTTTGTCTTGGTCACAGGAGGATTTCAGTTTGTCACATCTTTGTTCCTCCCCTCTCCGTGCCACTGTCAGGCAGTCAGCCTCAGCATTGCCATTCTGTGTAATCTCCCATGCTGGCCAACTCAAATACTTTCCCCAGTCGTCCTCAAGGGCAAGACAGATGGGCCTTTTCCCTGGATCACACAGTGCATTTTTGTTGTTCCTCTGTCTATCAGTTTTGGCATTAGAAACAACAGTGTCTGCAATGCTGAAGCCCCAGTGCTGCTGGTGGGTGGGACTAAACAGGACTGGGTGCAGCTCCTTGGAGCAGGCACTGCCTCACCACTGCTCTGTGATAGGAATTCAGACAGTGAAAGAGAAAAGAGGAGCTATACCCAAGCTTTGGTTTTCCGTGGAGTCATTCCCAACAAACCAGTTCCTAATCTTGCTTCTAGACCCTCTCTGCTTCTGGTGTGACCAAACCTGGCTAGGCTGCCCCTGCCATGGGTCTGGTCACCTCCACAGGAAGGCAAAAGGGAGAGGAAAAACCTTCCTCTGCAGCACTAACTGTAGGAAAAAAGCTCCCCAGCCCTGACTACCCTCCCGGGAGAGGACACATCTTCTGCATGGCCGAAGTATCCACTCTGCCTGGTTCAACCCCTTCCCATTGCTGGCTGCAGAGGGTGGAAACCGCTATATCATTCTGAATTGCCTGCTGCTGCCCAGGTCCCTGAAGTCAGTGCTTCTTCCTTGTGCCTTTCCACCCCCAGACTGTGGTTACACACAGGTCCCATCAGCCCCGGCTGCTGGTACAGAGGAGGGCAGCCCTACTATCTGTTGGTCAAGAAGACCCCCTTCTTTCTGGAGTCAAGGTGCCAAACCAGTAGCTGGAGTGCCACAAAATCCCAAGATATGCATCTTCTTGTCTGAGCTACTGTGATTCAGTGTTTCGATCACCTGGCTCTTCATAAGACAATTGGTTGGACAGTCCCAAAGCTTAAACTATGCCCAGTCTGGTTCATCTTTCTAAGGTCCATCACATGTCCCACCTTTTACTGCTCCTCTGTGATGATGCTCTGAAGCTCTGGACATCAGGAAGCTGTTCACACGTTGGTCAGGGTGCTGATTCTGCAACATCTCCTTGGCATGGCACAACTGGACCAAACAGGGCTGGTTCAACCCAAAAGATCCTGTGTCACGTAGACCATGGTGAAAATTGATGTGATCACCTTGCAACCCCCTTCTAGATCTGCTAACAGCCTGATATCCTGCCACACAAGTTACTTGTGCTCATGTCAGGCAGATTTTATAGGGGAAAAACAGACCCCCCCAGCCATGTAGTTTTGCAGTTTGAATGGAGACCTGCTTTCAAGCAGGGGGGAGAAATAATTTTGATGCAACGCCAAATGACTCTTTCGATGGGCATGGGAACATATGGAGCCTCTCTCACAATTGCCTGGGAGCTGCAGATCTGTGATGTTTTTTCTCTCCTCAGCTGCTCACCTGATGCCAAGGTTTCCAGGTGCATTAAGGCAGGATGCTCCTGCCGTGCATCTTGGACCTTCCACCTGCCCATCACAGTGTTGGGGTGAATATTAAACAGATATCAGATCCAAAGTGCAAGTACACTTGCTGGCACAAGGGGTTACTTAATACTTGCAATGTGAACGGAAAAAGAAACTGTGAACCCATGGTACTAAGTAATTAAGCTTTTCTAAGACTTTCTAAAAGGAGGCAGGTAGATGTTGAGGTGAGATGATGCGGCACACAGCCACACTCCTTTGCTTCCCACAGCTTTGCAGCACAAACAGCCTTACTGGGGATTTCAGAGCACATTATCCTGATTAAAGCCCTCAGGCTACTTTATAAGCTGTTAATAGTTGCCAGCCAAAATGAGTGCCAGGGCTGTTTCTTATTAAAATGAGCACTTATGGCACCTGGGGACCACTGTAAGTAGCAAAATCCTATAAATTCACTCGGAAACCATCAAAGTGGCCAATGCTTGCATGCAGAACACAAGAAATAATTTCAAATGAAATGTATTTGACAGGAAATGTGCTGCTGTTCCTCAGATTACCTTCTCTACCACTGTTACTCACACATGTCTCCAAGACGGCATGTACTCACCCACTGTCCCTTCTGTGCTTTTCTCAAGTTCCCACCGTGGTGGCTTATCATATGGCAAGTTACTTCTGTGGCTTTGGCAGTGTTTGAGACAGGCAACTGTACTCTTTAAGTCCTTATATGTGCGCTACGGCACCTTCCCTCTGTGATCCCCGAATCAAGAGCACGTGACTGTCCTGCAGGTGATTGTGTCCTGGATTCCCCAGCCTTAAGTGCAAGGCAGCACCTCCTGTCCCTAATCACCATCCACCACATTGGATGTGGACATGATAAGTGTGTGGAGTGGCTGGGCTGTTTTTCACCCTGCTGTTCCTCATCACTCCATCCAGCAGCCCCATCTGAGCAGCAGCTCCCGCCCCACACTGTTTCTTCTGGCTCTCTTCATGCTCTTGGAGTGCTCCAAGGAGGTCTCTATGCTTTGGTGGAGCCTGTTTCCCTCTGTGCAGCCATGGTGATGCTCACAGAGTCAGGCCTGCTGCTCCACTCAAAGGATCATAGTGAAAGTAATCACCTTGTAAACTGGATGAGCCATGAAGCCCCAGATCAAACGGGGTGATAAAAAGCTGGTGGGTTGCTCTGGTATCCCTCTGAAATGCCTGTTTGCAATGGGCTAAGGCACTTCAAAACCATAAAGTAGACGTGATCCTCATCGAGGAGGACTTTTTTCAAGGAAGGAGAAAATTGTCTCAGCCTCGGACTCTCCTTTGCTGTTACAGGGAGAGATATTTGTTTCTTTTAGGACACCCTTTCTCACAGAGGGGTTTGGACACGCCCTGTGCAACACAGAAGGATCCCTGTCCATCACAGGCACCCAGCAGTGGTGCCGCCAAGGAGACAAAGAGCATTGTGCTTTCACTCTGGCTCGTACCTGGTGATGTGCACCTGCACACAGCCCAGAGCCTGCTGGGAAGACAAGAGCTGGCTCTGGAGGCACGGCAGAAGGGTGAGGAGAGAGTGGCTGTCTCCCTGTGGGCACCATGGCTCTGCCCTGTGAGACAGGAGCCGGGGGCTGCTGGAGCAGCCAGAGCTGCAGGCGACAGACAGCACTTCTCCTGCTCCAGCTCCGCGGGTCTCGGCAGCAGGTGGACAGCGAGGTGACTCTGCTCGCTGACAGGAGGGAGGTGAGGTAAAAAAGCACCATCTGGCCTGTTCACCTTCCTGCTCCTCTGTGGCAAGATCAGTCTGTTTGGCAAGACTTGAGGTCAAGGGCTGAGTGTGGTCTTATCTGCTTGAGGGTGGCAGCACAGGGCAGAAAGAGACTGATTATTACTGATTTTCTGCATTCTCTGATACTGAGCAAGTTTTCTCAAGCTTTGTAAGATGTCTCAGTACTGTGCAGAATGAGCAGTGTGTTCATGTTGTTCAGCACTTGGATGCTTAGCTTCATGCAGCCCTTTGTAACTGGAAAGCATCTTTCTCGCTTATCCTGTACAGCTCCTACAGTAGCCCTCTGAACCAGATCAAATCCATTGGTCTCCTTTCCCTTCCCCTTGGGTGCTCTGAATTTTGAGATGCTTCAGACTAGGATTAGCACTGCACGTTTCCAGGCTCCTTTCTTTATCCAGCTTTGCACCCTCTAACATTTCTACTCCATGCAAAGGCACAGCCTGGCTCCATCCACTGGAGCCCCAAGTGATGTGTGTGGTGGCTCAGAGCCATCAGCTCTGGGAATTCTGCACAGCACCAGGGAAGGGACAGCTCTGAATTCACTAAAGCCCCACTGCCCCAGATAATATATCAACATCCCACAAGAAGTAGGCAAGAAAACCAGAACTACCCAAATTGTAGGGTGACATTGTTTTTGAAGAAGGGTTTATTTTATGGGGTCAGGATGCAACTTTTTCATGCACAAATGTCTTTAGGAGACTTTATAGAGGTGGGTGAGCACAGGAGCCTCTTTGTCCTTTGCCTTCCAAGCAAAGCAGCAGAGGAGGCATGTGAGCACATGCACACATCAATTTCCCAGATTAATTGCTCTGAGTTCTCCTCCCAAGCATACAACCCTGCATAACTAAATATACCAGAAAAATAAGTTTTCTTCAGGCACAGAAATGGGCCCACACATACTGGAAAATATCAACACAGATAAATACTTTTCTTGCAAAACATATATGCACTTGACCTTACTTGTACTTCTGTTTAGGATCACAGAATCATAGGATGATTGGAGTTGAAAGGGACCTTAAAGATGATCTAGTTCCAAGCCCCTTGCCATGAATGGGGACTTCTGGACCTTCCACCAGGTCAGGTTTTTTAACACCTGATCCAGCCTGGCCTTGAACACCTCCAGGGATGGGGAAATGGTCATGCTGTATCAATCATTTTAGCAAGTTTAGTGTTCTGTTTTGTTTTTTTTTCTTGACCAGAAATACTGAATGAACCTACAAAGGATGAAAAACCTCTCCCAACAAAATGTTAATTAACAAATTCTCTTTGAACAAGGAGAAGAGGAAAGGTGAATCAAAGGTAAACTGATTTTCACCAAGGAAAACCCTTTTAACTTGCTTAATTTTTCTATTGCATTTATTATATGTGATTTGAGGAGATAAAACTTTCCAGAACTCTTTCTGGAGGAGATTAGAGAATGTTTTGGAAATCACTCTGATCACTCAGAAGTAAGTGCTATTTTATTAAACATTATGTGTGAAGCGTTCATGTTATAGGCAGAGACTGTTGTAGATAGAGCTAAGAAATGGGACCAAGACTTCACAAAATCACAGAATGTCTGAGGTTGGCTGCAGTTGCCTCTGTCACTGTGCACCACTGGACCTCTTGAAAAAGTATTTACCTTTGTACTAACAGGAAAGAAAAGCTTGCAGGCGCTGCATATCATTTGAACTGCAATGTGACAGATAACTTTATCTCTTAACATTCATATCCTCTATTCCAATTAAAGTGTATTGTTCCAGTGTCTGATTGCATGTGGGAGGCAGGGATGTAGCCTGTATTCTGACTTACAGTATTCTAGGAACTAATGAAAAATTTTCTATATTTTTTAATATAGATTAAAAAGACCATTATTGTCTCCTTTCTGTTATTGCCTTCGGGGATCATCAGGAGAATTCTTGTAGTTATATGTCTCACAAGTATTTAAAGTAGTAAAACACATAATAGCCTCTTTTTTCTTCTTCTCTTTCTTCCTTTAGAAACAAAAATTGTGTGAGTTGTGTGGAAGTTGTTTGGTGATGTGTGGGTGTGTTTTGTGCATGTTAAACTTGCAGCAGGGAAGTTAAAGAAGAGCGAGGAGTCTTGCCTACAAGTTAAACATCTCTCTTTCAATCTCTTATCTGACTGACATTTTGGTGAAAAGGCAGTGGTTTGAGGATTAAAGAAAAGTCAGAAATGCAGAGGTGACAGACAGTGACGTTCAGCTGTGGCTGATGTTGCAGCACGTCTGTGCAGTTTCTGCTGGAAGCCTGATCTGTCTGGCGAGATGACAAGCTGCCAGTTTGCAATGGAGTTGCTCTGTATTCAAACTCTTCTTTGTGGGGCTCAAAAATAGCCAAGCACCCCTATGCACTGCTGAAGAGGCAGCCCCATGTGCCTGGCAGCTATGGGACACCTTTGAAAACAGTTGTGTGGGTCTTGTGGCACTTCAGTGCTGGCTCCTGGAAGTGAAGGTTCATTGAGTCACACAAGATGAGTTTTTGACAGTCCTTTGCTGTCCTGTTGTGTGGTACTTAGAGTAAGCTTTGCGACGAGACAGAGCTCAGGTGTATGAACAGGAGCTATCACTTCAAAACAACCCAGCTCATCTCAGGCATGAGAAAGCACTTCACAAATCTCTTAATAGGAGACTATGGAAAATACAAGCATCTCTTCATTCAAGATGAGGCTTGCATGACATAACCATGTTTCTGAGAACAGCTCATGAATCAATTATGTGAGTTTCTTTATATGTAGTGGAGCGGGAGGGATCACATTGGGACTTTCTTGTTAAGCCCAACATCCTGCCAGTCAAATGCCTCCTTGGAGTGAGTTCATAAAATCCATGTACAATGGCATATTTACCACAGCTACGTCACCAGGAAATGGGGAAATGTGTGTTTTTTAACAGGTGACACACTAGTTCTTTGACTAGTGGCCATTCTTTGTAAATAAGAATATGAATATCCAAAGGCAAAAATATTGATGCCATTTCAAGTGATGGCTCCTATGATCTCCACAGGAAATCACTCTTTTGCAGTTGGGTTTTACAGTACATATCAAAACCCTTAGTGCTGTCCCCGGCTTGTAGCACTGCATGGAGTAGTTGTGGTGAAAGTGTAAGATCTGGCACTTAGATTTGCTGAATCTCATGCTGTTGGATTCTGCCCATCTATCCAGCCTGTCAAGGCCCCCCTGCAGAGCCCTCCTGCCCTCTAACAGATTTGCTCCCAGCTTGGTGTCATCTGCAAATTTACTAATGATGGAGTCGATCCCCTCATTCAGATCATCCATAAAGATATTAAACAGGACTGGGCCCAGTGCTGATCCCTGGGGGACACAACCAGTGACTGGCCCCAACTGGATGTGGCACCATCCACCACCACTCTCTGAGCCCAGCCATCCAGCACAGAATGCACCTGTCCAAGCTGTGGGCTGCAGCTTCTCCAGGAGTTTGCTATGGGAGGTGAAGTCAAAGGCCTTGCTCAAGTTCAGGTAAAGACATCCACAGTCTTCCCCCCATCCACCAGGCTTGTCACCTGATTGTGAAAGGAGATCAGGTTGGTAAAAAGAGATCAGGTTGGCAAGATCTGCAATCTTAAAAAGTATGAATTGTCCTCTTTTGACCACTTATCAGATGATCCTTAATATTTCTGAAGACAATTTTTAATGTTGCTCAGATGCATGGTGGGTGCTGCTTGATTTAAAATAAAAACCCAAACATGAGCACAGCTGGTTCCACACTCCTACTCCATAGGCTGCTCTGGAGTCATCATTCTACATTCTAATACATACGTTCTTTTTAAATTCACTCATCCCAAAAGCCTTTTAAAGTGAGAAAAAGAACAAAGGGTGGGGGTGGGCAGAGGAAAGAGGGGAAGCTGTAAAGGTTGAGAAGATTTGCCTCTCACAACAGAGAGAAGGGCAGGGAACCCATTCCAGGGTGGGAAGTGGTGGTTTTGTGGGATATGAATAACTTGGTGAGTGGGTGATCCCAGCTTGGGCACTCGTCTGCCCAGGGACCTGGTGGAGCCTGGTCCTACTCACAATTCAGAAAGAAACACGACACAGAGGGAGTGAGTCTGCATGCCAGGGGACCTTAATGTTTAAAGAAATAGGGCCTTCTCTTCCAGGCTTGGAATGTTTGGTTTAGACCCAAATATACATTTTGAGGTGCACAGCTCTGTAGGCAGCCCTGCAACATGGTCATAGTGAATAGTGAAGGAGAGATAAGAGCATTGGTCAGGTTCTGTGCTGATCTTCCTTTAAATCAGCACTTGGCTGCATGCCCCAAAAGGCTCTGATATGAAAAGTCAAAAAGGAATGTAGTCAGAGCTCCTGAAACGGTCTGCTGGTTTATGAGGTTAAATCAGCTGAAACAAAATGTAGGCAGCAGTGACAGGAGCAACAGCAAGTTGTTCTGAGCTCAGTATTTATATTTTCAAAAAAGCATCAAAGGAGAAGCAGCAAATACAGGATTTGGAGGGGCCTGAACACAGATTCATATTTTCAAGGCATCCCAGGAAGGAAATATGCGCCTGAATTTCAGTAATTTCTCTGAGATCTCAAAATAGTCTATAGATTTCAGAGATACAGAAGTAAAAAACACCTGCCATTTTATGAGTGCAACTGGAAAAGTGCTGGGACATAAAAACAGTCCTGTGTGGCCAGTTAGACCAGAGCAGCATTGCAGCAAGTAAAGTAGCTGTGGATATTGTGCAATAACTTTCACAACATCATTTCTGGGCTGAATTGAAAAGCAAGTCACCATAGCAGAGTAGCCTCACGAAAAGAGATTTTCTTAGGAGAATATTTTGAGAGGTTAAGTGAGTTTGCAGCAATTTTAGTTAAGGTTCTGAATTCAAGGTTTGGTGCTGAATTTGTCTTTATTACTGCTTTAGGCTAGAGCTGGGTTTCAGTGGGAAACAAGCAGAAATGTTAGTATGGAGACATTGAAACATGCTTGCTGTTGCTGTGGTGTTGAACTGTTTATATCTTCTCAAATTGTACCAAATAGAATGATTTAATTCACAATTTAATCCAAGCAAGTAATAGTTAAGTGTAGCATCACATTCCCTTCTTCCTGAAGTACCTGTATTGCCCTCCCTGTTGTGTCACCCATGATTGATTGCAAACCAGAAGATCTGGGTTTGAACAGATGATTTACTGCTGTCCTGTGATTTGGAAGCCCTGTTGGCATGTCAAGAGATGGGGTGGGTAGAGGCAAAAATCATCTCCTTGAGGATCACTGTGGAGCTTCATGAGGTTCTGCCGAAGTTTCTCGTAGGAAACCACAGATCAGAGCTTCTCCCACTGCCTTCTTTCCATCCTCCTGTTTCCTCTCTCACATGCACATTCTGACAGTGAGGACCCTCTTCAATAGGGACTAAAGAGAAATTCAACCACATACAAAGAAGCCAAATTTTTCCAGGGGAGTTAACCACGGGAAGAGCTAACCAAGGAGCTTACCATTACTTGGAAGCAAATAATTGTTTTTTCCTAAAAGATTCTGACCAAGAGAAGTAGAAGTCTTGGGGCTGAGTAACAAAACACAGGATGAAAACCTATAGGTATTATTATAGTAGGATGTCTTGTGGTGTGATGCCAACAGTCACTCTGAGACCTGGGATTATTCCTCCAGCTTCTGCTTAAATTCTGATTTTGGTTCCCCCACATACTACTGCCTTTGCCTCTCCCTCTTCCTTATGCTTAAAAATTACTGCCCTGCAGACAAAATCTGAGAGATGCTCGCATTAATATTAATGCAACCTTAGACTCCCAGCCTGCCAACTCAAAAAAATCTGCAGTAAACCACTCTCTTGATCCAAATGGTTGATGATATGTACTGAGAAAACTGCAGTGAGATATCCCAGGGTGAACAAGTGCTCAGAGGCATGTTAATGGCAGGAAGAAAAAAACCTACATTGCACCAGTATTTTGGTTTGGGCAGTGCCTGAGCCTGGTATGAAAGACCTGAAGTCTGCCAGGATCTTACCTGCCCCTGAAACATCACTTCAAGCAAACCCTCAGTGGTCCACAAACTGTTCATTGTCCTAGTATGAAAGCTGCAAAGGTGATACTACTCTAAATCCAAATGTCGGAATGCAGATTGCTTCCAAAATTTAGCTGTGGTTAAGAAAATTACAAAAAAAAATCCAACTTAAAAATTTGGGGATGCTTATTGTGGAGCAGGAGTCAAGGAAACTTGTTTACAACTCACTTTCTGTTTAGAGAATTAATCACTAAGCTTTGGCTGCACTTCCCACAAATCACCCAAAAGGATTGGGTTAAGATAAAGCACCTTGATAGAGCCACTACTGCCTGGGATATAAATGAAAACTGGCAGGTTAGCTCACTGCTAACAGGTGATTTAGTGAAGAAAAAAAAAAAAAA
>VXBA01004176.1:503659-609533 GCA_013399895.1 Serilophus lunatus
GAAAAAAAAAAAGAAAAGAGAGAAACTATCCTTTGAGGTAGAAGAGATCACCTTTTTCCCCTTAATTATTTCCAGATACCTGATATCTTCATAATCAAGGATATGTATCTGAGATGTTCCTAGAGCTCCCCAGTTTTGGGCTCTTCTCTGGCAATGAAATCACAACATGTACTAAGAAATGCACTAAAGATATAACTATAGCGGGAAGGTAAAAAGAGCTTGGAGAAAAGAAAAAAAAAAAGTTTAGAAAGAAAGGAACAATTTCTTCCACTATTCTTTGGAAGAACCACTGTTCTGATGCTGTACTGTGCTGCTGATGAAACAGCAGCAGAAAATACGAGTTTGTGTGAGAGACACAGTCATGAGATGAGTCTGCATTTGGAAACTTTCAGCCAGGTTGAGTGAGGGACACAGACTCTGCAACTACTTCTCCAAACATGGATATTATCCAACACTGACCCTCACTTTCCCTGCTTGGTCATGGACCTCTCTGGACACTGGGGATGTGCCTGGAGATCTCAGCCATTATGTTACCTTCATGAAGGGTCTAGAGGGCTGGTTTAGACTGTCAGAGATTGTTACTCCAGTTAGAAAAGAGGTTAAAATGGTAAATGTCTCGCATTCATCAGCATATAAGTCATACACACTGTAAAGGAACCAGAAGCTGAGTTTAGAATTTTATGTGAGAGCGAGAAGGTATCCTGATCTGAAACAATTGTTTTTGTTTAAATGAGAGAAAAAACCAAGATGGATGTGCATTATGTTCCCAGAACTTCCCTGAAGAAGCAAGAACTTTACAGATTTATAGGCCTATCTGGAAATATTCAGCATCATTCACTTAGATCATTACCAGATATAAACCAGACCAAGCACAAACTTCTAATTGCCTTTAAAAACAATAAAGCATCTAGAACATAATTTATTGGCATTTTCAATTGCACTTTTCCCCTATATTGCAGCCATAAAGTGGTCACTGTGGCTCTCAACTGATGCCTAAGAAGCACCAATGAAAATAGAGACATAAAATACTAGGAAGTCTCTATATCTGCAAAATAATGTTTTTCTTCAGTTAAGCAGTGAGTTGCTGTCTTAATCTGTGTCTCCACATTTCCTTTCCTATTCCAGTATAAAGGCTTCAGCAAGAAGAGAGTTTTCCATTTGGGAGGTCTATCAGCCTGTCTACAACCATCTTTCTGAACACACTTACACTTATTTTGCCTCCATGGAATGAATTTGCATTTTGCAATGCATTCTAATTCCAAAACATATTTCAGAAAAAATATACACCAAAGAGATATTCGAGACTATATTTCAGATGACATTTCTTTAATGTAATAATTATTAATGATAAAAGTTTCTTCTTTCTTGGATATCATGATGTAAAATTACAGAAATACTAAATATAAATACTAAATCATTTAATTACTTAGACAAGCCCTTTGGACAAAAAGTCAGTCTGGGCCATCCAAAGACAGCTCTGTTGATGCACTTGCTCCTCAGCATTCTGAACCAGGCTCAGTGGCATTTGGCAGCAACAGTGGAGTTAAGGAACATTTCAGAAGCTCTGTTTTTTAACTTCTTTTCCTTAATTTGAACTTTCAGTCCACCACTGAAAGATTTTCCACAAACGGCAAGGCTATCTCCAGGTCTCTGTGAAGAGACCAGCAGCCTGGTAATGCAAGTGCATTAATTAGAGCTGGCTGTCTCCAGATGAGTGAAGTGGAACAAGGAGATGCAGGAAATGCAGGAGAGAGAAGATCAGTTCATCCTTTACATTCCTGTGAAATGTGTGACCTTTTGCTGTGGATATGGAGAAGAACAGTAGACTTGACATTAGGAAGCAGTTCTTTACTGAGAGGGTGGTTGAACACTGGAACAGGCTTGGGGTCAGTGCCCCAGGCCCATCAGTGTTTAAGAGGCATTTGAACAATGACCTTAAAAATTTGCTTTAAATTGGTCAGCCCTGAAATGATCAGGGAGTTGGACTGGATGATTTGTTTGTCCCTTCCAACTGAAATAGTCTGTTCTATTCTCCAGTGACTTGAAGGACTTCATGCACTAAAATTTTCTTCGTAAAACTTCCCTACAGGTAGGCCTTTCTGGATCAGACTGCTCCTCTCTTGGACATGAGTTCTGGCTGTCACAGGAGTCAGTTGGTTTCTCAGCCTAAGCCAGGACACCAACTGGTTTTATCTGCTACATCAGCCTGTGCCCAGGGCTGGATGGAGCTTTTCTGTGGAGGTTCAGCCCGAGGTAACATGCCTCATGTCCTTGGTGTTATCTTTAGGACTAGCATAGTGGCAAAACAGAACATATGTTGTGTTTCATTTTCACTAGCCTGTTCACAGAATCACAAAATCAGGTTGGAAAAGCCTTCTGAGATTATGGAGTCCAACCTTTGACCTAACACCACATCATGAACCAGATCCTGGCACTCAGTGCCACATCCAGTCTCTTCTTAAATACTTCCAGGGACAGTGACTCCACCAGCTCCCTTGACAGCCCATTCCAATCGCTCTTTCTGTGAAGAACCTCCTAATGTTCAAGTTAAACCTCCATTGTCAAAGCTTAAGACTGGCCTCTTGTCCTAATGCTGATTGCTTGGGAGGAAAAACTGACACTTACCTGACTACAACCTCCTGTTAGGGAAATGTAGACAATCATAAGGTCTCCCCTGAGCCACCTCTTTTCCAGGCTAAACAATCCCAGCTCCATCAGCCTTGTGCTCTGTACAGGACTGCCTTGGTAACAGGACTCCTCCTGCTTGGAAAGTGTCTCAAGATCTGCACCTGGCTGCTCCCACCCCACCACTTTGCCTTTTCATAGCAGCAATTCCCAACACACACTCACAATTCTGAGGGCATAACACTTACTGTGGTTTTATCAGATTCATGTAAAAAAAAAAATTTAAAAAAATATGGGTAAACAAAGCAGTTTTAATGAAAACATGAACAAGCAGTGCTTGCCAGTGCTGGGGTTTCCAGTCCAAATCCCTTTGCTGGCAGAGGTAGAAAAGGCCCTTAGGGATATCTCTTGCTTTTCAAGTTGTTTGCTTGGTGTTTCTCAGCTGCTCTCTGTCTTTACAATGCAAACGTTCTCATATCAACAATCAAATCGGTCATTGGAGGAGAAAGAAAAGCAATTCCCAATTCTCATTCTCCTAAACAGTCATCTTTTTTTAAAACAGGTTTATGATGTCTCTTTCCACATCGAGAAATGTACAGAGTAAGAACAGCACAAAGCAGTTTATGGTGCATTAGCTGAGCTCTCAGATGAAGGCAGCAGTATGTTTCCCTGTCTCCATTCTGGCAGTAAAACTGGTCCTGTGCTTGCTGAGGGAAAAGCTGACTACACGAGGTGCACGACACGAGTTTGTGTGTCACACACATGATTGAGGACAGTGGGGCTCAGTTCCCATGTCTACGGAAGATGTGTCCGGCAGCCTTGCTTCCTGCTCTGCGGAGTTGTTCTCCAGGGAAACCCTGGGATATGGCAGCTCTTATTGCAGCAGCAGGAAGGCAGAAGAGTTCTAGTTCAGCTGTAAGGAGCCTTACAGACAGAAGTTGTGGCTCTGTGTGCTTAATGCCTGTCTATAATGACAATGAAAGCTGCACACACCTGCAGTCTCTGAGTTTTCATCCTGACTGGCTCATCTATTTTCAGTCCACATACACAAGCCCTAGGCCAACGAAACATATGGACATTTTGTTGCTTTTTTAATTTGTATCTAAGCCCTATTGCTGCTTACAAGCAGCGCATCACATAGAAAGTGTACATATAGCGTACACTCTAACTAACCTAACCTACCTGATGAATGAGAAGGTTGTATCACTGCAGGAGGAGGTTGCTGAGACCATCTTTCCTGGGCACATGCAGTAGCCCATATACAACTTTGGCAATCCCTATAACAGGTTCAGTCAGTCCCCATAAAACATTCTGTAGAGGTTGGGTAGATATCACAAAGTGAGATCACTCCGTACGTTTCACCCAGCTTGTCCTCGTATCCTACTGCTTGCTTCTGGGCTGTGATTTCTTGCTCAGAACTGCTCTTAGTAGCAGTTATCTTTTGACAGAAAAGGCATGAAATCCTCTGCAGTAAGGAATGTGTGGGTTTTCACATGCTGTATCCACTTGGTTCACAGTTTGCAGGCTATTTAAAAGCAGCTATTGAAGACGTTGAGGCAGGCTCTGCTTGTTGTGGGAAAAGCTTTTGCGAAAAAAAGATTGGATCACATTAGCTGAGGGGTGTTTCATAGTCCCGAATATCCACACTTTTAACCAAATACCCTTTAAATAATACCTTTTTAACTTGTCATATGAAATACTGCCTCAGAATACTGCTGCTACTTTGGAAACCCAGCACAGCCTCTAACTCGTTTCTTCTGAATTGCTCTTTTAGTACATATTCATTCCCCAAATCCATTGTTAACAGGAGGGCTGCACTGAAAGCTGTGGAAAGTACATAAACCTCAGAACAAGATATATAGTAATGCTCATTACTGCTTCCACTCAGCACTGCCCAACTGCTGTGTGAGCTCTTTGCAGCAGGAATGCTTTGCTGCTTAGAGAGCACTTCCATGCTATTGACACTTATAAATAATATAAACCAACCATATGTTTGCAGCCTGGTGATGTGCAGATGGTTGTTTGTCTGAACCTTGGTGTTCCAAATTCAACTGTTTTCAGAGAAGCGAAGGAGTCATTGAAAAGGAACAAAGTCTAATTTCTGAGGCCAAGCCAAATTTCAAGCTTACAGCCCATGAAGGGATGGAGGATGCCTCCAGCTGTGAATGTTTGCATACGTCTTACGGCAAGAATCAAGCTCACTCAAAGGGAGCCATGGGCAAATGGCCTTTCAAGGCCTGGGGACACAATATATATATCTTGAGATGGATGAAAAATGTTAATTACAGATGAAAACATGGAATCACAGAATGGTTTGGGCCGAAGGGCAATTTCGACACCAACTAGTTCCAAAAGCCCTGCCCTGGGCAGGGACATCTTCCACTAGATCAGATTACCCAACACTTCATCCAGCCTGGTCTTGAACACTTCCAAGGATGGGGCTTCAGCATCCACAACTTCTCTGGGCAACCTGTTCCAGCACTTCATCATCCTCTCATTAAAGAATTTCTTCTGAATATCTAATTGAAATCTCTTCTCTTTTATTTTAAAACCATCCTCCCTTGTCCTATCACTCTCTGCCAAAGTAAAATCAATGAAGGGACTAAAAGTCTCATTTGTTAAACCAAGAAGACAGTGATCATTAGAAAATACCCACCACTTAAGCTCAAACCTCCACTGTTGGGAATACTTTTAGGTTTTATCCATTGTATCAGGGACTGTCTTACTGTCACTGTTATGTCTCTATCAAAATTTCTATTTACATTGCCTCTCAGTTGATCCTGTCAGGTATATCTGTACTGATTTTGCATGTTGAGACACTTATTCAATCCCCTCCAAAGCACTCAAATCCTGCACATCAAAGCATCCAACAGGCAAATCCAGTTACTTCCCGCTAGCATTTCTCTAACTAGATTTTTAGGAGGTTCAATATGCAGAAAAGGTAAAAGATATTTCCAATGAATAAATTGAGAGGGATTTAGGTGTTTTATATTTATTTGAAATTCAATAGGCATGCTGTGTAATGCTTTCTCTGTGAGCCTCCCAAATGCGACAGAACAATGCACAGGCTGAAAGCCAACATTTCAAGGTGCTGCAGGCTTTGTTCTGCTCCAAAGGCAGTTTCCCCCCATCCTCTGGATTTAGTTCTATTTGCAGTGTTTAAAATTTAATACAGAAAAGCCCAAACTGAACCTTCTACAGTCTCCATGGAGCCATATATCTGTGCTAATGGATAAGAATCTTACAAGTGACTTAATTTTGTTGGCTGTCATCTCTTTCTCCCCAGTATCTTTTTGTTTTGTTTTGTTTTGTTTTTGGCTAAACTAGTGCAGTATAACTTGTATTGAACAAGTTGTATCCATGTCAAAGAGCATCTCCCAATTCCTGATCAAAATGCCTCTTGGATCATCCGCTGAGGATCCTTGGCAAGTGCTGGACAGCAGTTTAGAAGTATTTAATGGTAATATTGGGAGCTCAGCTTCATTCTCACTCCATTTCATCTCCCACCAGCCCAATTTCGCCCCCTAAACAACACTCTGAGCTCACAGTCTCTGCACTTCCACTGTCTGTTTTCCAGGGATATTCAGCCCAGGTGGAAGGCTCTGCCCTGTCTCTCATAGACACATCCAAATATATCTTTTCCACAAAAAACTACTTCATTCTGGTGCACCTTCTTCTGTAGAAAACTTCTTCCCTTCAAACCAGCCAGGCAACATCTCAAAATCCAAATGCCACAGACAAATCTTCGGGGCATCTCTCAGATCCCCCATATCAGCCTGAATAAAATCCCCACAGACTTGCCCAATCATTCAGCAGAGACAAGGTCCTTGCTTGAATCCCTGCAGTCCCATCTCCACCTCTTTTAGAGTGGGAGGCCGGTGCCTCATCTCACCTGTGGACACCAGGGAGGTAGCTGTCCACTGAATCCATTCACTGACCTCTTCATCTCCTCATCTCCTTGATGGCTCATCTGGGATCCCTCTGATCATATCAGATAATACCTGTCTATGAAAGGAAACAAATTCCTGTTGTTGTTGTTAACCCACTCAGATGGAAACCAGACATGGAGAGGTGATATTTTTACCTCCAAGATTAGCCTCTTCAGTTCAGCGTCCACTTTTCAGAGAATGGTGGAGTCATTCAATTTTAAACTTACGTATCCTGGGCAGTTTTATATCTGTGTTAGCCTTTTTTTCTTGCCAATTTTTCCATTGTGCCTGCAGCTAACTCAACTGCCTCCCTCATTTTTTTCCCATAATTACTAATTTCCCTGGTATTTCAGGTTGGATTTATGACTTTTACTCAGCATCCCATAATGTCATGAGGCAGCTGAGGATCATTTTTTTTTCTCATGCATATTAAACCCAGCTGCACAGGGAGCTCACACTTTACCAACCACTCGCTTTCTAACAAAGGTCAGAGTAAGAAAATGCAAATAAACTCAAAACTTGGTGAGATCCTGTGTTATCCAAATGGGAGTGGGGAGAAGTTGAAGGAAATCTGACCTGACTTCCAATTGCTGGAGGTTCCTTCCTTCCCAAAGTCTTCTCCAGCCCTATAGAACTGCTGTGAATGGCACATTGCTACCAGTTACACCAACTGGCCCAACTGCTTTATCCAGCCTCTGGCTCACACTGAGTCCTTTCTGATGGTGAATTTTTGCCTTCTGAGCTGCTCTGCAAATCTGTCAGTAAATCCCAGGTCAGCCAATATTTCTGTGCTTTCCTCTGTTTCATGTGAAAATCTCTGTAGCAGGTTGTGGGTCACTGTTCCAAAAAGTGATATTTGCTGATGGGCTCCCAACACATGCAGATGTTCAGCATTTGCTGTTCATTGAAAGATGCTGTTTAGTGTTTCAAGGAAAACTGACTCCTCTTGATAGAGGTCTAGTTTTATCTTATCTGTTGAAGTCTCTAGGTTTTAAACCCTTTTTAGCCACATCCAAGTTTGTTTCCCTTTCTATTTCATGCTCTGCCTTGAACCAGCTCACACTTCTTCTTAAAAAGCTGGCTACTTGTGCTGTCTTACCCATCACCTTTCTTTGTTTCTGTGACATATAAATTAAGGGTCCTACATGGTGACCTGATTGCAAGACAGCCATCTGCCCTCCATGCCACCCTGTTTATGCACAGAAACATCCAGAGCTCTGCTTTGCTGAGTGTAGGACTGAATCAGCAACTGCAAGTAATTTCATTGCTTCCTGTTCAGCCAGCACTTGGTCCCAAACAGCAATCTCAGAGGCACAAGGGATCACAGGGGACATTAAAGCTTTCTTTACTACCTGAATTGCTTCTCATCACCCACTCATGCTCCTTCCCATACCACACTCTGCAAATCTCCTTTCCAACTGCTGGCACTCCTGAGTAATTTCACATTTACTTTTATGAGCACAAGCTCCTGCTTAATCATCTGTAACACTGCCTTGCATTAAAGGTGCTGATTAAACATCTCACTTCCAAAGAGTTTTATTCCACCTTAGAAAAAAATCACCCCAAGCCTGTGCTGTACCGCTGGTACAGTCGTTGCACAGCGTGGCACAGCACTGCCAACCTTGACTTTCCTTCCAGGAGAAGTCAATTATATCTGTAACAACCTGCCTGGTTTTATTCCTTTATTTAGCAGCCTTCTTCCACTGAATCTCTTCAGCCACCTGAAGAGAAAAAACAATGACATGAGAAGAAATGAGCAAGGGACAGAATTGCAGGAAATTTGTGGTATTTCATGGTGTAATATATGTAACTGCTGTAGCAAACCTAGTTTTTTGTGGTGATCCTTTTGATATTAAGAGTTCTGCAAGGGAATATCTGAAAAAAATTAAGTACTTTAGAAAATTCTGACTGCTTTCTTCCTCACAAAAATAACGAACTCAACAGTGAAGTTCCCAACCCACCTCCAAAGCAGATGAAGGTTTGTTTTTTACCCCTGGCTGATCTTCCTGTTTCCATCAGCTCTTGTTCAAGTAGTTTACCAGTTGACCTCCCACTTTGTCATAATGAGGAAGAGCCCCTCCCTTCCCAGCAGGGCCATGGCAGGCACCAGGCAGCCTCAGATCACACAAGCCCAAGATGTGGTTGCTATGTGTGGGTTGGGCTTTTCACTTATGGGTGAGGTGGTTTTTGCACATGATGTGGTGAAGGGAAAGGCCAGATGATTGTAGGGTTTCTGTTGCATGTGGCCCCATGGAGGGGCCTTGCTTTTGTGTGCAGAACTATTATTTGCCACCACATTCCCCAACACCAGGAGTGGCTTAAACATCCTGGCTCCAAACAGTGTCAGGGTTGGAAGGGTGGCAATGTTCTGTGATCTGTTGAAGCTGGAGAGTGAACTGATAGGGAAAATCTCCAGTAAACTGCATTTTTTAGTCATGAGTCAAAATTCTTTAGTTTGCAGTGTTGAAAATGTCACCCTTGTCTTTTGTAGTTCTAAACTATATTTCTAATTTTCACTTCAGCTTCATTCTCTCTAAAGACGTTTTTCAGTATTTTCATTCAGCTTGAAGTGATTTTTCCTTCATCTTGGTGCATCTGATGAACTAACACACCAAACAGAGGTATGAAGCTGTTCACTACCTGGTCTCTGGGCTTCTGCCGCGGCAGACCTCAGCATGGGATCACAGGATATCAAGCTCAGGGCTTTAAGGTGTCAGGAACAGCCCAGTTCCACTGTGGTTAGGATCATCATCATTCATAACTCTTGCAAGTAGCTAAAAATCATAGCACCAACTGAAAATTAATTTTAAAATAAAAAGCAGTATATAAATATTTTGAAGTAAGGACCAGCTTTATATTCCACACATGGTTTTGACGGGACACTTAACCCAGTGTAATGCTGCACACAGGCACTGCAGTTTACAGAACTTAACAGCTACACACAAATTTGTATCAATTTCAGCTGTAAGTATTTTCTCCTTTTTGAATTTTAGCCTGTGTTTTGGCCTGTGAAGCTTTCCTGCATGCCTATTAGGGTGACATTTTTCCAAGAGGGAGAATACACTCCCACTACTTCAAGATATGGCACTTAAGAAAGTAAATTTTATGGGATTTGCATAAAAAAATGACAACTCTGGACACTGGCTGGGATCTCCTCACACAAACAACTAACACTGCATCAATGTGGTGACTAAAAGCCAAGCACTTCACAGCTCTGTCAGAAAGTACATATTGTGTTCGGTTATGCAGGAAGCTCAGCTGAAATATATCCAGCCATTAGTACAAATCTCATCAAGATGGATTTTCTTAACCACTTAAATGCTTTCTGATATGTTTTATCAAACTATAAAAGATACTGTGATAATGAGCTGTCTATATGGAGACATTATGGAGACAATGTCTATATGCCTGTATGGTGACCACCTTGCATAAATAAGATACACATCCCCAGTACCCAGACAACCTGTGGAAGAACAAATACAAACACTCACTGAAACTCACCAGGAACTGTAGATGTTGTACTCACAGGGAGAGATCCAATTCGCTACAACATCAGCTGGGAGATTCAGAATAATAACCCAGGTCAGTCTGCTGTTCCATAAACCATGGAAGCCAAACCATGTTTTGACTACAGTGTCCCAGGGATGCTCCCTAACTATATGCATTGCATAGATTTGGTAATGTGAACCACAACCCTGCAAAGCCCTGATGCAGCACAGACAATGCTATGGGGAGTCAGCCACTCAAAATTCTCAGAGCTGAAGAAGTTGCCTGTGCTACAGCTCAAAAGCACACAAGTGCAAAAAAAAAACAAAAAAAAAAAAAAAAAATTGCACAGAAAAAGACTCCCCAGGTCCAAAACTTTACAGGATTGGGAATCAGTGGGGACAAAATGGCAAAAGTATCAGGTGAAAAAGCAATGTTTTAGTATTCTGCTGTAGAAATCAAGAAACGAGTGATGACTCGGGCATAGCTGACTTGCAGTGGCCAAGCAGACTGTGGCAAAGGGATGGAGACACCCAGGCAGCTGATGGTGGTCACAGATGCATGGTATGAATCTGCATGCAGAGAAGACAGTCCAGCAAAATAGTAGCTCACATCCTTCTCCCTTTTAGCCAATGACATGGACAGTAAGCGCAAAGTTCACCCATCCCACATCCCCAACTGTGGGATTCACTGTGCTGCATTTACCACCGAACCATTCTGTGCTAGTTCCTCCACCCACCAAGGAAAACATCTCCCTGTGGGAGCTTGTGGGGAGTTAAGGCTGGTCCACCACAGCTCCTGAGATTTCTGTGCAGCCACCAAGAGGAATCATGGGTTGCAATGACCTGGAGGCTTCCTGCACAGAGAACAAAGTAAGACTCCAATTTTGCAAAATGAAATGCTTCTTACTACCAAAATCTTTATTTGGATTTTATAAACAGAACAAAATAGGAGCCTTATGCTCATGCTGAGATGCTCTGCAGTATTGACTGACTTCACTGCTGGCAAAGCTGGAAGGACTGTCCAAACTTTGGACTCAGAAAGGGGCAGCCTGACCTGAGCAGGCCAGGAGGATTGATCTGTATGTGTAAAGTGAAAAGCCTGCAAAAGCCTGGAAGACATTAGAACTGAATTTTCCTGTTAATCAACACCTGCTGTTCTACCAAAGCATAAAATACAACTGAAAATAGCCTGAGAGCTGCATCTCACAAAAGTACCCTGTGTTATCCACTGAACCATGGCTCCACGCCATGCTGGCATGTGCTATGTGCCTGGGCAGAAAACTCCAATAATCTAAACAAACCATAAAAATATATCCAGTCTCCAAAGTAAGTGTCCAAGGTGAAGCCTTGTTGAAGACTGTCATTTGCACATGTGTTTCTCAGTTTCCCACATCTCTGAGCTTCCTGCTCCCTGTCCCTTGCTTGTGGAGTAGGTTTCACACAACAGAAGGGAGATGTTGTGCAGAAACCAATACAGCTGAAACCAGAGGAGGGCATTGCTCAGCAGCATCAAGCCTTACAATGACCATCAGTGTCCTGAAGGTATCATTCACTCTGACCTTCCAGCCAGCTGCACAACACTTAATCACTTCCTTTCTGTGACCCAAACACCTCATAAGACCATCATAGTAGCAGAAGGGGAAAAAAAAAAAAAAAGGAAGCACCTTCCAAACTATGAACTGTCTCCTTCTTAATTCAGAAAAAAACAAACAAGAGACCCTAAAGTTTTTATGAGTGAACTCCAGGTTATAACATATACAAAAAACCCTTGTTTTTTTACACTATCTCAAATACACAGCATCACTATTTGCTGTCCCCATCAGAATCTTGTGTTCAGGAATGAAGCTACAGACAGTGAAACTTGTTTTGGAAAGAGCTTTTCTTCTGAGAGCTCCTTCTCAGTCTAGCACCCCTCTTGTTCCTCCTACCAGCCCCATCTAGGAGAAGCTGCAGGCCTGGGGGGTGAAGTTGTAGCTGCAATTTCTAAAATGGCAAATAAAATTGTGTGCCATCGGATGTGACAGATCCAAGTATATCATTATGTGTATCCACCTATTATATCTGCACAAGGAAAAGGCTCTGAAATGCCTTTATATCCCTAAACTGGATAAAATGAAGTATCTCATTTCATCTCAGAGTAAATTCTTTGATCCCTTTCTGCATTCAGCAGATGGTACCAGATCTCTTCCCGTGACATTGGTCCTAAAGAAAAAAAAAAAAGGAAAAGCTTCATTTATCTGCACATCACTCTATTCTGCTCCAAATGGGAAGGTCTGTGATCAGAAATCCAGCTCCTGTTGCTAAATTTGTACTGGTACTTAATGCGTGCTATAAAAAAATATGTCTGATAGCACCCAGCTTGCTTCAGATGAAGGGTTGGGATTTGAATTATAATTTTCATCAATTGTTCTAAAGACTGGTTCACTCATTAACTGATGCTTTTGCCTAATAATCACTGCATAGTTCTACCTGTGACACAGGGATCCTGTTTGGTTGATGACTTAATGCAGAAAGTTCACTGCATAAAGAGCACAGGAGAGGTGTCATGTTTATTAATGCACAGTGGCTGCCACACTAAGTGCTTTTGCAGACAATACCCACACTTGCTCTGCAAAAATGTGTAACTAATGCATTTCTGGAAGTGATGTCAGGAAGGAGAAACCATGAAACCAAGAACAGATGGGAACCAAACTCTCATTCAGTTCTGCATTTTGAAATTAGGAATGATTTCTAAGCAAGAACTCAAAGGAACAAAGAGATTGCAGAAGCAAAAATGCACAAGTTATGGTTCTTCTGGTCTTTGGAACATTCAACTCTTCTCAGAATTGCATTTACTTTCCGTGACTGCCTGCCTTTTTTAAAAAAATAAAAGTGTGTAATTGTGAGAAAATAATCATAGCTGAATTAATATGAGGGACTCAGTGACTGCTTCTGTGTATCACTAAATATGCTCTAGCGAATTCTGCTTTTTTGCCAATTGCAAATGGAGGGAGTTTAGCTACAGCACACAAGTACAGACAGCTCAAGGAGCGAGAGGAAGAAGAGTTTGCTACTGAAAAACAAGGAACATCTTTTGTTTTCCACATCCTATTTAGGCTCAATCTAAGAAGAAACAGTTGAGAGGAAATTTATCACACACAGGATGGGAGGTAAAGGTGGGTGGAAGAGTTGACAAGAAAACAGGGAAACGATTCTGGAGGAATAATGAACAAGAAATAAGCACAGTGAGACGACTGAGGGACTGAGTTGTGAATTTGATGAATATATAGAAAGCAGGCGGCCAGGCATGATTTGTTGTGTAATTTTTAACATCTGGGAAATAACTTTTATGCTTAGATTAGTTTCAGTCTCTCCTTGTGACTTTTTTTGCTTGTAGAACAAGAAGCAAAATTTTAAAAATTAAGTTCAAACTTGAAATTTCATCCTACAAATGTGATGAGTGTGATCAACTAGCAGTGGCTCACACAGATGGTGCCCAACCACAAGTTTCCCCACCACGTGTGCTGCTTGAGGGGCATGAAAACATCCTAGGTTGGAGCAGGGTGGAGAGGTCATTCTGCTGATGAGAATCAGATCTTATATTGCCATTTCTAATAGCTTAAGCGAAGAACTGTTGAAGTGTTAGTTCTGCTTTCCATGTAACAAACCCCTTGGGCAGCTTTGAGCTGCCTGCATTGGGGGTAACTCAGACTTCAGGATGGATCTTCTGCACTGGCAGGGGTGAGCTGCCGGAACAACCACAGGCAGCTGAGAGATAAATGGGAGTGGAAATGTTGGAAAATATCACACTGGTGGAAAATTACTGCCTGGGTGAGCTCCTCATGGAAACCTGGAGATGAAAAGGCCATTTAAGTACGTCTCATATGCACTACAGAGCAACAAATCTGCCTGGGGTTTAGGAGGAGATAAGAGCTCATCTTCTGCCTTGTTATTGAACAATTGTGGACTAATAAAGGGAAAATAATGGTAAAGGAATCAAAAAGAATGTGGTTTATCTAACCAGGTAACACATCTAATGGAGATAAAAATGATGACGACTAAAGGGGTTCATTGGTTGGGTTTTTTATATGTTCTTTATTAAAAATACAGAGACAAAAACCATGAAATACCTTTAACAAATATGTGGATGAAGGGCAAGTTTTACATAGGTTACACAGCATCTTCTCTGGAAAGAAGAGACTTCTGTGCAGAGGAACAACCATACTTCATTTTCCTGAGTACCCTGAGGGCCTGCGTGCACCTATCAAACATTTTGGAGCCAACAGAGGCAAACTCTTGCCTGCTACTAATGCTTTTAAACAGATTAAGATAGACTGGGTGTTTGGCCTTTGGTCTGTCTGTACCTGTAACGCTTCAGAAAGAGTAGGCAGAAGCCAATATTATCCTTTTCTTCATGTGTGGTGTTTAATTCTTCTTCTCACTTTATTTGTAGAATTTTTTGAAGTCCCTGAGAGCAGGTCTCTGGAGCAAGTCTGTTCTGCTGCATCAGAATATTCTGATCTTTCACACACCAAAACACCTCTTCACTGACATAGTTGAGTGGTAGACTTGGCAGTGCTGGTTGGACTCAATGACCTTAAAGGACTTTTCCAACCTAATTGATTCTGATTCTATGGAAAGAAAGGATATCCTGATGGTGGAGAGGCTCTGCTCCAGACTACTTTGAACTCACATATTTGTTGTGGAAATAATTATCTAATGAAGTCACGTTGGCATAAACTCCCTCCAACATCCAAATCTTTCAGCCTACAACATCAGATATATGTTAAAGAGAGCACAGGGGCACAGGATGTTACAGGATGAACTGTTTGCTGTTGTTTACCTTTCTTGTCGGAAGGGAAAATTGCAAAGACATTTTTGAATTAAAAAAAACATTGAACAAAATGCACTGTGGGGGTTTGACCTTGACTGGATGCCATGTGCCCACCAAAGCCACTCTATCACTTTCCTCCTCAACTTGACAGGGAGGGAGAAAAATATAATGAAAGTCTTGAGCATGGACATAAGTACAGGGAGAGGTCACTCAGCCATGACTGTCATGGGCAAAACAGACTCTACTTGGGGAAATTCATTTAATTTGTGACAATTAATCAAAGTAGGATAACAAGAAGTAAAAAAAAAAATCTAAAACCACCTTGCCTCCAACCCTCCCTTCTTGCTGGTCTCAACTTTACTCTCCAGTCTTCAAACTCCTCCCCCCAACTGGCACAATGAAACAGGGAATGGGAGTTGGGGTCTGTACACATCACTTTTCCCCCGCTGCTCCTTCCTCTTTGCATTATCCATCTGCTCTAATGTGGGGTCCCTCCCATGACAGACAGTCTCTCATGAGCTTCTCCAAGGTGAGTCCTTCCCGTGGGCTGCACTTCTTCATAAACTGCTCCAGTGTGGGTACCTTCCATGGGGTGCAGTCCTGCCAGCAAACCTCTTCCAGCATTGCCTCCTCTCTCCCCAAGTCCATAGGTTTTGCCAGGAGCCTGCTCCAGCATCCACCTGCTCTGGTGTGGTGTTCTCCATGGGCTGCAGGTGGACCTCTGCTCCCCCATGGACCACCAAGGGCTGCAGGGGCACAGCTGCCTCACCATGGTCTTCACCACAAGCTGCAGGGGAATCTCTGCTCCAGCACATGAAGTCTCCTTCTGCACTGACCTTGGGGTCTGTAGAGGTGTTCTCGCTTATTTTCACACCTCTCTCCTAGCTGATGCTGCACAGTAGTATTTTTCCCCTTCTTAAATATGTTACCACAGAGGCAAAAACACTGTCTCTAGTGGACTCAGCCTTGACCAGTGGCCAGTGGGTGTGAGAAGGGGCAGATGTGAGAGAGGAGGGATGGAAATGCAAAGGAAAATGACAGGCTCTGCCACAATACAAATGAAGAGGTATCAGAGGGTGGCCAAAGCCCTGGGCCAGGTCTGGGGAGGGCAGAGCATAAAGGCATTTGCCATGGCCTGGAACAACCATGTGGCCACAGGCAGAATGCTCTGAGTGTATCTCCAGCATCAAGCTATTGAATTATCTGGTTAGAGGTAATGCTTAAATTCCAATTGACCTCACCAGAAGACAAATCAGGTCCCAAAGCTACAGGTCATTTCTACATGACTCTAAACATAATATGGCCCACGTACAATTTATATTTTCCACACCACTTCCACTGATGCACTTTGTGTGCTGTCTTCCTTTTCTTCTGCCTAGTTTCCAGACAGGGAAAACTATTCACAGAAAAGTTGATTCCTTTCAAGAATGTTTGAGAGCTACAAAGTAAGGCAGTGTTTTTGTATGTGAGCACATCATATACCAAAGAATGGTTCTTTCCTATACCAACTGTGGAGCATCACATCTTGTTTTGCCAATCCTTTTTGGTACGCTAATTAATTAAAAAAAATAGGAAGTTCAAGATAACTTGTGAGATCTTAAATTCTAGTTTGCCGGAACACCTTGCACTGCTAATTTGAAAGTCTAAAAGGTTAACACATTTTTTGGTGATGAGAAGCAAATCATTAATAGCTGAGTGGGCTTAGCAGCAGGGGAAAAAATACCTTTGATTTTATTCACAATATGAGGAGAGGCAAAATACTACCTGTTACTTAATACTTGGATTTGTTTGCTTTCTGCTTTGCATTGATTTTGTACCATGTGAATCCACTGACTTTAATACAGTAACTATTGATTTGTACAAGTGAAAGAAATGAGAATCTAGCCCCATGTGTTAGAAACAAACAAGGCTCTTTTGGGTTTTATAGCAAAGATTTTTTTACGGCTCAATTACAAACAAAAGAACAAGTTCCAAATTAAATACAATTTCTTTTTTCCCAGGTTCAGAATTCAGAATTTCCTTACAGGGGGTGACAGAAGCTGTTCAGTCACTGGACAGTGGTGCTTCCAGCATCAAGGAAACCACAAAATATCTTTCAAGCTGTAGAGGAATTGTTCCATAGAATCATACAATGTTTCAGTCAAAGCTCATCTAGTCCAGCCCCTTTGCAATGACCAGGGACATCTCCAGCTAGATCAGGTTGCTCCACATGTTCGTTTGCAGCATGGCTGGAATTTACATTCCATGTGGTTGTGGCAATGGTTAGAAGTGCCCCAAGCAAAGCTCTTGAGCTCTTGTTTTTCCCTTCAAACCCACAAAGTCAGCATGCAGCACTCAGACCCTGGCAGCTGCAATGGCTAAGCCTCCATTGCCCTGTTCCTGACACACTGCTGAACCTGCCTGGTTCCATTTCTGCCTCCCAGATGTCCTGTATCTCCAGTGCCCCACCTGGGAACATCACAGTAATTTCTACAGGTGAGAGAAGGCAGGTATGCACCCCCAGCCAGAAGCCAACTGCACTCTGCTCTGCTCAGACAACACCAGCATTTAATATCTACCTTCAGACACTTCATTAACCTTCTCCATCTAATCCCAGCTAAGCAGATTTACCCTGATTCACTGCCAATCAATCAGTAATCGAGTTTGTTGGCAATCATAAAGGCAGAAATGCCCATCTCTGTGCTTCATGCACTATGTCTGATCATGCCTTCCTCCTGGATACTTTTCTTTTTGTTTTGTCCTGATGCAATTGGGAGCTGGAAAAATATTCCCGAGGTAATAAGACCCAGGACTCTCACTATCGAATCCAAACCAACAAATGCCCCTTGGTCTGGCAGGGGAATGTGAGTCATGTGGAGGTTTAAGGTTGTGAATCTGTCCTCAGTTGACATCACTTAATAAGCTACTCAGTGAACACCAAGCAACAGAAGCTCTTAGGAGAGCCCATTGTCTTTCCATGATTCTTGATTCACTCAAAAATAAGGGCGCTTGTGGAGCCTGGGGCCATTATAAGCACCTATGAGGATCTCCAGTTGGAGCTCAGTTCTACTGAACAGCTGAAATACGCAAACTAATCCCCAGAAGAAGAGCAAGATGACTCTTGCCTTTGTAGAGAGAAGTCTGAGTAAGCAGCAGCTGCCTGTGTACTGCAGGCATCCCTCATTTAAGACTCACCCCCACAGCAAGACGACGTTACTTTCCCATAACTAAGCAGTGTGCAGGAGCAGACCTGAGCTCCTGGAACTGCACTGAAGATTCCAGGTGTAATACCAAAAATAAAACCTGATAACATCATGCCAATCCCTGCTGGCAGCTGTGTCAGCCCATGGTTGAACCTCTATGGCTCCAATTGCAGCGCTCAGCCAAGGAAACGTTGTGGTGGATGCGTCATCCTGGAAAAAATGCACTCCCAGTGATGTGACTCCTTTCTCTGGTGGAGGAAAGCTCTCCTATGTCTGCACAGAATACAGCCCTGTGGACTGTGTGCACAGTAAGAGCACTTTGCATGTCTAATGCTGCACAAGCCCAGGCGAAGGTGGGTGTTTGGAGCAGCATAACTCCGGTGTTCAGCAGCAGGAGGGAGAGTTTTCTGTGTTATGTGTGGCAGAGGTGATTTATCACACTGAAAATGCCATGCAAACCGGAGCAAATGAGATGGTTTGCTCAGTCTCTCATGAAAAGGAAAAGCTATTTCCAAACAAAGCAGCCGTGAAGCCTTTTTGGTCTCCAGAAAGCTTGTGGTGGGATGTACATATTACTGTCGATGCATGGTGCATGGTAACTGTGGTGGGGGAGAACACAGAGTTCCAGAAAAACAAGATTTCAGGGAAATTCTGAACACTGAAACTAAGCATGAAGAATGATTTGGAGCCCGGCAACAAGGAGGGAAGGATGGACCCCATCCCCCACCTGCCTTCTCAGGGGGATGGTACAAAACAACACCACTGCCTGCACATCCTCAAAGTTCCAGCTAACTTTGCAGAATAGACCTTTGTATAGCTGTCTACATGTCCTGACACATTACAGGGACACAACAGGGTAGATAAATGATTAAGAAAAAAAGAAAGCGGGTTTAGTCTCAGCTCAGGATAGCTGAAATGTGCTTTAGTAAAACCTTGATTCAGCTACATCCAGGAATATGTCTATCAGCCAGGAACATCCAGTACTTAAGCTAGTTGCTGACCAGGAGTTACCTTCCCATGGTGCTCATGGACTTCTGATTGATTGAGTAAATTAAACATGGCTGAATAATTCATTAAATAAACCATTTATTTGAAGAATTTGTCTCCTGTTTCCTTTGCAGATTGGAGTGTGGCACAAACAGTATCACACTGATTTGACGTTATTTCTCAGCTACTTCCTACTCATAATTGTAGCTCAGTCAACAATGCTGACAGCTTGTTTCCCCTGCTCAATAGCTGTACTGCTGTCAGCAGGGAGCATTTCTGGCTGGCTCCTGACAGTCTCAGCCACAATGGAAGACAGGCTGAGGTTTCAACCAAGCCAAGGTCAACACAATACCACAAGGAGCAGAGCAGAGGAATGAGGATAACAGTACCCGGTCAGTAGGGTGAAGAAACCCTGTGACAGTTCTATCCTTTGCAGGAAGGTTTTTCAGGATCCTAATAGTATTATGGAAGGTTACCTGGGGCTCCTAAACACAAATATGCTGTTCATTGACAGCACAGCCTGTAAAACACTCATAAAACCTTCTGCCTGTGTCTCCACGGAACAGATTCATGGGTCACTGCCTGGCAGACGACTAAAGTCAGTCTCCATCCTCTTCCTCTTCTGCCCTGACTCATTTGCAGGTGATAAACCAGTCTTCTCACCCTAATCCCTGAGGAGCAATGAGCCAGCCTTGCCATGGCCAAGGAGGAACTTGGTTTCCCATAGAAATTGTTACACATATTCATTTTTAAGCCAATTATTTACAAATATTGTCTTGCTTATTCTTAAATACTCCAGACTCATGAACATTCCTGTGAGTTAAGTCACTACCTGGAGTACCTGTGCACAAAAGAAATAGCACAATCTACTCTATAACCATGCACATGTATTCAAGTATTTGCCTCTGCAGTATTTTTCAAGCTTTAGAATTAAGATGAGAAGGGAACAAACCGGGTGCAAAAGAAAAAAGAAAATCCATTCCCAAATTCAGGATGTCTCCTGACTTGTGGCCCCTCCTGTTCCTTTGCTCCTTTGTCAAAAGACTAAAAAGGAAACTAAATGTCCTTTTAATTAGCATTACTTTGGCCTTTCTATCTCAAAAGGACTATGATTTTTAAGCTATGTTGAGTTAATTTGTCTACATTTGTGTACCATCTCTCAGAGATTATGTATCTTGAAGTATCCAAATTGTACTGAACTAAAGGTCAGGATCCTATCAGTGCAATTTTGTCGGCGACACACAGGAAGATCTTCAGCTCATCTTCAGTTTTTAAGGTCCTTTGTGTATTTAGTGTTATATCTTGTCACTTTAACAGAAGAAAAATCCGCTTTTAAAACAGTGTTTCAGTATTGATAGAACCCACCACAGGCAAAGCTTTTTTGAGCTGGCCTCTGCCTAAAAATATTCAGTGCATTTTTTCAGAATTAACCTGATGTGGTTTTTTTCTTCCTTTGGCTTGGAAGTTTTGAAGTTTTTGAAAAGGCAAAACTTCATGAAAATACAGGGGGTTTTGTCACCTTTTTTATGAACACAGACTTGCCAGCTACAGAAGACTCATTCTGAAATTCAAAGCATGTGGTTAACTAGTGGTGGAAGGAATATTTTTATTTACATATGAAAATCATCTGCACTTCCAGGATAAAAGCACAGAAGATAGGATGGGAGCTTATCTCCAGAATTACCCAAACTGTCTTGAAAATAATACTTAGCCTCTCCCAGTAAAATATTTGTTAGGGTGGGACTGAATTTTGACTGGAAACACAAATCTTAGTTTGAGTAGGTCTGAGGGAGTTGAAATCCCATCCAAACCTTGGTGTAGCCAAATAAGAAAGGATCCAAGTGTACAATTTACCTCTCTCCTTTGCCAGGGCCAGGATGTACAAAAAGCTGCTGCCATAAGATACGGAAACCAGGATGGCCTCTCCTCTCCCCACAAGACAACACCTCTGTTTTATTTAACCCACCTCTGTGCACATTTTCATGCCATTCCCCTATGTGCATTGACATCTATTCAGTGATGCTGAATTTCATGGGCTGTGTCAGGGCCCAGGCACTTGGGAGAACACAGTGGGACATGCTCTGTCAGTTCAGAATCAACCCACACTGTCACTGCACCTGCATTCCTTTTTCCTGATCGCTTACTCTGTACTGAACAGCATAATGCCCAGTACAGATCCCAGATATCCCTGGCACAAGATCTCACATGTTGTGTCCCTCTACTGTGAAAACTGAGCATTTCTTCCTATCACTTTTTTTCCCGCTGCTAAGGCAGTGGTTACACCCAAGGGTAGCATATCCAGCACATTATTACACCGAGGTCAGAGGTGGTGCAGGTGTCTAGAGCCCTTATACACAGGGTACCAACAGCCTCTGCCATAATTTCTTTAAAAAAACAGCTCTACTGTGCTTATGATGCCAGCGTGGCACCAGATGCATCCAGGCTCTTCTAACAGCCCTGTCCAGAGGAACTTCACTTTTGACTAGCATATACTCACTCTTTTTCAAGAACTGGGACATGCTACTGATACATGGCCTTCCTCTAAACTACTGAAACCCAACTAAGCATTAATCAATGCTTCAGTGGGACAGACGTGTTTTGTAGCAATGACAGTGATTATCTCTAAAAGCCCTTGAAATTTTGACTGTTGTTTATCAGGAATAAGCAGAAATAGAAGAGGATCTATTTCAAGTTATAAAGCCAGGCTGCTGCTGTGCTCACAGGACCAATTCTTTTCTACAAAGACCTTATATTGGTCAGAGCTCCCAAAAGGATTATTTAGCTGAGGATATTTCTACGAGACACAGGAAGCCAAAGGGTGGCAGGTGTAGAAATATAAGCCAGCCTTCGAAAAATGGGGCAACTATTAATGAATCACTGCTGAACAGCTCTCAGCTATTTAGATTTTTTTACTCAGGTAGAGAAGTTACTAACAGTCATCCCTAATGGTCTTGGGAAATATAATACCAAGGCATCTGTAAGCTACCCTCCATACTGAGTTATGCAGAAATAGCATAACTTTATTTTTCTCCCTCTCAGGTACATACACACGAATATTGGTCTGGCACCTCCATCCTCTCACCTACTAATCTGTTATAGACAAACACTGTAAAATGTAAGAGAGTATTCATCATCAAACTGAGATCTGCTCCTATGCAGAGGACACAGGGATCATCTCTAAACCTTAAATCCCAAACTCACCCTGCCCTTTCTTTCTTATACTACCTGGTTTTAGTCACCATAGACCCTCCAAACAGCCCTATCATCCATCCCAGACACCATCCTACCAAGGACTTTAAAGACACAAACAGGAACGAAGGAAAAAATGTCGTCTTGAGTAATAAAAAAATCCCTAAAACACAAAAAACAAATGAGTAACAAAAGCATTTATTAAGAACAACAAAAAGAAATTAGTATGTGAATATGACTTACAATATAAAAATGTAGAATCCAATACAGGTCACTTCAAAGCCAGTGGAACTGTTTTTATTGGTACGCATTGGACACAAGGGTCCTGTTTTTGGCTTGGTTCTGCTGCCCTGAAGTCAATGGTAAAAATTTTCATTAACCTCTTGTGGGAGCTCAGTTGGACTGCAGTAACGGCTGCAAATAATTTGTCCTATAGACACTAAAAAAAAAATAAAAAAATACAGTTAAAATAATTAAAAAGAGTTAAATCCTTTTTGTTCAAGTCTTATGAATGTCTGAAAACTATAATCAATGTTTACAGTCTTGTGCAATGGGTGCAAGAAGTAAAATAAATGCAAGTCTGAGTTACAGCACAGCAACCACCTTGTCTCCTCTGTCACCTGAACTGAAGATAGAAGGGGAGAAAAGAGAAGTGAGAATGATGGTTCCAGAGTGGGTTTGTGCAGCACCTGGAGTCCAGCTCTGCTGGAATATTTCCCTCAGTTTGTCGTGCAAAACTTCCCCTTGCTCCCCAATTATTTTTCATGTCATTCATTTTGTTCTGTGGGGAGAAAAGTGAAAAGATATGAATTTTAAAAATACAGCCTTTGTGCCTTGACTTTGTTTGAAAACCCTTCTAAGTGAATTGCCCTTTGGCTTGGCAGTGCCACACAGCTTTGTGCAATTCCTGTCAAAGACAGGTTCCATTTAGGGAGTGTCGTGGTGTCAGGCTGAAGGATATTAAGGGGAGATTTGCATGTCACTGTGAATTTGCACTTTTCTCAGCATGCAGACACTTTCAGGTGGCTGCAAGAGAAATTTTTTCCAGTGAGAAGTAAACACAGAGGTGTTGGCCTCCCTGGGAGATGGAAAGCAGTCAACTTTGGAGCTAATTACAGGGATGTTGATGGAGGCTGACAGATGTACGGTCCTGCCACTGGTTCTGCCATGAGAAAGGGAGTAAAGCCTCTCTCCTTCACTCAGCAGGCCCATGGCACTAGGGAGGAAGAGGACAAGGATGTCAGGACTTCTAATTATACACTAGGAACCTGCAAAATCAGAGCATTAAAAGTGTTAGTGAAAAATAATGCCCTGAGGTGATGAAGTCAAGCAACAGGAGAAGAAAGAGCATAGAGGTGGGAGTGAGGGGCTGGAAAGGAAGTCTTTGCTCATCCTCTTGTGATGGGGTCCAGAGGGGATTCCTTCCAGGCATGCACAAAACACACGTACAGTTCTATATCTTACTCAAACCTTGCTTGCCTTGCAGTTTGAGGTGCGTTTCCAAAAGCAGATTTAAACCCAGTTTAAAGCCACTTCTGCTGAAAATGTTGCCAGTATGTTCTAGTCAGTCAGTCATCCTCTAGCCTGAAGAAAAGTTGTTTTCCTGCAATGAAAGGAACAGACATTTACTAGTTCAGTCCAGGGTGAGAAAACCTGTGCTCAGTTCCCTGCTCTGCCACAGACAGACCAAGATAAGACATACAGCACTTCTTGAGTTAAAATTTATTGCAGATTCACTTGAAATCGTCTGCAATTTTAAAAAGCAATTTTAAGGGGGACCACAAGGAATTCCTCTACCTCTATGGGGGAATTCTATTATCTTTCTTCATGCTCTAGTGTAGTATGTCAATATTAAACCAAATAAATAAGAGAAATGGGAAGAGAAAACCATTTAGAAGCAGTCAGTGTCCTCAGACAGCATAGGCAGCCTTAGAGCATAGCTCTGCCTTGGCCCTGAAGCTCGTGGCACAGAATTTTCCCCATGCATTTCCAGAGGCAACTTTGAAAAGGCCAGATGGTAAACAAGGAGAAGAAAGAAAGATTTTTTTTAATATGAGCCACTGAACTGGGAGGCTTGGAGAGTGGAGTCACCTGAAAGAAGGAAACATCAACCCAGAGCACTGAGTGCTGCCATCAGTACTTCTGTAACCCCAGAAACCCTGATCATGGTGTGTATTGAGCCCATCACTTTACATAGAGGCACTGACAATCATTAGCTGGACATCTGTACAGAACTGAACAACTGTGCAAAAGGAGAAAGAAAACTGAAATGCCAAGAGATAACAACAATCAGCCCTGTGTGTCTCTGGAAGAACAAGAAAGTGGCAAGGGCAACACTGATGGGTGATGTATTCCTGGAGGCAGTGGAGCCTTCCCCTTTGGATGGTTTGCGGCGCAGCTGCCAGGATTTTATATATGATCGAATCATTTTGAGGGTGGTGAGATAAATTTTGTGCCCCCTTGAAGGATATCCCGGTTCCATGATCCACAATATTGCACATAGCCCTTACATGGGTTACACTTTGAGGAGCTCTCTGGGTGACCTCGGGAGGGATCATTCTTCTGAGATCAAAAGGGCTTTGAGGGCACAAAATCAAGATAATTCCCAAATAATTTAGCTGCTATTTTGTTGAGAGTTATTGATAGCATTACATAAGTGATGCACACCTCCCACATGGCTTTTTGTAATTGTAAGTGGTTCTCGTCATTCCAGACATTTGTTTCTGAACTCTGCACACGCCCTACCTCCACACACAGGCAAGAGTAATCACTGGGATGTGCCAGCTCTCAGGAAAATGAGATACAGCACATGATCATGCTCTGATCAAGCAGGAGAAAGGAGTTGTTACAACAATCTCAGAGCCATGGGCTGAACTAAAGGAGCGAGCAGGGTGAAAATAAGGTCTTGTAATAAAATTGTCATTATGCATGGAAGGACAGTGGATGCGAAATTACAATAGAAAATGTCTATTGTAATGAGAAAGGTGCTGTATGGTGGTGAGCAAGGAAAGGCATTTCAAAGGAAGGAAAATAATACCTTGTAGAAATTGCATGAGACTGCCCTTTGCTTAGAGGGAGCAGAGGGTAAGACCTGAGAGTTTCATCACAAAAATTATTTAGGAAATGACCAAGGGAACATAACTCATTGTTCAAATGTCAAACTGTTCATATCTAGAGAGAAGAGCTTGCATTTATCAAGAGCAATATTGCACACCCTACAAAGGACATAAGAAAAACCAAAAAATTCATCAGAGATCTGCTATGCTCAGATATCTCTGCGCTCCAGCTGAAGATACTCAGGAGAGGAAGACTCATATTACATTTCTTAGAAAAGTGGCGTGATGGGCAAATACTGAGCATGATATGAGCCTGACAGAAAAGAAAACAAACCTTTTCCCAGCCATTAGGCTGTGCACAATCTCAGTGTAGCAATAAGAAAGAGAGATGCATCTGTAGTAACGGGGAGCTATTGAATTGGGGCAGCCACGAACAGACAGGAGGATTTAATCTAAGGGGTCAGGGGAGTACTGCTAAAGTAGTTTATTTTGCAGGTAACAGTAGATTAAGACAGATCTTCAAGAAGAAAATACCACTGCTGAAGAAATTTTTCTTTAAAAGAACAAGTACCAGTTTTTAGGTACAGAATGAACACAGCTAAGGGAAGAGGAGAAGGACATGTGCTGTGTCAAGAATAAACATGTTTGCTGTGATCTATCTGGAGGAAAGTGGAAGAGGAACAATTCTCTCCTGTAGGGGTATTTCACACAAAGTTTGTTGTAAGAATTTTGGTGTAAGAAAAGCTTTCTTGCAGAGCACCTCTTGTTGTTTTATATTACTGACTAAAAGCCACATCACAAGAATCTTGTCCACATCACAGGATGCTGAAGTTAAAGCACGAACCCATGGTGCCAGAGGTGAGGTACAGTCTGAAGCTTTTCATTTTGCCTTTGGATCCATGCAGGTGATGAATGGATCCATCTGTGCTCTGCACTACCAGACTTGCTATATCCATACTAAACTGCTTTGGATACTTTGAACAGAACTTTAGGAAGACAATTAAAGTCAATAACTAAAATGACAAATTTAGGTCAGCAGATCTAAGTTAACAGCAAAAATTGCAAAAGCAGTTAGGACCACTAGGTGTCCAAGCAACAAAATAACATATAACATTCTGTGTAGATTTAAGTAAAGTGTTGCACATAGAAAAATAATTGCTTGCAATATTGTAATACTTCAATTATTGTAATAATTGCTAATTTTGCTTGTATAATGATGAGCCGTGAACTATTATTAGCTAGGAGAAAATCTTAGGTTTCTAGTGCATGATTATATGAAAATATCAGCTTGGTGCAAAGGTACGTTTGTTAGAAACGGTTAGAAAAGGAACAAAGAACACAAGGAAAACAGGCTACACTAGCACATCAAATCCAGATCTGATGCTCTGACTGCAAATTAGTATCATATAAATTTTATATATTGTAGAAATTGAAGAATTAAAGAGTGATGTGATTAATACATAGTAAGGTTTCTGAAGGAAGTTACTTTAATATACAAGGACTCTTCAGAGGGAGAAACAACTGACAGGATCTATGACAGTCATCTGAAAAAATAATGAGCAATATTCATAAAGGTCATCATCTCTGGTCCAGCTGTTCCACAAGGCACAAGTGGAGTCTAGCACAGGATCCTGAGAAGCCTTACTTGTCCTTTAGGAAAGTTGTGGGACTGGGTGATCTAATCTGACTTAGTTTCTCTTGCATTTTTAGGGTGCTTAGACCATGAATACAGCTATTTTTATCCTACACAACATAATGTAACTTTAGTACTTTTCTTCCCTAATCCCTCCTACAGAAACCACACGTCTCCACTCCCTCCTATTTATTATGATAAAGTCTCATAGTGCTCCCAAATATGCTGATCTTTAAATTGCTTCCTGGTCGAAAGTGTTGCCCTGAGTGTCATAACATGAACCAGTTACAGCAAATGCATAGGTCACAGCACATTGCAAGCCACCTCTCTCCTTGCTCTTTCTCATATGCTACCCCACAACTTTCTCAGGAAGATCTATCCACACTAGGAAACACTGACATTCAGACCCCACCTGGACGTGTTCCTGTATAACCTGCTCTAGGTGACCTCGCCTTGGCAGAAGTATTGGACTAGATGATCTCCAGAGCTCCCTTCCAACCCTAACAATTCTGGGATTCTGACATATCCTGGCCAATTCTGTAATATAGACATATACAGGGTGCATAATGACCGGCTGGACCTTATAGCTCAGCACCATGGTCTTGTTTGACCCAGAAGCTACAAAAACAAGAGCTGTTCTGCTTGTTGATGGTAATTCTGTTTGACTCCTGCAGACCAAGGCACATGAAGAACTGGCGCTTGCAGCTCAGCTTTCAGTGAAAAGGCAGCAATTCTACCCCTACTACTCTCAGAAGCTACTTGCCTATTCTACACACTGCTCTGATTATTTATCAGCCTTTTATTCATTCATGCAGATATTCAATCATCTCCTGAACCTTGAAGCTTCTAGGTCAATGGGAAAAAAGTCAATAAGTCAATAAATGAATTTAATTTATGCACCCTAGAGATGAAGAATAGAGGAGTGCAGCAGGTTCTGAGCCAGAATGAAGATTCAGAGAGGAAAATGACAACAAAGCATTCAAGATGTGTACAGCTTTGCATTTATGGTCATCCAAGATACAATCAGGAAAGTAATTTCTGAATAGGACTGTGTGAGCTGGTGAAAGCTGCTCCATCCAGCTGCTGGTGGGCTGATAATATGGTGATGTGATTCACATTAGAAAACCTCTCATGCATAAAACTCAGTACACTGTCACCTCTTTTGCCTCACACAGGCACTGTTTGCAATGCTTTCAGTGTCCTGCCTGACCTCATCTCTGGAAGGGCACAGGACTCCTGTAGGGCCTATGCTCTATCTGCCATGCCATGGAGCATTTCTCCATGGGGAAGTTCTAGATAGCCAAGTCATTTCAAGCCAGCAGTTGAATCAAGCCACAGGCTTCATGCTTCCCTATAAAACATGTGCAAGGCCAGGAGTTGGACTCAGTGACCCTTGTGGGTTCCTTCCAATTGGGCATATTCTGTGATTCTGTGAAAACCAGCTACTGTCAGTTTTCAAAGACACCAGGCAGAGAATAAGTGTTAGTCAAGGCTTACTTGGAAAATTAATGGTGAGGGTAGAGAGGGCTCTCAGCTTTCCTATCATGTCTTCCCTTCCTTTCATACCAACACTGTCCACCACACACTGTGGTGGCTGGCTTTGGGTCTGACCACGCTACTCTTGTGATCATATAATCATAAGATGGTTTAGGTTGGAAGGACCTTAAAGATCATCTCATTCCAAACCCCTGCCATTGGCAGAGGCATCGTCCATTAGACCATGTTCCTCAGAGCCCTATCCAGCCTTGCCTTGAACACTTCCAGGAGCTGGAATCCTCAGACAGGCTGGAAGGACTCTGAAAACCAATGCTTTTGGGTTTGAAGCAAACTTAATTAGTGGCCTTTTTACTTGAAAGAGGACGACGTGCCCAAGTGTTCTTGTGTTGAACTGTAAACAAAGAATTATTAAAAGGTTCTCAAGGATTTGAGATAGTAATTAAAAGAAGATGAATGATCTTCACAAGCTGCAGCCCAGCTGCTTTCCAAATGAATGGTATGAAGCTTCTTGGCTGGGATGTTACTGTGATTGCAAATTATCATCTCTAAGGCTAAAGATATAACAGGATTCCCACGCAGCTCTCTCTGAGGCAGCTGTACCTTCTTATGCACAGGGAACACAGTCACTACATGACAGACATCATACTTGGAGCCATGTGGATGGGAAGGCAACAAATTGTAAACAGTGTCTGGATAAGGAGTGAAAAAAGGGCGTAGATAGACTTGTCAATCCAAACATGGTGGGAATGGGGCTCTCTTCCCAGGTCCTTCCTGCAGATCCAACTGGTTAAATGCAAAATTCCCTAATGGAAGAATGGAAATAAAGTTTTTCTTAGGGAAAAAAATCAAGATAAAGTTTTTCTTAGGGAGATAAATGGAGATAAAGTTTTTCTTGTAGGAAGCAGCCAGGTATATGCAGTTCCAGAAGCTGTTCATTGAAACAAGCCAAGTTAATAAGAAAGACCATTTTTAACACACTGGAAAACTCCTCTGTTCTTTCTTGAATTAAATTTGTTGTGTCTTTAGTCTGTTTAGTGCAAGGCAATCCCTTGGCTCATTTGTAAGGAAAATAGTGATATAAATGAATAAAGCTCTCAAGATAGCTGCTAACAATCATGTTCCAAGCCAATTTTCTGCTTCACTAATACTGTGAAGCTAATCAGCATTTTTCTAAATGATCTCTGCATAATACTTGATTTTTCTGCCCCCAGAATATTTAGTTGGAAATATTTATGCTGGTCACACACCTTGTCATTTATTTGTACTTACCAATTAAAATACATTTTGTAGAAATAATTTTGTGAGCTGCAGATCCCAAAGATGACCTTATCCCAGACTGGGCATTTCCCCGACATTCAAAGCTGGAAGTGTCTGTGTGTGAGGTGAAGAATAAAAGTGGGATGCAAGATGGATGCCGGGTCAGATGCTGCTGCAGCAGGTGGAAGAGAGGCAGCAGACAGGTGAGATCTGAGCATGTGGAGGCTTCAACGAGACCCTGATATTGCAGAGAAACTGAGGGGCCTGGAATCAAGACTGAGATCAGCAGGTGGCTCTGAAAAGACAGTGGAGATGATGTACCTGCATTTCAGGCCATGTCAGGCGTGAGCTGCCAGAAACTGCAAGCTTCCATTAAATTTCATCAAGATTTAAACTTCCCATTGCATTGCCCACCCAAGACATCTTTGTGACAGTTGGTATCAAAATCTCCAGCTCTCAGTTTTCTGATGAGACATATTTAAGGAGGGAAGTATACCAGTGGTTTGAGTGGTAGTTCAGCTGGTTTGTCCTTGACTTCACAACGAGGTCCTGGACGAACAGCACCTGACCCTGGGTCTTCTTTTCATTTTGCAGACTTCTTCCATAAGCTTATCTACCAACACTTCATTTCATTTTGGGATGAAGCCCCTTGCTTTCCTCAAAGGGATCACAATGCTACAAGAAAACCCCTAAATTTACTATGGACATAAAGGGATTTTTTTTCATTCTATATTGTCAATGTCAGAGTTTGAGAACTGAACTTTCTGTAGTTGGATTTTATGCTCTGTTAAGGTGAAAGAATAAAAATTATGAGAAATTTTTTAGAAAACCTGGACTAACACAGTTTCAATTATCTTTAGAAGGAGTAAGTTAGAAAAGAGGACATTGAAAGAAAGACTTTGTCCTCTAGAAGTGGGGATTTCTTATTGTTGTTACATGAGGCTTTTGTATTGGAGCAAGAAAAGGGGAAGCAGAGGAGGGCAGTGTAATGGTATGTGCTGGTTTAGGCTGAGGTAGTTTTCTTCCCAGTGGCTGGTATGGAGCTGTGTTTTGGATTTGTGCTGAGCACAAATAATACAGAGATGTTTTTGTTATTGCTGAGCAATGCTTACACTATTCTACTTTTCATACTGCCATGCTGGCCAGGAATCTGGGGGTGCCTGGGAAGTTGAGTGGGGACACAGCTTTGACAGTTCACTCAAACTAACCAAAGGAATATTCCAGACCATATGGCATCATGCTCAGTATATAAAGACGAAGGAAGAAGGAGGAAAGGAAGGATATTTGGAGTGATGATGTTTGTCTTCCCAAGTCACTGTTATACATGATAAGCCCTGCTCTTCTAGAGAGGGCTGAACACCTGCCTGCCCATAGAAAGCTGTGAATTAATTCCTTGTTTTGCTTTGCTTGTGTACACAGCTTTAGCTTTTGATTAAACTGTCTTTGATATTAAACTGTCTTGAATTTTCCAGCTCCTACAGTTCCAATTCTTTCCTAATTTCACTGGTAGGGGAGTGAGCATCTGTGTGGGTCTTGGCTGCTGGCTAGGGTTAAACTATGACAAATGGAAAAAAGAAGGAAGAGAGCAGCCAGCATTGGTAAGTTGGAAACTTAAATAACATGTTGGTCACCTCTGAATATGTCAACAAAATTAAATGGAGGGATATGGCAAAAGTAGATTGCAGCAGAACTTAATTATTTCCAGAGAACAACTCAGAATTGTTAGGGTGAGTTGTACAGAGGGGTGGAAGGAGTATTTGAAACAACTTCAATATAGTGAAGGCTTCAGACATCCTTGCCTCGTGTGAGAGGACTATTGGAAACTATTCCACCATCCAGAAGAAATGCCTGCAGGAAAGAACTCCAGATACCTCAAGAACAGCAATGGGAAGGAAAGAGACAAGAAGTGGTATAAAGTTGCTGTAAAGAAAGCTGTATCTTTAAAGAGATGAGCTGTAATGACCAAAAAAAAATGCTAGACAAGTTTAGGCAGACCTTGTTATAAACATTAAAAGCAGCAGAAAACTGTTCTTCTGGCACATACATGGGCCTAAAGGTAAACAGGCAAGAAGAAACATGGAAAAAAAAATGAACAACACGTGCTTGTTTCCAGGCTCATTTTCAGTAAGATAGTGCTGATGCCACCCATGGACAGAAAAAGGAGGAGAAGGAAAGCAAGAGGAGGAGGATGGAAACAAGAGGAGAAACATGTCAGAATCAGGCTGACCCTAAACTCCAGGAATTTCACATCCAGCAGATGGAAGGACCTGCTTCCCTTCCTGAGTCCCATTCTTCTGGGGAGCAAGAAGCATTTTAAGCTAATCTGTCTAGCTGGGAATGGCTTCACATGACTGTGAGAGGAAGAGAAGAATGGGAAAGAATAAAATGCTCTAAAGTCTGACCTCAAAAACATGTAAGATTTAAGGTCAGATTTTGAAGAAAAGTATAATGAAGATAAATGATATAACAAACAGCATAGACTTACCAAAGTTAGCTCAGGAACATAATTAACTTTCTAGGTGCAGAGAGTGCAGTAAAGCTCATCCATAGTGGCTGGAAGAAAGCACTTATTTAAACAAAATCGAGGAGATTAGCTCAGACAGGGAGGATGGAAACTAAATGAACTGCAAAGCAGGTGTGCTGTGAGGCGAAGGTAAGATGGAAACATGTACTACTGCAAAGGTAGAGATCAGGAGGGAGGGATTTTATTGCTGAAGTTCCTTAAGAAACAGTTTTGAGACCAATATTTTTATTAATTGCTTGGGCACAGAGAATGCCTGACAAAATCTGCTAAAGACAAAATTTAGAAGTAATATAAATTGTAAACAGAGAGAAATAACAACAGAAGCACGTGATCCTGGGGACTGAAGTAAGCAGAGAGACAAAAGTCACTGGTGTGAAATGGGAACCAAATAAAAATGCACTTTTCTGGTATAACTGTACCTCATCACCTGGAAATGACTGAGGAGTGCCAGCTGATCAGAGAGTGACCAGCTTGATGAACCTAAGAAAATGAGAAATGTGGTTGTAATCTCAGAAGGGACTATGTTCAACATCCCTCAGCTGGGCTGGGAAGGGTCTCTGCAGCAGAGATAGGAAACCCCCATCTGTAAGCTGTTCACATCTGTAATCATCTGGGTTCAGGTGAAAAGCAGGTGCAGCCATGAAAGGAGATGGACAAGGGTCATTGGGACAACTAGAGCAATTGAGAGGCATTCAACCAAAAAGAGATGATGCCCTGGTGGTGTTGGGGGTCCCAGAGTCGGGCAGCAGGCACTGTGGTCCCAGGGTCCCAAGCCTTGGTCCTTCCTTCAGTCCCTTCTCTAGTGAGCCTGGCCAGCTCTGTGCTGCTTCACCTCCTCCTCTGGTCCTTGGCAAGCAGCTCCATTTGCTGCTGGTGAGCCAAGTGGTGCTCAGGTGCACATCATCCCCAGTGTTCCCTTTGGACTGGAAAGGACAGTTTCCCTCCTCTGGGCTATGAGGTCTGATTAGATGACAGCGCCCTCCAGGTGCACAACTGCTGTTCAAGAGTATTTACCCTCCAGAACCAGTCATGGGTCTCTTTTTCTCAGCTCAGAGGGAAGGAGAAACTAAAGTTACAAGAGGTCTGTGGAGGAGCCAGGAGACAACCTGAGCTCTCAAGAGAAATACAGAAATGCCTCATCTGCAAGACTCTCCTTCCCTGGGAAATAAAACCTTAAATATAAAAACAAAACAAACAAACAAAACAAAAAAAAATCACATTCACAAGCATTTCTAACATTCATTATCCAGACTTGCTGAAAGCCACTGAAACTAATCAAAATTCTGGATTTCCTGCTGTAAACTGGGCAGGGATATATTAAGCAGTGGAAAAAATATACACACTCTGCTTGAATGTGCTACCACATACTTCTGTCAGGTATAATTAAGGCTCATTCTCCTTCTTTCCTACCCCTAGCTCTTATATTAAGTTCCATTCTAATTTAATTACCCTTATTGCAGCATTCCTTCATTCAAATCAAGTAGCTCCTAGGAATGATGCTTTCAGGGGAACACAGCGGATTGGGGTTATTTTGGCACTGGTAACTGGCATTTGCAGTAAGCATGGGGAAATCCGAATTCACGATGCCTTGGGGAAGATAATGAAGTTTGCACAGTTCTGAGACATTAAAAGAACTGGAGGTGTAAAACAACAGTTACAAAAGTATGTTAGTTTACATTATAGGCAGCAAACTGGAGGCTCATAGACAAGCTGAATACTTACAAAGTAATTAATTCCCCATGTTAATGTTATTTATGTGCCAAACAGCAGCACATGAAGGCTCCCTCCAAGCCTGGTACCCCCTAGCTGTAGTACCATAATGCAGGTTACAATAAATCGTCCACACTATCCAGAATTCATAACAAGAGCTTGATGAAGATTCCCCTTAGGACCATATTTTTCTGATGGAAATTGAAATGTCCATAAATCACCAGTTTTAATCCAGCTCTCATTACTTCAGATGGGGGGTGAGCCCATACATTTTGTACCCTGCATGTACCTCCCCTCCTGCTGCCAAGGAATGCCCTCTGGTTTGAATTTAAGGGCTCTGTGTATTTCTCTGGAGATTCTGAATGTGTTTTCTGTGTGAGGACAGTGTCTAATGCCTCTGAAACTTGTTGGAGCTCCTGCATGCTGCAAAGAGTCTGTCCACAAACATCCCAAACTCCTGTGTGCAGAGCTTCTGGGTAGCACATGATCACAAACATTTAATTTCTGCTAAAGAAAGACTTTTTGATACCTGTGTGGCACATCATGGGGTACATCCCCTTTTTAGGCATTTTAACAAAGAACCCTGAAGTACAGAGCAAGTGAAGAAGGAGTTTCCAAAAGGGAACACAAAAGAAATGTGCTTGAAGCACACCAGAAGGAACTAAGTCATGATTCTAGAGATGACAATAAATCCAAGAAACATCTAACTGAAAGGCTGGCCTTGGGGGTTTTTTTCTTCAATAAGAATAAAAATGTTTGCAGATTCTGTATATGCCATTAACTTTTGATAAAAAGAAGTACCTGGATAAGATGAGCAAACTGGGAGAAAATTACTAAGGGACAGTATTGTAGGGAGACTCAAGCCCAAGTGCCTTTTGTTCCCAGTATTAAAATTTAGAGCCACTAATCATTTTAGGTCTTTCCTTTTCAGATATCCATGTAGACTATTGGTTGAAAATTGATGTTTGTCTCTTTTTGTCAAACAACTTCTTTTAAGAGCTTATGGTTTAGCAGCCAAAAGTTAAAGTACACAGATCTGTTGGTTTTGGAAATTGAGGGTCCTGCATAGTTAAAGAACAAAAACTTCCCACAAACTCCATTATCTTCTTCCCACATCTTTTTCAAAAGCAGGTGTGGTGAATGCTCTCTCTTAGTACAACTCTTTCTGTGTTTTTAATGCTTTATGCTAGCCAAGGAACCTGGGTAAGAGAGCTCATGCCACAGTTCATGAACCTTCTGGGCAAGTTTGATTTGAGACTGTATTATATCAACACCTTCCTGAGAGATGACTGGAGCTGAGAACCCCAGTTCAGCTGCTTTTACCAACTGAAATGACTGCAAAGAATGGTGTTTATATTTTATTATCCATGCAAGGAACAACAAAAAGTGATTCCTCAAGTTCTGTTCCTGAATGTTTCTTAAATCCCCCAGGCTGGCATCACCCAGCCACGATCTCCATCAGCTCACTGCTAAGCTCCATTGCTGGCGTTCGGAAAACAGTAACACAACCACTTACTGGTATTTCCTTGAATATTTTACAACCTCTTGACAATGTAATCCATCATGAGAGTGAAAACAGATAATTTCTTGGGAGCACACTGAATCCCTGTATTTAGTTTCCTTTCTACTTAAGCCCACTTGCTGGTCCCATTGTATTGCTGCCTGTTCTTTGAATTGCCGTTTATAGATTGCTTTGTGTACCACTAATTCTTCCATAAAAGGCTTCAACAAGAACAATATACAGTCAAATGCAAATAATTGCTTTTACAAAAGGAAAAGAAATCACATCAAGGAACATAAACTTCAGTCCCTGTGTACTGCAGTTTACAATAGATTGTGCCCTATGGCTGATAATGTATTTCAGTCATAATCATTATGAGTCTACTAAATAAGAAGCCAATTATTGTTCTAACAAGGCATTCATTAGTAATCTGAACAGAGATCATATAGATGGTATATAACAGCTGGAAGTGGAAAAGGAAAGAAGAAAAGTGATGGCATGAAGGCATAGGTATAATAAATGGAGCTGTAGCCCTTTCCAAAGACCTGGCTTTAATTAGGAAGAACAGCAACGTGCCATCAGCGAATGCATGTTCCATCCTACTGGCTTTCTGATGAGTGCTGTGCTTTCCCAAGCCTTTAATGTGGGAGAATGTGGGAGACCAAACAGCACAGCTCCAGAAAAGCCATGCTGTGGCCAGCATGACCCAGGCTCTGCCCTCCAGCCCAGGCATGTTCCAGCTGATGGCACTTCTGCAAGCGTAGGTCGTGCTAGGAAATGAGCGCTGTTTGTCCTATATGGACAGGCCTTCTGAGAGTCATTTCTGCATGGGTGCATCCAGGGAGCTTGATGGAAGAAAACCCTTCATTAGAACTTTTTTCTGTTGCTCCTATCGAGGCCAGGGGCATAACGTTCGTCTTAGATTGCTCAGTGGGGAAGAAATCCTCTCTCTGGGATAGCTATGTTAGGGCAGTGCACAAAGCTCTCCAGCAAGCAGGTGCTGCTTTTAAGCTGCCTTCAAGCAAAGAGAAATCTCTGTGCCACTGGCATGTGGGTGACAGTGGGGATGACACCTTGAGACTGCAAGGAAGTCAGGATCAGTCCCACAAGGAAATCTGAAAATGGATAGAAAGCAATCTAGCGGGCTGTTAGATGAGCATGAATGGAAAGCCCTCACCTCATCCAGGCAAGAAAAGCTGGTCTTTGCCTCATCTGCAGGTGACCCCAGGCAAACCTCTGAGACCAAAACCTGATACACCACACGCTCACAGTGACCATCTCCAGGGGCAGAGAAGATGGCAATGATACAGCCAGGCCTTGCCACCATCTCCATCAGGTGCAGGATGCACAGGTCAGGCCATCCCAAGGGCTGTCCTAAGGTTTGCTCATGCTTGTGCCAGGGACACAGCTCCCCAGGCCTGGCAAAGAGGTGACTGTGGCTCAGATAAACCAAGGCTCCATGGTGAACACTGAGGGTTGCAGACGGTGGTCTACATGTGTTTCCTGATCTAGTAGTGCCTGCCTGCTTGATTGTCCCATCTGTCTCCCATTCCCGGTGCAGTGGGGACCTGGCTGTCATGCCAGCAGTGAAACCCATGTCCTGAAGAAAATGGCCAGGACCCTTGGCTCAGGTTGGGAACAGCACGTCTTGCTTGGCTGGGAGACTGTGAAGGTGAGTATGTGCACTGATCAGAAGTGTCCTTTTCTTTGTAAGAGAATAAAGGACAGAACAAATTGCAGCACAGTTTGCCTTGGAGCAGGGCAGCGAAGGGATGGCTCTACCACACCTCCATGGGCACTTCTGGAAATGAAGGAAGTGGAGTGTCCTGTTGGAAGTTTTATACTTGACATCTCTAGTGCAGGGTGGCCACCACAGTGGCCCCTGTTTTCCCCTCACCATTCCTACCTGATAGCTGTGACAATTCTGATAGAGAAAGGACTGAAGGATAATCTCTGTCCCATGGGAGCCCTCCTGTATGGAGATTCTCAGGAGAGCCCACAGTTACCACAGCAAAGGGACCTTCTCCCACCTCCACATGGCAGAGGAAAATATTGAGTCACGTAAATAAATCCTGTAGTTATCTTTAAACTATATCAAGACCTAACAATAATTTTAGTGGTACATGTTCAGATACATTTGTGTGAATTATATGCAAATTTAGGAAATCCTTACAGGATTCTGGGAGAAGAAAAAGAGAAGGGATAATCAGTCCAGCCAGTCACCGGTGTTTATTGGTTTTCAAGCTGAAAATGAAACCTGTAATGAAGGTACCTAGGCAACCTTCCAGCTTGATTAAAGGGGAAAATTTTCCCGTTCTTTTTGCAAAATTTGGCACACCAACATATCAATGCAAATACCGAACACTCACTCTTGGTTTTTATTTTGCACATAGCAATTCTATCTTGCCTTCATGCTGCTTTATTTGGAGTGGAAAATGGAAAGGAAGGCAAGAGGAAGAGAGAGCAGGGAAAGGAACAGGAGGAGAGGGAAAAAGCAGAGGGCAGAAGCTTAGAGATACAGTACAGAGGATGTTCTGCAAGGCTCTTTTGGGGCCTTGAGCTCTCCAATGCCTCAGTTTCCCTATGAGATGACCCAGAGCTGAGCATCCCCCCATCAAGCCAGTGACCTTAGGCCTGATTTGATATTTGTGGAGTTGCTGGAGAGGAGATTAAAGGTTCCCCATCAGTGCAGAGTAAATCGTTATTAAATGAGAGCTAATGAATGATCACATGAATCCCAAACCGGAGCAATTAGCCACTCTGCTGCTTCTGCCAGAAGGTATTTTCCTTGCTGCCACAGTTGCCTCCGGGTGGCTGATTTTTAAATTACTCTTTCTTCATCACTTCAAGACATTGTCTTGGGAGCCAGTCAAGCTTCTTTATTTCCAGCTATGCCTAAGCACTCATTTACATCCACGAGATGTTCTCCTGCTGCAGCTCAAGTGGGGCTGAACCCTCACTCTGGATGCAATTTATTCCTGTTGGAGAAACTGATTTGCTTGAAGGAAGGATAATGATGAGTGGTTACAAAGCACCTTTGCACACATACAGACCTTCATGAGGAGCTACCAGACCAGGGTACAGCACACACCAAGATTGAGGTACGTGGGCAATTGCTGGCCTTGTCCACCCAGGAAAATCTGCTTCATTTCTTGCAGCAGAACCTACACCAAAGCAAAAGGGTACTTGCTTCCAAGATGTGGGACAAGGCTCAGTATCTCTGAATAGGTTGCTGCTATTATGCCTTGGTGCTGAGATAGGAGAAAAGTGAGGCAGGGCAGGCAAAGGAATCTCCAAAGTCCCTCAAGGAGCAGCCAGTTGCTGGAATTGAGCAGTGAGTTGGACTTACACAGGCAGTGACTACTAACAAAAACCAGGCAAGGGACTCAGCTTGGCAGGAAATGGGCTTGAAGAAGTCATAAGGTTAAAAAAAATTTCTTGTGAGTCCTGGATACTCAAAAGAGACCCATTTTCATCAGGATTTTCTGCAGCTGTGTGTGTGGGGATCTCCATACCCAGACAAGCCCAGCCTCAAGGACTGAGGTGGAGTCAAACACCCAGGGGCACAAATCACAGTCAGTGGTGCTGCCAACTCTGAGCCTTCTGCCTGAATAGTTATATTTCATCCGCTTTGGGTGTACAAGATCTAAATGCATGGCTCAGCTGGCAAGTGAGTGTGACAGAAAAGATTTAGGCAACTAGTTTTTTTTCATCACAAACCTGGTAAATGGCAGCTGGAGGGCAGAAATCATTCTTCACTGCTGCATAGCTCCCAAAGGCATGTATTATAAACATCTTTATGACTTGTGTAATTATTTCACTCACCCATAATTAATGCCCTTTTGCTCCCTGCTAGCTGGATAAGATGGCTTTTACCACCCACAGCAATGTGGTCATGGCTCCCATCTACGGCTCTGCAGAGCCACTGCCCTGGCTGGGAGTAGTTCCTCCTGCCAGCAGACTCAGGGATACTGGTGGGATCTCAGACAAGAACAAATGGTAACCAGCTCCCTTCAGCCCATTTTTGTTGACTGACTGCACCTTTTTAAGCATTTACCTCAGTGTCTTGCCATCAGTTTGAGTGCTGACAGTGGGGATGACACCCTGAAGGCTGGCTGGAGGGAGAGACAAGGGCAGAATCTGGCTGAGCACTGATGGAACTGTATCCAGCCCTGACATTTTCCCTTCCATTGTAGCTGGTTCAGCTGGGCACATCCAGCTTTGTTTGTATTTCACCGACAGGAAGAAGTGACTTCATCGCCATGGAGACAGCTATGATTTGCATCTTAATTAAGCAATGACAGATGCCCTACTGATAAAGGCAATCTTTAGCTTTGGATCCCCATTGACTTCCAGTTCCAGCATTCCAATTTATTGCAAGGTGCTTCTGAAATCCAATTTTTTTACCAGGTGATTGGCAAGTTTAAGTTACCTCTTAATGGTTTTGCTGTGCTGATGTTCTGAAGTGAATAAATATTTCTCACTGGTGAGACAGTCAAGGTAGAATATGAGGCCCATTCTGGATGTCATAAACCCCATTTCTCACCCAAAGAGCGGAGGATTTGGGAAGGGCACAAAGTGATCAGCAAAAGGGTGGCCACGGACACGTGTATGGCTCTGACAGTACAACACCAAGTTACCCCAAAGGGCTCCAAAGTCTGGAGAGTTGGGCACTCACACATAAGCAATGACCACGCTGGTTTTCCAGCCCTGGCAGCTGTTATCAAAAGGGTGCAAGGAGTCTGGTGCAAGAGTACAAGGAGCTGGTTGGGTCATCGTGCAGGGAGAAGTGGAACACCACCAAGCAAGATGGGACTAATCCGGGTACAGTGGCATCCCAGGGATTTGGCACAGCCCATGTAATTGCACAGCCTCTGCTCCGACTGCAAACTGCTCCAAGGCTCAGGATATGTCCTCTTATAACTTTGCTGCCATTATTGGAATCAACACCCCAGCACTTAACCTCCTTCAGAAACTTTATCATTCTTTTGCTGTGCACAAGGTGTGGAGGCAGAGAGAGGCTCTATAACTGCCAGCAGTACCCACTAATTTGGCTTTTTGGGTTTTATCCCATAGCTGGTTTGCTGGCTGTAGAGAAAGTGTGACCTTAAATAAAAGCTCTTTGCACTTCAGTGGGATTCTTTCACATGTCATTCATAGTTACAAGGGCTTTTTCCCATGTGAATTTCCTGGCACTTAGTATAGACTGAGCACACATTGCCACTCTCCCTTTGGCAAAGGTCTGTGGTGTATCTTTCTTCTCTGTCTGGCCACTCATTTTCCCCTAATTCAGACAAAATCACTTACCTTTACAAGTTCTTCTCACCTACAGAATTTGCTGAAACCTGATCAAAGTTTTGGAGGAACAGTGAAAGTGAGGATCTGCAGGCAGTGACTGATGCCAGTGCAGGTTATGGGAAAACAACACAGATCACAAATTACTGATGGGATTTCAATCCAAATGGTTAATCCTTTGCAGGCATGTTTTGGGAATACTGAACACAATGCCCTGTCCTACAAAAGGTGGTGAATCCTACATCAGAGGCATGGATTAGGCCAAGCAGATAGCAGACCTGGGAGGGGATGAAAATGCAGCTAGTAATAGAAAATGGAGCTGCTTCAATGTGGTGCTATCTCTGCCTTTTTGGCAGAAAGTAGAGAGGATATGCCTCATTCTGTCACATAAAACCAGAGTTAGCAGTCAGGTCAGGTGTCTCCCCAGAGGATCCTTTAGCCTCCTGTGCTCCTTTGAGCTCTATGGCATGCTGAGCACCTCCCGCTCTTGAAGGGCAGTAGACCCCTGCCTGAGTACACCAAAAAGTTAATTGGAAAGAAAAACCATGAAAAATGCCTGACCTTTTCCTGATTCACAGACCAATGCTGAGTATCAGAGGTCATCCAATTAATGGGGAAAATGATGCTGGAAGAAAACTTTCCACCTTGAAGGAGAGATGTTGAGATTTGCTAGCAGGGTCCCATCACAGCATGCTGGGTTTCAAGGCAAGGTGGTGTTGGCAATGAGAAAGCAGAAGCTCCAGGCCTTGGACAATGAGGTGCCTCCTTGAGTTCCAGCAGCATTGCCAGAGATTGTCCATGGTCCCTATAACCTGCTGAAATGATGCTCCTGGTTCCTGAGGCCTTTACTGTCAGTGAAGTTGAACTTTGTTCCAAGGGTTGGGGAGGATGAAGTTTTTAAGGCTAGCAATTGCCCATACAAACAGTAAGGAGAGACCAATTCATAAAATCATGGAATCATAGAGTATGCTGACTTGGGAGGGACCCATCAGGATCATTGAGTCCAACAAGACACCTCAAGAATCCCACCACATGCCTGAGAGCGTTGTCCAAATGCTTCTTAAATTTCTGTATCTCATGCTCCTAACTTGACCAAACCCTAACTGATTTCCTGTTCTACATGGGCTCCATTCAATTTTGAAAGAAATTCCTCCCTTGACACATCCTACAGCATTCCCAAGGTTATTCTCCAGGTTCCAGAAGACTGAATCAACGGGACTCCTTCGGGCTGGTTCAATGGACCATGTCACTAACGCACATCCATTGGGATGTTTCTCATTTCACCGGTTAATGAAGATGTTCTTCAGTTGTTTTCTGATAAAGGAAAGCAATAACTGTTCAGTGTAACAGGATATCAGCTAACAGTTTCACTGGCTTACACAGATAAACTCTACTCCTTTGGGTTTCAAAATGTTGAGAAATCATGTCAGTCTTGAACATGGCGCTGTATTTTTACAAGCTGCATACTAAAAGCAGTTTAATCAGGATACTGATTTTTCCTCCACATTGACTTTCTATGTGTAGCACAGACACGTATAACCAGCCTGATGCACAGGCTTGTCTGTCCATGGGTGTGATGAGATGTCCTCTACGCAGATCATTTCCCACACTGTACTCACCAGACAGTCTTAAAAAGCCATGAGAAGTGTAAGGGAGAGCAATAGCTCACCTTTTCACCCTCTACAATCCCATACAAATGGCAAAGCCAAGGTTAATACAAGGAAATCAGTCGACATGGATCTAATTACATTTTCTCTGAATCAGAACAGTCTTTCATTTAGTGAAAGGCTCAAAAGAAAGCAGCCAAGGGAATGAATAAAGCGAAAAAAGTGAACGGACCTGTTAACTTGTCAGTGATTTCCCTATCAGCCATTACCAGCCACTCCAGAGAACATGAAACCTGGTGTGAGATCCTCCACAACTCATTGATGCTGACTGATAGCACCTAAGAGGAGCAACAAGAAAAGGGGGTAGGAAAAAGAAGAGAACTATTAGATAAACTAAGAGATGGAAGCAAATCCTGACAAGTAAATGGATGGCTTTCCAGGGAACCATGGGAAAACTAAACTGCTGGAATTTTGGACTGTGGAAATATAACTCAGGTAATACTTCTTAGAGTGCTTTCTTCAAAGAGATGTGCTATTTTCTCACTGATTTTATTTATAGTAGTCATAAAGAGAATGACCAATATATGCGGAAATAAAAATCAAACAGGGATTACCAGGACAATATATTAATGTCAGATTTACTACAGCACCTGTTTAGCAAGCTTGAAATAATTTTATTTTTTTTAAAAAATCTAATTTTCACACCTTTTAAATAGGTCATTGATTACAGCTATTTGCTTTGAGAAGAAACACAAGAAGGTGCGACTAAGAGATTTACTCTCTTTGGCAAGATTTATACCTGGTTTTTTAACCGCAGTGTATGAGTCCAGTGTGATGAAGGTGGGGGGCTCCAGTCTCCAGTTTAAAGCAGGAGAGATACATCTAAATGTTGTAATTAAAACTGACATTTTTTGATCAACTGCTAACAGTGACGACAAGGAAGAAAAATGACATTAGTTCCACCAGAGGCAGAGATGCCAATCCTTGTGAGAGATTAGGGAGAGCATTAAGGCAGTGATAAAATGGCTTGCAAGCTCTTGCCCAGGGGTGCTGGACTGCTCTGGTGATCCATGGTGCCATTCCCAGCATAATGACTGGCACTGGCACTGATGGAGAGGAAAGGTGCCAGCTCTCATGAGATCTGTTGTTTGCAAATATACTTCACATCTGAGATGTAGGAGAAGAGCTCTGCACTCAGCAAAGGCACAGTGAGCTTCCCAGAGTGATGTTGTGACAGTGAAAGAGTGGTGGCAAGAGTCAGGTTCTTTAAAAGGGTAAACAGATCAGTGATTCTAGTACTGATGAGCTGGAATGGAAACTCCACCACCAAATATTCCCAAGGCTGTTGTCCTGTTTTCATTCTCTCTATTCACTGTAGACCCAGGGACAGGCCAAATGTAGAAAAGTTGGAGGCTGCAGTTGGGTGACACATCCAGATTTTTCAGGAGCACCTATTGGCACTCATTTTCCATCATAAGTTCCCAAGGGCTGTGCAAACTCAGGCCAAATTCCTGAGGCCAAGAGTGTGATGGAGCACAGGAGAGGAGTACTATGGATGAGGAGCAGTTGGAGATGTGGAACCTCAAAGAAGGCAACACTGAGATGTGATGGATGCTCTAGGTACCTGAGACATTCACAGTTTTCTATCCATCAGTCCACACTCAACTCTAGGAAGGAGTTCTGACAGGAGAGGCAGAACAGAGGCCTCAACTGACCTTGTAAGCCACTGTGCTGTTCAAGTGCATCCCCAGCATCACACTCAGCAGCTCCTCCCCATATCCAAACTGGGAACCCAAGACACCATTCTTAGCAGCCACGTTGGTGCTTATTTAGAGGAATTAACAAAAGATGCAGCAATTTCAAGATGCTATGACAACAATCAAAATTTATAAGCAGCTTCCTTAAACATCGCACATGGTCACCATCCTACATCCTGTCAGTAATTAGATGCCAAGAATTAACAAAGCGTGGCTGACTCAGCATCTCTGGCTTTGAGCGTTCTTTTTTGCTCTTGTTGCTTCTTGAAGTGGAAATTTAGCTAATTTATTCTGGCCAACACAGTACCATAAAAGCTTGGGTGTAATTGTTGCATTTGTGTCCAAAAGGAGGCTCAAGCGTCTCAAGTCTCACACCATCAGGTCAACAGTACCTTTGCTTTAACTTCTGCACGAAATTTGTGAGTGCCACCTATCACTTGATATAAAATTGTGTGCTTTTTCTTTCCTCTGAAATGAAACGTGGAGTTTAAATCATGCTTGCATATGGTCAGGTCTATGAATGGCACCCTGGGAATTGGTGTGGGCCCACACCATGAGGAGTAGAAAAGTATGCATGCAGTCAGAACCAGCCCATGTCTTGTAAAAATCACATTGTATTATCGCTAAAAAGTAAGATAGAACTGCCTTAAAATAAATCCTCTGCAGAAGTTTAATCAAAACAACTTAATTAGAAATATGAGGCTATTAACATTGGCTTTTGCTTTTCTAATTTATCCTTAATTTTCATGCTTGAGAGTAACCAAGCAAAACAAGACTAATGCAGCTTCATGGAAACTTTTGCTATTAATGAAAGCAACTCTCACCCTGTGCAGGAAAGTAGCAAAGGAAGTGACTACAAACATCAATCCAAGTGGTGAAGCATTTGGGAGTGTGTGATGAAAAGACTGGAGGTCTCTTGCTCTCTGAAACAGCATCTGATCCTTGTTTCCACATGAGGATCTCCTGTACATCCCCTTCCAGGAGATTCTTAGAGCTAGTTGGTCCCAGACCCCCAGAGAAATCCCTGTCCACTGCCTGTGCACCCAATGGTGGAGGTAGCCTCTGCCACCATGCACCCGAGTAGAGCTATGCACTGAAGGGGACCAGCACCTCCACCCAGACCTCACGTGAGATTCAAGCTTGGATTTGGCCTAATTCCTTATGGAAGAACAGTCTGCAACTTACTGAAGTGCCCGCACTTTATTTCTAGTTGTGCTGGCTGAGAAATGTCCTTACACTTTAGAACAGTGGTTTCCTCCCTCTAAACCAAGTCTCTCCTCCAGGTTCCTCTAACATTTTGAAGGGATGTAAAATACAAAAACATACATAGCAATATGCTGTTTGGAGGAAGGGAAACCTCTTTTGGCAGTATGAATGTGTCCATAAGAACTTGGTGTAGATGGGCAAAGGCCACGGATTTCATGTGTGTACAGGTCATTTGCAGCTGCTAAAATGACAGCTCAAGCATGTCCTTCTATTGCATACTTTATCCACCTCTTGATAACATCTGAGGCACCTCTGTGGGAATACTATAACTTTGCTCTGCAAATAAAATCGGTGGCTTTGGAAATGGAAAAAGGCCACATTCAGGCAACAGCTCTGTCCCACCTCAGTTTCAAGCAGAAGCAGTGATAAGGACCAGGTGAGAATAAGTAAATAAAACTTGATTTGATCAAATACCCACAAGCAAAACGCATAATTTCTGAACACAGCTCTTGTGACACTTGCATGGAGGGCAGCGTCTCTGTCTGCACAGCACAGCTCCTGTGTGCATGAGCTAAGCCTCTTATTCCAAGAGATAAACTTTGATTAATAAATCATTTCAGCCCAAGTGGTTGGTAAGCACTTAAACACTACAGTATTTATCAGCTGGGCTGCAAAAGTAGAATTAGAAATGAGCTTATACGGTAAGATTAGTGAAAGTGGCTCTCCCTGTAGCAAGGGGGAGGAGAAGGGCTGCCAGCACAAGAGCACAACAGCATGGGAGATTGGTGGATGTGACCTGTAGGAAGGCTTCATAAAATTCTGAGTGAGACCAAAACCCACACTTTCCTCTCAGAAACCTAGAACAGAGAAAAATGTCACTCCTGAAAGCCTGTTACACCCGGCCTGAGTGACCATCTGTGTGGAACAGGAGGTACACTAATGCAGTGGGTTTAATGTTTGAAAGAGAGAAAATGCAAGATGAGTCAGTTTGAAGGAGATGCTTCATTTCTGTACAACAACTGCTGTGCCTTAGCGACAACTGAAAGTAGTAGAGGTGAGCAGGGACAATGGAGAAACAGCCAGGATATGCAGCACTTTACTGTCTGCTCCAATGGCTGCCCAAGTGGTTGAACTCTTCCTGGGAATCCATGGCACTGAGTTGACATGCAGACTTGTCCATAAACATTTCCATAGCATCAGTGGAGATATCTTGGCATCTAATTCAAGTGGACACAATCCTCTGCTTTCAAGGAAGTGTTAACAGGGCAAGTAGTCCTTTAGCAAGGTCCAAATCCGAAAACTCAGTTTCATTTTCCTATTGTAAAAAAGAGGAAGTTCATTGCTTTGATCTCGATAATTCTTTGAGCCTGCAGGGCAGAATGAAAAACGTGCATTTACTGTACACAATAAAGATGACTGAATGAATTTCAGGCTGATCTAAAGAAGGAAAGGAGGACAGGAATGCCATGCCACATAAGCATGAAAATGGCACGAGTAGAGAGGGACTAATAAAGTAGAGAGTACAAAACAAAGCCTTATTAGATGTGTAACTTGGTGCTGGAAAAAGGCTTTTTCAATGAAATAAAGAGGACTCAGTTCTCCCTTCAAGTGTTACCCATAAAAGGTTGCACCTATATTGCCTCTAGTTCCGTTGTGTTACCAAGTCTATATACTCATTGTTTTTTATTTCCTCCTCCCCTATTCCACAATCTTCTTGTTTTTAAGGATGAAAAATACATGTAATCAATTTATGAATTTCACTTGCCTTTTACTGACAACAGACTTTGTCAGAAATATCAAAGAAAGTATAAAAAAGGTTTCTTTGAAGCACTGTTTTAAATAATTTCTTTTGTTCAGGCTCTGATTAACACTTGACTATAAAACCATCTGTGTTTCCAAAAACCTGACTCATGACCTCCCACTAGAAGGAAAATGCAAAAATCAGAAAAGTTTATTGGAAACATTTCCAACTTTCCCAGGGTGGGCAGCCACCTCTCACTCCCCTCCACCCCACTTCCCTTTCCCAAGGAGGATGAGGAGGAGCAAACTAGCCAGGACATAGACCAGATCAGAGCCTGCTTTTGTGGGGCTACCTGAAGTCATCCCATCTGGCCTCACAAGGACATCTCCTCACTGAGGCTCCTCATGCAGTTCAGTGGCAAGTACTTGAGTTAAAATACTTTCTCTCTCCTGCTTCTTCAGCAGTTGCAACCTTTCTTACAGATTCCTTCTCCTGTGGAATAACTGTTATTCATGCTGGGTGCACCTGGAGAGAGTCCAGATACATGCCTGGATGTGGCCCTTCACCCCAAAGTCAGGTTTATCCTGGGGCAGCATGTTTATCCACAGCTGGGGCTGAGCTGCTTTGCACCCTCGTGCTTTTCAGGGCTGTGCTGCAATGCCTCATTGACCATCCAGGTCCAGTGATGCCTCAAATTCTTTCGCAAATGCCTCCTACTCACTTCCTTGTCTCTTTAATGGTCTCACAGTTATTTAATTTGGATCCTTAGGGTTTCATTTTCATTTTAATTTCCCCAAGGTTCTCTTACTTCTTTTTTTTTTTTTTTTTTTTTTTTTCTCTTTATTTCAACATCTGAAATCAGCTCTAACTGAAGTTCTTTCTGGGCAGAGCCAAGATGTGTAGCTGAAGAATGTTGGTCTAAACAATCTCTCTGCTTTTTTAATTTTACAATTAAAGATATTGCATTATTTGAAGCGATTGACTGGACATAGAAATTGCTTTTAACTGAATGATTTACTTGCACACAGAGGCTTCTCAGTGTCAGAGCTTAAGGCATGAATACCACCAACACGTGTGTTGTGTAGCCACTGACTCAAAATTCATGAGGGGTCACAGACATATTTTTCTGACCATTTATGTTAAGTTTTACAAGATGCCAGCTTCTCACCTTTGGCTGATTTTGCTGTGGCAGAGACTGAAGGAAAAAAAACCAAGGTGTTATGACCCAAGATACGTAGTCAGTGACTCAGACCAGAAGTATCTCCGAGGTACCATAGGGCGCACTCCAGAAAGCTCGGTAGATCTGAGACATTTTCTCTCTGGAAATTATTAAGCCCCAGAGAACCAAGATAATTCTAAAGCAAAATACGATGTGCTATCTTTGAAGCGTTGTTTCTAATTTAATTTGAATGATGCTTATGAGAAATGTGATACTTGTGTGTCTGCTTTATAATTACAGTATATTCTATCTCCAAGGTTCTAATGTCATTTTAGGGAGGGTCTGTTGATTTCCTGTTGTACCTATTGCAATGCTGCTTCAGACTATTTGGTAGATATTCTGGAAATCACCTATCATATTATAACTTCCCTCCTCAGACATGGGTTATGTGCAAACCCGAATTTATTAGCTCTGTCATAAAATGCAAGAGTTTTGTCTGCTGTAGCTGAGGCTGAACTATGGATCTGAAATTATTAAGTCCATCATGAAAAAGCATGTTATAAGAAAATGTTATACCAATAAGATACCCAAAATTACTGGGAAAAAATGGAGCTCTTGCCATGTTTTGACTTTGTTGCATTCCTTGTCCCAGCAGTCATATTATCTGTATTTAATTTGAGAATGCTGGATTAATTCACTGTTCGGGTTTTTTTTTGTCCTGTGGGCAGCCAGGCAATTTGAGATCTCTCTGCTTTTCCTGTTTCATTCTGTCTTGTTCTCTGAAGGAATGCCCTTCAAGATCTAGCAGCACTTAAGAGATTATTTATTACTCTCTTCTGTTCCAGTAGTGTTTCTCTCTGGACAAAGGAACATACTGATTTTAGTTTTCATCTAACTTCTTGGGACACTCTTAAGTATTTTACTACAACAATTTTTTCAAGGACCACAAGTGTTCATTGAAAACATTTGGTGGTTTTTGGAGGCACTTCTAACAACAATTGCATATCCTAATTTCAGATGCTCTTCTCTGCCTTGACTTGACTGCTGGTCCCTCCTCTTATCTATGCATTCAGTAAAGCTACAGAGGAACGAAAACAACATTAGAAGTTTGCATTCAAGCTCAGATCTGAGTTTTTTGGCAGCCACATGTTAATCTTGTAATAAAATGGGAACAGAATCCCAGAATTGTTAGGGTTGGAAGGGACGTCTGGAGGTCATCCAGTCCAACCCTTCTGCCAAGGCAGGGTCACCTGGAGCAGTTGACACAGGAATGTGTCCAGGTGTGTTTTGAATACCTCTAGGGAGAGAAAATCCACTCCCTCTCTGGGCAGCCTGTTCCAGATCTTCTGTAACATCTAAAACAGAAGATAGGAAATTTTGATTACATGTAAGGAAAAAAGAAGGGTTCCCAATGAAAGTGTGAGGGGGGAATCTACAGCCTTGGAGACAAGCCAAACTTGACAGCACAAGGCAAGCCACCTGATCCAGATGTGTCCTGGAACTAGGGAACCTCCAGAGCTCTCTTCCAACTGTGTTCCTGCAACTTCCCTGCCTTCCTTGACCAAACAAATCAGAACAAACATGCGTGACTGACAAAACCAGCAAACACAAATCAGCTGTTGTGCACTCTGCAGAGTTACTCTGGTATGAAAGAAACCTAACACCTCTTTGTACTGGAAATTAACTGACAAATAGTTTTATGCCCATCAAACAACAGAAAAAACCCTCATCAAGTCCATTCCTCACTGCTTTGTTCACAACGACATTTTAAGCTATTAGGGCTGTAATACATAACTAATGCTTTCTTATTTGGCAGCCTTATTAAACCCTGGAGACTGGCTTAAGCTCCTAGTTTGTTACATTATTAGGCTTGTCATTCATTATTAGATCAGTCTCAGTTTATTGCAGCTCTAAGCTACAGACTATTAAATGCCAAAATGAGCATTTACATAAAATTAGGAGAGCACAGGACCACAGAAAGTTGAGGGAGGCAAAATTATAAGCTGGCACCTCATCATTCATGTTCATTGAAGAGGAAAAAGCTGGCTAGCAAGCAGTACAATGAGAGACCCTGATTCTTCATGGCCTTCCTCTCATGAGGAAGCCGTGGGAGCTGTACCACAGTATCCACTTCTGGCGACGGATGACACTGTGTTTGTTGGCTGGGGGAACTCCAGATCCTGGAGGGGGTAATGGCCACAGAGCAGCTGGGCTGTCTGAAGGAGAGCTGGAGCAGTTTCTGTCCCTTTTGGCAGGAGCAGCTTCACCCCATTTTTTCTTAGGGAGTTCCCTGTCTGACTCTTGTCTGATGCTGTTTCATATCTCAGCCTTGAAATATGAAAAAAGTTTTGTCAACCAAGCCAAAACACACTTTTCAAGATGGAGCTTAAACAGTTCTTCAGTCTCATCAGAGTGGTGGTATCTTCTGGAGGACAGGTAGGAAGTATCCATAGCAACATCCAACATTTATTCTGTGCTTTGCAGGGCCTGGTGTGCAGATAATGTGGGTGCAGAGCACCTCTTTACTTGAGCCTCTGCTTCCAGCTGCACTGGGCCATAGAACTGCACATCTCTGAGCCTGGAAATGAGAGCAATTCTAACCCTGTGTGACTCCAAGAGAGCAACTAGCCCACTGCCACCACTCAGATTTACAAGGTCTGTGAACCTCTTTTTTTTCAACAGGATCGAATAAATGGGCTCTCAGGATAAATTCAGCTCTGGTGCTCAGCCCACTCCCCGTGAGACTTTCTCCCTGCTGCAGGAGCAAGCCTTGGCATATGCAAGGATGAAGAGCAAGGCAGAAAACCTCTGATGGAGGTGCTTAGAGGTCTTACACTGCCTCTCTGCTGATGGAATGTACCCCATTTTAAAAGATTGCTTGGTTTGTGGGCAAATAATTGTTCCATATTTGAATTTTTCTTATATAATCTCGAATTTCTATAAAAGGAAAAGCAATTTTTGTCTACCTCTTGATATACTGATCTTCGAGGGTACACCTTCTTGTATTTTTAATTTCAGGTCTTACTAGTTTCTTTTTTTCATCCCCTGTAATTCTAAATTCTCTGATGTATTTCTCAAAAGGTCCCTGCAAAAATTGAAATCCCCAGCTTTAAACGAGCAGACGCTTACGTAACTGGTATTTTTTTCTACAGGACACACCTTTGATCTGTCATCCATATTTCATTTCCTTGTCGTGACAAGGGTCTCCTATTTGATGTTAATAAGGGATATTCTTCCATTATTTTCATAAACTGTTTTTCTTCACAGTTTACCAGGATCAAAGAGCAAACATTGTATCTTCTGATCAAACACAGATTCATTTTGTGGCTCTCGTCTTCTCCTCTAATTATTTCCTGAGGGAACATGTCTGATGTGCTCCTGGTGGGGTTATCAGCTGCTTCATCCTTCTCTTCTGTCCTTCTGGTCATGTGACTGTCCTTCACCCTCAATCCTCTAATGAACTGAGAAAGAGAAAAGGGAAGTGAATAAATCAACGTGTGAGGGAAAGTTTCACACATGTTTTAGGAAGTCAAGGAAGATCAAAAGTCTGGTGAGCACGTACAGCAGTGAATCATCCTCTGAATGAGCACATGAACATCAAAAACACCTTTTTGCTCAGCCACTCAGGGTTTATTCACAGTCACACCAGCTTTTCCTGGCAGAAGGTCCCAGCAGCATTGTGCTGGCTGCTGCTGACATCTAAAGGTCAAGCCCCTGTTTATGAGTATTGCTTTGTCTGTATCTCAGGGGATGAGACCCAGACTTCATTTGCTTCCTCTCCCCTACTGTGGTACTGACAGTGATGGAGTACTGGAGTGACCACATGATTTTACTGTTATTTTATCAACAGGTGACATTGAAGCTCCAGCATTTGTATTCAGAAACTCTTCCATGAACCCACATGCTCAGCACCATCAGGTTAGCACTGAACCAACCCCCCAGGGTCTTGTTTGGTGTCTTCTCAGTCTTTACTCCCAGAATGGTCTGAAGATTGACAAGGCTGTACCAGATGAAGGAATGAGCCAGGCTCACGTTTACCTTTCACTAGGTACCAAGAGATTTGAACAGAGAACAAATCAATGACATAAAGTTGAAATACTTTTGAAAGGAGTGACTATAATTATAAAACCAAAGTTGGACCCGTGGAGCTTTTCAAAACCAAAGCTCTACGTGGAAAAGTATCCTGTGTTTCAACAAGGCAGCTGCTAAGTAGGTTCCTCAGGTCTAAAACCACATCCCAAGGACACTAGACATTTTACTAACACCCAAAAGACCTATGTTCAAATCCATCATGCATCTCAACGTGTATGACAGCAGTGTTGCCATAGCTGTCAGCTCTGGATGTTGCTACTTTATTTCTTATTTGACATACAGTCTGCACCTGAGAGCTTATTGTTTTTCAACACCTTTTTTGCTTGATCTGAACTTAATGTGCTCTGTCATGAAGGGTTTTGAAAGGCCTTGGTTTACCCTGACAGAGAACAACTTGACACCATAGTGAAATGTCATACTCTTTTTCCAGCTTTCTCTGTCAAAAAACAGGAGTTCTTAAAAACACCCACGAGCAGTTTATTGGCATAATTAGAGCTAAAGCAGCTTGTTTGGTAATGAAGAAAGCATCCTATGTGCAATTCCCTGAAATAGCACACTTTCCACTTTTAACATTTTAGTCCATGCAGGAACTGCCTTAACAAGTAATTCAGGGTATTGAACACCCCTTTGCACATCTTCCCTTCAGTAGAAAAGAACCTTTCTTGAAAACATAAGATAGACCATCAGATAAAGAGTAGTGTACAATAAATATGAGCCTCTAAAATATCTCTCAAATTCTACCCTTACTTGGAGTAACTAATTTTGTTAATGAGGAGTTTAAACCTGACTTTTGCTCTCAGTGTCTTAGCAATTCCTGCCACTACAGTTGACTTAAAAATTTATCACTTTAAGTCTTTTTAGAACTATGCTTAGGGTTTGAACATTCAAAATCTCAACATGGAAAAAATCTCAATAAGGAAAAAGGAGAATTACGTTACTGTTAACTTTTGAATACTCTCTAATTTTGCAGCCCGATTGCAAGAAAGAAAACAAGAAAAAAAATCATTGTTATTGTGATGGTAAATCAATCATATGACAGGAGAACAGCAGATCCAGTCCACAAAAATTTCAGTGTTTATTTTCTGAATTTTCCAAACAATAAAATCTCTTTTAATTTTACATCATTCTTCATGTTCCTGTCTTGATGGTGTTTAGATATCTAATTCAGCTCTTTTTTCAAGGTAGGCATCTCATTATTTCCACCACCTTTACTGATACTTTTCTACTAGGAAACTCTTTTGGCAAAAGCATTAAAAATTAAAAGCATTAAAAATTAAAAGACATATATACAGGGGGAAGAAAAGGCTGAAAATATGTCTCAGACAATTAAATAGTGTTATTAATTTATTTTCCCAACTGGTTCTCCAGATCATGTTGACATTGCTCAGGGCATTTTCCCCTTGCTTGTTCCTCTCAAGACCATGACTTTCAGAAACGTCCTAATTTTAGTCACATCTTACAACAAAGCTCTGAATAGAAAATGAGAATCTCTGCAAGAGACAATGTCACTTAAAAGTGACAGGATTGAAAGACCTTGCTGTGAAATTCAGGTGACATTATAGTTGATGTCACCAGAGCCATGGAGTCCTTGCTCATTCAGCTCATGGTTACCAAATAAATTGCCCTGCAACACATGGCCCAAAATCATCAAGTGCCTCCTTATGCACTTTACAGAGGTAAATATTCTCTGAGTTACTTCTCAAACCACCATCAGAGATTGTGGGTATTCTGAGCCTCTCATGTCACTTCCACAGGACCTAGAGCCATTACATAAGTGAGTCCTGCCTCTAGTGACTTCAGAGCAGCTGCTTTAAGACCTTCCATTTCTCCTGCATTCAATATTAGAGGTAGATGCCCCCAGAAAGCAAATACACTAGTGGTGTGGATATGTCACCAAGGACTGTACAGTCTTTTGCTGAGCTGACAAGCACTGGGGGGCTGAAATGATGGGTTTTCTTCATGACATCTCTCCAGCAATGAAAGGCAGAAGCCCATGTCTTCTGCTCCTGCACGATGCAATGATCTGAATATGAAATATTAGCACAGTTGTGCCAGAATTCATTGAGAAGAGGCTTGATGATGAGAGCTCCCCATGAGGGGCAATCCCAGGCACTGGGAACTGTGCACACTGGTGTGTAGTACAAAGATGTCAAGCAGTATTTTTGTGAGAAGACCTGGGTGGTAGGTGAAGGGTTTGAGTCATCCTGTGCCACCATGGCATGAGGCCAGGGGTGGAGGAGAAGGGTGGAAGTATGAAGCTGGAGCTCAGTTTTCCATTGCTGTTGGAAGGTCCATCACTAGAGGGAGATCAAGATCTACCCTATGGATGGTGGGCATTCACCTCACCTCTGACTGGAATATCGGAAGGATAAGCTTGGACTCATTGTTTTCTTCTTTTCACAAAAATAGTTGGGGCTCAGCTCAGGGAAATAGTTTGATGTGGTTACGACCACCACACAGCACTACCTGCATGGATGGGGCACAGTATACTCGTGATTTCCTACGAGTTTGATGCCATGGACCTGGTTCAAACTTCCTAATCAATGCCATTTACCTGAGTCTATTATATACCTTAAAGAGAAGGATTTGTTCTGGTCTTAGGGGAGAAATGTCTACATCTGAAGAATATCCATTAGGCTTCTACCACTGGCTGGGGCTTTGCCACTGGGAAAACTATGTTGTTGCTGTGCTTCAAACAAAGTTATAAACAAAGTGCAATTCAAAATGTTATAATATAGATTTTGAGTTTCCCTGTGTTTCTCATGATGATCAAAATGGTATTTGCTCTGAAGGTTTATTTCATTGCTGGAGAAGAGACTCTGCTGAAACTCACTGGAGGTGAGAGTCAGGGTGGGGAGCAGAGCCAGTACTCTTCCTTTCTGCACTCTCAGCTGTCTGGTGTTTTCTGTCAATCCTGAGGACACTGGAGAGGGGCTGTGCCAGGGTGCTTCTTTCATCATAACCCTCACTGTCACACCCAAAGAATAGTAGCCAACTATAGTTCATTTTAACCACAGCAAGATGACCATACCTGTGCAGCAGGTTCCCTTTCCTAAGTCAGGTACTACTTTTGTAAGAGAAACAGTAGCAACACTGCCTAGTTTATAACCTGTATGTTTATTCTAATTTCCAAGGTACTCAAGTTGTGGAAATTTCTTGCCAAAGTCTTCAAGCTTATTTGTTTAATTCCTGGCATTCTTATATTTTCTGTCTCCTTTCTGGAGCATCTGTATGAACTGAAATTAGTTTGTAGTTTGTGTTTTCAGAGTGCTTGTGGTCTGTCTACCACATCTCTCCTCTGGGAGCAGCTGATGCAGGAATATTTGCATTGCAACCTGATGAGTCTCATCAAACACTGTTAGTGTAAACACGATCAGATTTACAAAACAGTGTGTGTCCAACAGCTCCTGAGGGCTGTTATCAATGAAGACGGTGACAGTCACCATCCATCATTTAGTAGAAGGGCATAGCTCATGTCTCAGTCCAGCCCTCATTCTTATGCAGGCAGTGGGATGTCTGCCCTGCTGGGATGCAGTCAAAGCTGCAAGGGATGGAACCTGCTGGAGAGATACCACCCAGCTTTGCTTCTCTTGAGGTAGGCAGGGGAAGCAGCAGGGGATAGTGTGAGGCTGGGACAGGAGAGCACTGCCTTGGCCCTCTCTTCACTCCAGTGTGCCAGCTGCTGGTGGAGTAAAATTACTGACTTATTATCTTTTGCATCTGATTTTGATGCTGCAGCTGGTCTCTGCTCCCATGTTCCCTAAGGTCCACCCTCCCATGCACTCAGCACCCTGGCAAGAGGGCTGCTGAATGGTTGCATCCCTCACTTTTTCACACTGTGGCCGTTTTGTCATTTGCAGGATTCCTGCACGCAATTCCTTGCATAGTGGTTTTAAAATGCAACCTGGAAATCACAGTCCTTCTGGCTCCCCAAAAAATCTCATTAGAAGTTTATCTTGTTACAAGATAACTTCATCAGACAAAACAACTCCTGACGGATTCATTTAACCACGGTATCAGTACATCAAAACACACCCTCCCTCCACGCCAATCTTCTCCCTAGCCCCGAAAAGAGTCATGAGGAGGCATTACACATCTCTTTCCAGCCTTGGTGGAAATACCTGTCTGTCCATGAAAGAATCAGTGTGACACCAGCCACCCAGGGCAGACAATTACCTACCTCATCTGCATGCCCTAGGCTGAACAGCTCCACTGGGAGAAGAGCAGGTAACACTGGGAAGTTTTATTTAAAACAGCTGCTTCACTTAATCTGCTTCTTTGGTGTGCACAGCACCTGAGCTGGTGGTTGGGCACTGCCAAATATGTTGGTCATCCCTGATGGCCTGGACTTTGCAAACCAGAGGTGCTCCTGAGGCATCATTTTGACATCATTCATGTCTCCCAGCAGCGCTCCTGGATCCTTGGGCACCAGCCCAAGTATCTGATCTCCTTGAACCTCCTTGCAAGCCATGTGAAAAGCCAAGAGCTGCCTGGACATGCCCTGTCCTGACAGTAAATGATTGGCTGCTTTTAGCGCTGTGGGGAACTTCTAGGTCCCTCACTTCAGACCAGTAACACCAAAGGCACGTCTCTGCGTCTAGAGGAAGCAAAAGGTTTTCCCTGGTCCCAGCTTGAGAATTCTCTGATGAACTAGGAAGATGTTTCCTTGCTCTGGAGAGCAAAACCTTCCTAAAGCAAAGCACTGGACATTGGACTAGTGAAGTATGAAAGAGCAGACCTGAAAATTAGAGGTGTTTTTTGGCAAGTAGAAGGGCTTATGAAAGACCTGAGAGAAGGAAAAACACCCTGAGGAACTGGTCACAGGAAAACAGGAGCTAGTCCAGGGTCAGCTCAGCTGTTGCAGTCCACAGTTAACAGTTTGCTTTGCTGTTGCTTAAAACAATGCAAGTTAGTTCTACACAGATTCAGTTTAGCAATAATTTCCATGGAATTTCCAAGAAGCTTCAGCCTGGAGAGCTGACCCCACAAGTCAATTCCAAGAGGCTTTAGCCTCCGTTCAATTTTACCTGGCATGTCGTTACTGTAGCAAAATTGCAGGAGCTGCTGATGGAGCAGTTCTGAGCTGCTGTCAACTAAAACAAGAGCTCTGAACACGCTTCTTGCTGCCCTGTTTGTAACCATCAAGCTTGTATGTCAAAGCTATCTAAACACTGCAGTGGTCTGCCACAAGAATCAACCAAAGAGAAAATTTTCCTGTCTGCCTAGAAATAATAATACACTCCACCAGCATTTTTTACTGTCATTTTAAATGTACACAGACACGATTGCTTTATCTAGTAGGCAGGTGGGGATGAGGAATGATGGCCAGAACTAGCATAGCAGCAAAGCTGTCTGCTTGTTTCCTGTGCATGCTTGAGAAGGATTCACAGCAATCAATTGTGCTTGAATGTAATCTCAGAGACACTGAGACGTGTTGTTACCGGAAAGCCAATCTGCAAGGTCTCCTTAGGAACATTTGCTCATCTTCAGGATCCACTTCAGGCTCATCCTCAGCCTGGTCAACCACAAATGCCATCTTTTGACTCCTTTCATTCTGTAGTGCTCACAGCATAACCACCCTTACTGCTATTGAAGGTGCTACCAACCCCCATCCCAATGCCTTTTTGGCCATGCTAAGTAGAAATCCTCTGGTGTGATCACCTACCTCTTTGTGGGCACCATGGAAAGTATAATTTATGTGTCATACTGCCTTCCACTCTTCAATGACTCTTCTTGACTCTAGAGAGTAAATAAGAGTAAGAACATATATGTGAATACAATAATAGTAAAATAATAGTTACGGTCTCAAGAGAACAAAGCCCATAAAATTAATACCCTGTTGGTATTAATTAATTAATTACATTTAATTTAATAACATGTTGGTAAGACCGAACAGGCCCAAAGTCGTGGTTTCAAAGGAGAAGAATTACCCTACCTTAACTCCAGCAATATTTACGTCATATCTCAAACTGAAAAATTAATTTTCAGTGTACAGAAGTTACTCATAGAAATGCTCCACTTTTCCCTTCTCAGTCCATGGGAAGGAACTGGTCTCTGCTTTTTATTTTGGGAGGTGAGAGCCTACGCAACAAGAGGAGCTATGGAGCGCTATGGGATGTTGCCAGGTCTCTTACAGCCTTGAATCTGAATGTGGGAATTCATCAGCTCACCCCCAGTGAGAAAAGAGCTTATTGATCTGTCTGCATGAGACAGGGAAAACTGCAGCCCAAACCCATGACATTTAGCAACACTGACACTTGGTGAAGTAATTCCAGCAGTGCCAAAATACACATTGCATCAAGACAGTGACCTTCTTTTCAGCCGCCTGAAGATCAACAAAGCACTACATGAACTTAACCTGCCTAATCCCACCCGTATAAAGGACAATCCCATTCTCTGGCCTACAGCCCCTGACACAAGGCTCATAGGACTCGACTCAACATCTGCAGCCCTGAGCATCACCCTGAAGGTGAGCACGTCTATCCATGAACTGAGAAGGTTTTCCTTCTCATGAAACACAGCAGGATACAGTGAGGCAACATCCTCCTAAATGTAAATGCTTGGGACACTCTGTCAAAGGGCTGGGAAAGAAAGTACCTTAGGCTGTTCCATACGGTACTCCACTCTCCAAGCAGCAAGATGTTGAACAAGTGTTGTTTCCTTTTCCCAGCCACTTTTTAAAAGGAATCTGTTACTGTTGATTTTGTACAGAGCCCCATCCTGTCAGAGTTAGATATTCATCAGGGCTTAGGGATACGTGGGGAACAATGTGTGAGGGACCTCCTTGTGAAAGAACCTATCTGAATAGGTTGTCCAGAGAATTTGTGGATGCCCCATCCCTGGAAATGTTTAAGGCCAGGCCAGATGGGGATTTGAGCAAACTGCTCTAGGTCAAAGTGTCCCTGCCCATGGCAGGGGGGTTGGAACTAGATGGTCTCTAAGGTTCCTTCCAACCCAAACCACTCTATGATTCTATGAATCCCAATACTGGGATTGCAGAAGACACCGTGCAAGAGGGAAGGCAGAGATCTGTAAGAGCAGCACGTGGAGGAAGAGCAACCCCTCCCATGCAAAAAACCATGACTGGTTGAATGAAACAAGCACACAGCAGGATACAGGGAGGTTGCTATTTACACAGCAAGTCACTAATAAGCTGTGCTTGGCCACAAGATACGGTAAGTACCGGGAGTATCCAAGGGCAAGCACACATAAGCATAACAGAAGAACCCTGCATAATTACCCTGTAATTGTAACACTCTAAGAACCCTGCCTAAGTCGTTTGACACAAAGACACTCATGGCTTAGGAAGGCCCCGAATCACAGATCACTGAGAAGTTAGGAGTACTTTGGAGAAGTAACTGGAAGTGACTGTACTGGAGGTAGGGTATAGGCCTGGGGGATGCTTTGCTGGCACGTTTGTTCTTCTATTCCCATTTTACAATGAGTTTTTTTCTTAAAGAATAATAGCAAAGAATTTTAGAAGTTACCAAACTGCTATTTGCCTAAATGATAAGAAGGGCAGTCAGAATTGCAGTTTTGGACTCAGGCATGTTAAATTCTTTCTGTGTCACACCTGAAACACTCACACTGTCTACTGACTCATTGCATACTTCACCTGTTCTCATATGTTAATGGGAACCTGTCTTTTCCAGGATTGCCCCTCATCTGGATACCATGAGATGCATTCTTTAATCACAAATTTATGATCTTACTTTTATTGCCTTAAAATGTCTTCTTAATTATGTTCAAGCTATTGAATGATAAAGATCATGCTATATAAATGATATGTCTGCTCTATCTCTGAGCCAGGAATCACTGTATCATCTGGATGTTTTTCACAATTCATTTATACTCTCCCCTCAATTGATGACAGATCTATAATCCTATAGGAAATATATATACCTTTTGGGCAGAGAAATCATGTCTAAAAGGAAAAATCGTCTCATAGTTCCTAACTAAAAATATTCATTTAATGTTAATATTAATGTTAATTTATTTTTTTAGATTAACCAGAGAGCCTTTTGTCTATTAATGTGCTGTACCATTTTTATGCAAAGTTTTAACAACAGTACATCACATCATGTGCTAATAATGCTTAAAAAAGCATAACTACAGTGCATTCAATTGACCTCTATCAACTAAACTTTTCAGCTCATTGAAGACTATCAAAGTAATTTAAGAAAGAACTATTCTCTATGTAAGCATCTTGATTGCTGACAGTATTTTTCAGCTCATAAATTCGAACGATCAGCTCATATTCAGGAGAGGTGTGAAGGGTGGCTGATGTTGGAGAAATCGGGGAGGAATACAACAGCACAAGCCTTCTCAATAGCACGTGGAGGTGTCAGGAGTTCTTGGCAGGATGCATCTGTTTATATAAAACCTTTTTTACATAAACACAAATAAATATAATAAAACTAAAAGCATAAAGATTTTCAATCTTTCAATCACAGCTATTGGCAAATTTAAAGACTAGGTGATTGTATCCTGTAAAACTGCAACCTGCAATGAATAAATATTTCAGCATTATATTTTTTAAATAGTGTGGAAAAAATTACTCACTGAAGGATGGAAAATATAAGACCAGAAAGGTAATTTTTACCTGCATATGTAGACAGTTGGTGAGACTAGAAAGAAACTAAAATACTGAGGGTAGTTCTAACTGGCAACATTTCAGAACAGATGTTTAACAACAGGAGAAGTTTTAGTAAGAAACCACAGAAAGATCTGAGAGGTGAAAAAGCTACTTAACAAGTATGAGAACTAAGAAGATGCATCTGCTCCTCAGAAGTCTTTCTGACTTCATCAAAAAGAAGATCAAAAACTGTTTTGATCACAGAGCATAGATACCTTTAGAGGAAGGAATTCCTTAAGATAAATGAAACCAGAACCAGTGGCTGAAAGTTGCAGACAGACAATTAATAATGAACTACAGAACACTTTTTTTTTTTTTTTAACATGTGAAAGGTGATTATCCATCAAGGCAAAATAATTAAGGAAGAGTTCATATCTTGGTGGTTTTCTGAGAAATGTGAAGCATTGCCACCAGTCTGTGCTGTCAATGTGATAACCATGGGGATTCCAGTCCAGAAACAGATTTCTTCTACCCTCTAACTATTATGAATTGAAGATTTATCTGTGCCTCCTCTCTAGAAAGCAATGGAGGAATGACATCTTGACTTCTCAGCCATAGCCGACCCTACTAAAGCAACTCTGCCTCTTCTGGCACCTTCTTACAAACCTGGAGTTCACAGCCATCAAACTCGGAGTAACACCAGCACTGGGTGCTCCAGGAGCTGTGCAAAGGGGCTCAGCACAAAATGAGGCTCTGGGAGATGCTCACCAGGAATCCAGGCATGACACTATCTACAGCATGTGTTAAGACTCCACAAAAAACTCTCCACAGGGAAAAATGAAATGCTTCAGGCTCAAAGAACCAGTGCTGCATTTTCAGTATTATTTTAGGTCCTGACAAGCATCCCTAGTAAGCAGCACAGGTGACAGGTCATTGGACAGGTGCATAACAAGAGAAATAAGAGATGTGTCTTCTTTAAGAGGCACAGCTGATGGTATTTGTATTAGAGCCATAACCCCTCACCACAGTCTTCCCCTTGTACCTAGGAATTCACATCTCATCCTGAGTTTTTTTTTCCATAAAAAAAATCCTATTATTATTTGATGTACAAAGCAAAAATGTATAGAGATTTTGGAGATGCCTACACTATATCTTCACAGCTGTCAAATTCACTGTCTGCAAAGCAGGTGTTATTTTTACCACATGCTCTCAAGGAAACAGCTTACCCAAGCTATGGTTTTCAAGAACGCAGTCATAATATTTCAAATATATATACTATCATCATGATAAGTCTGTCAGTCAGTCTGTCTTGGGACCAGCTTTATTTTTCCTGCATTAGCTGTACTGTGATCAGACCTAAGAGCCTCAATGTGGCAGGCGCTGAGTAAAAAAAAAGCAGTGAAAACCCAATTCTTGCCAAGGTTCCTTGCATTCATTGCAGATCCCTCAGGAAGGCTGCTGGAGAAGAGGAGCTCTCACAAAAAAATCTGTTGTGGTGGTTAGAGAGGCTTCATCACTGTGGTATCCCCTGCTTAAGATCTTCCTCAATGGGTAAGTGAGGGAAGAAAAAGCTTTTTCTATGGAAGGGATGGGATGTGTCTGCAGGGTCAGGAAATAGGGCTAAGCAGGGATAAAACATCAGCCTCCCTGGTGAAGTCATCTTTGCCCATCTAAAGAAAACACAAGCTGCCCCTGAATGAAAGCATCAGTATTTTACACCAATTTATTAATTTGACAATTCAAAGTCTGACACAGGGGACATCAAGTCCCATTTCCCATTGGAGTGTGACCTGAGAGCCAGCAGCAGCCAGGGCTTTCCTCCCCTCCAGACTGCCACAAGGGAAAACAGCCAGCCTGCAAACTGATGGAAAGCTTGCAAGAAAGTCTTCAGCCACCTTTCAGCCTGTGGCCCATTGATCAGGAGCCCATATCACAGAGTAAGAAGGGAAACATAGCAGAGACTAGCAGATTTCTTTCCATGCAGACACTTCTAATGAAAGATGCTTCCTGTAAATCTCTAAAAAGTAAGTTATGATTTTTTTCAGATTTTGGGAGATTGGTATAGCCTCTGTTCAGAATTGAAACGCACAATAAGTCTGTTGCTATTCCCATCTCTTCTTTGATGTGCAGGATGTAGAACTCTATTAATTCTTTTCATCTCCAGTGTTTGCATCCAGAACTAGCAAATTGCCCATTCTCTGCCTGTTATCACTCTGGAATAACCCCAGTAGAGCCATTCATCATGGAGAGCACTGTAACCAGGCAGGCAAGGATGCCACAGTGGTACAGCCTCAGTTCATAGCACAAATATGTTTGTATTGGGATGAGGAAAAGCTACACTTGTGCTACACGGTCTCCAGGTGTGACTTGGGAATGCTGAGAGTGCATTCAGCTCTGGCAGTATGGAGAAGATCACTGCCCATGACTGATCTCACAGCACACAGATTAGGGCAAACAGAACTCAGGGGCCACAGTAGCCCTTGTCATTCTCAAGAGAACAAATTATAACTCTGCTAAAAACCCCATGCACACAGTGACCTGGCTCCATGGAAAGCTAGCTGTGCTTGGCAACACCCAGTGATGGAGGCTGTCAGGTGTGTCAGACAACTTCCTTTTGCATGCTTCAAGAAACAGAGAAGCAGTGTTGTCCCTACAGAAACCCACTTTTTATCCCATTACACTCTCTCACAGAGGCACCAGGTCACCAGACACAGCAGCTGTAAGGGATGCAGAACAGCAAACACTGCACCTATGACCTCAGCTCAGTTTCAGCTTGGACAGAGTTAATTTTCAATTACAATTCAGTGGTACAGTGTTTTTAATTTAGTGTGAGAATAATGTTGGTAACACACTTTTGTTTTAGCCTTTGCTGAGTACTGCTTACTCTATGTCAAGGACTTTTCAGTTTCCCATACTCTATCAGAGAGCAGGTGCACAAGGAGATAGGAAGGAGTAAAGCCAGGACAGCTGACCCCAACTGGCCAGGGGGATATTCCCGAGGGGAGTTGGCTGGAAGCCACCGGTCACTGCTCAGGGAAAGGATGGGCATCGGTCAGCAGGTGGTGAGCAATTGTGTTGTGCAGCTCTTGTTTGTCTTGGGGTTTATTCCTCTCTATTTCTTCTTGTCATTACAATTACTGTTATTATTGCTGTTATAATTATATCTTATTTTGTTTCATTAATTAAACTGTTTTAATCTCAAACCCACAAGTTTTAGTTTGTTTTTCTTCTTGTTCTCCTCCCTACTGGAGGACAAGAGAGGGGGAGAGTGTGAGCCAGCCCAGTTACCAGCTGAGTTTAAATCTCAGGTGTCTTCAGGGGAAAAAAAAAAAGAGTATCTTTGTTTCTTGTATGTAGAAAAAATATTACATTACACCATGAGCAGCTGGAATGATGTTGATCAGTAGGTGGATATTACCATCTTATTAGTGCACCAAACCTACAGATTGCCTTCCCCTACTTGCCCAGGTCTCTCCAGCTGGTGCCAATGTTGCACTAATGGGTGTTTTGACACCAAGCAAGGCTGGCCACAAGGACCAAACAGAGACAAAATACAAAATACGACCCTAGACTGTAAAGACACAGTTTTGGACAAAGGCAATCAGGCAGAATATGGCATCACAGTATCAGAAGGACTGAAGAGCTAAGGTGCCCTTGCAAATGAGCGATGGCGAGGACAGAGGAAGGAGGTCTCCACGAGTAATCACGTTTTCATTCTTTCTGTGCAGACCTAGTTTGTCACATAATAACACAAACAGTAGATAGCTTTATCTACCTTCTGCAGCTGGCAGGCAGAGTATGTGTAGCAACATTACCCCCTACAGTTCAACACGAGGTTCCCACTTTCTTTAATCTTTCGGTACTGCTCTGGGTTTTGCTTATCTTAAGCCACTGAGGAAACTTCTTACTTTGGTTTAAATCTATTAAACCTGTGCCAGTGGGGAAAACTCTTGGAGCAGGCAAAAGGAACAGGCAAGTCAGCAGCATGTAAAGACTAATTACTGTAAATAAATCTTGAAAAAAAATGCAATCAGCGACTTTGATTGTTAGTCAAAGTAACTTCCCACTTGCACTTTTTCCTTATTTACAGATTTTTGTTCAGAGGTATTCGTTTCAAGAAAAGTAGTATTTTTTCCCACCTTTCCTAATGTTTTCATCTGCTATTTAAAAAGGACTTAAAATGTCTTACAAGATAGAAAAATTATTTGAAATTTCATATTTGGGAACTTTATTGAGAAAAAGGTACATTCTTGTACAGAAAGTTTTCTCAAACAAATTTTTCTTAGGCACAGACTTTAAAAGATAAACCATAGTATTGCTGACTGATGGAGTTGATTTCCCACAGGCTCTCTCAAGCCTCAGAGATCCTGTTCCTGCAGCCCCTGCAGGGCTTAAGGTATCCCAGCCTGGCCTGAGGGACTGTTCCCTTGTCCTGTTTTATTTTTTGTTCATTGTCTTAAGTATGAAATAAAAAAGAAGAAACACAATAGAGTTTTTGGGTTTCTTTAAATACCATAAGCCTTGTGGAAGCCAAAGCGTCTTTAAAAAGGGATTGAAACATCTTCAGGGGTTAAATATCCATGGATATTAAATTTAAGGCAACACTTCAGGAGCAGTGCCTTAAAATGTGGCTGGTGCAGCAAAGACACTTTACTCTGTAAAATCTGAAATTGGCTTTTGGGGCTCATTTGCACTCCTGGGTAGAATTGCAGCAGAGCAATGATAGCCAGGACACAGATAGTTACCGTCATATTTCTCACAGTTTATCACTTATGGCTATAAAATGCTTGAGCTTATTTATTATCTATAAAATTACAGGATATTTTGAAAGGTTCAGTGCCCAGCACAGGTCTGGGAATGACACAAATGTACAAAGGAGGAAGAGAACACTGAGTCAGCAACCTCTGTTCGCAGAAGCCTACCCTGGTGCTCCAGTTGTGTGCAGTGTGGTGCATCCCCCACCTGGCTCACATGGAGAAGCCTCTTTCCTTCCCATCCAAAGAATTCAGTGTCTAGAATAATTTCTTGCGTCCTGCCCCCATTATCATACTTAGATTCTGTCAGCACAGACCAGATGACATGTGTGAGCATTTCCCTGCTGGAAGTGGAAAGCTACAGGCAAAGCTTCTGCAGGCACAGCTTTTAATGGATCTTCTTAGATCACTGCAACCCTCTGCTTGGGGCTATCTGATTTTTGGTTTGAAAGTACCTTATCTTGACTTAGCAGTGACTAATAGACTTTGACTGCAGGTTAATTCCAGCCATGGTGTCAAATTGCCATATTTTGTTTGAAAGGAAGGACATATTCTTTGTCCAAAAGAGGAACTTATTTTCTCCAAGATGCTGCATGTTTGGGCTCATGGAGAAGAAAACTGTGCAAACAGCACTGCTTAACCAAGTTCTCTGTTACCCCATTAAATTCAACAAATAAATCAGAATTCAAGAAGGCTTTCAAACTTATGTGGTTTTCTCTTCCTTTAGAGAACCCCTGGTAGTAATGCCCTGTTGTAATTAATCTGAACACACGGTTGCCAGGAATCCCTTGGTTCTCCATCATGGTTTTAACTTCCTTGGAGAGCAGAGCTTGAAGGAGAAGCACAGAGTTAAGACCTCTACAGGCACATCTGTGCATTCATGGATTAATCCTTTAAGAAAAGCTCAGGGCCAAGTGAGCAAAGCCCTGTATCAGAAACTTAGACTTCCACTCTCAGCAACAGCTCTGCAACTCAGGCTGCAACTGTCCCATTGCCTGGATTTTGATAAGCCTCAAGATACTCAGGTCTCAGGGAAAGCAAAAAGAGATCTGTGAACACTTTCAACTTGATCTTGAGACTTTCTTCCAGTGTTTGTTTTTATTATCGTTGCTATTTACATTTCCTTTTCCACCTAAATTGCCGTTATTCCAATTACTACTGTGATGAAGTGAAGGTGGAAGTGCCAGCATTCCCCAGGGTTGACGCTGCGTTTTTCATGCAGCTGTTGCACAGCTGGATACCTGCACTGGCCTCTTCTGGCACTGCACTAAGGACCAGCACTCAGAAAAATTTTGATTTAGTTCTGGGTGGGTTCATAATCTCCCAACAGCGAAGAGCACATTGTTCCTCGGTGTTCAGCTGATCCTCAAATTACACCCTTTTCCAACCCACTTGCTTCCCTGTGCAAAGGTGTGAGCACGAGCAATGGTTTCTGAGCAGTGCTAAAGTTTAGAATGCCTGAAGACCTAAGTTATACTACATATCAGCACTAACATTAATGCTAAAAAATGGGATCTCAGGGCAACAATGACAGCAAGAAATAAGTCTTACTACAAAACCTCACCAAAGGAATTTAGAACTCTGTGTTTTAAAGAAAGCCAAACCTCAAAGCCCTGAGCTCTTGCTGAGCTTCACAACAAGACCTGCATAAAAAGAGCATAGAATCATAGACTATCCTGAACTGGATAGGACCCACAAGGATCATTGAAGTCTAACTCCTGGACAGCCCCAAGAATCCCACCATGTGCCAGAGAGCCTTGTCCAAATACTTCTTGAATTCTGTCACGTTTGGTGCTGTGACCACTGCCCTGAGGACCCTGTTCCAGTACCCAATTATTCTCTGGGTGAAGAACCTTTTCCTAACATCTAAATCTCCCTTGACACAACCTCATGTCATTCCCTTCAAAACCAATTTCATACTCTAAAGCGATGCCAAGTAATTATCGTCAGACACTGTGGTACAGCTGCCTCAAGTTCCCGTGTGATCAGCATATTTTAAGAGTTTTGCAATGCTGCTTCTGTATGTCGCAACCACAAGAGAGCCCTGAGAACTCACAGCACACCTCCTGCCACAGCTGTGCTACTCCACCTCCTTCTCATCATGGAAACCCAACATTTGCAGCAGCTTCTGGGATTGCTCAGGATCTGTTCCTTGCCTTTTCCCACTGTACCTTATATTAAGAACCCCATATTGGGAGTTTCTTCTGTAGAATATGAGCATACAGGGTCACATCCTGCTCCTACTTGTGCTAAGGTGGGCACTTCAACCAAGGGACTGTCCAAATCCAATGCTGCAGTCATGTGGATCAACCCTTCAGCCATATTCAGTTTCAAATGCCTGAAGGCATCTGCTCAGATGTGCAGAACAGGAGGCAGCTGCTAAAGCAGAGCCTGTAGACCCCTTCGAGAGACCCTAGGGCGTCCTAGACATCTTCCTAGAGATTTTCATGGGACACTGTAGGAGACCTACAAGTTTGTGGGTCAGTGCCTGGAAGCTGGGCAGGATACCTTAAGGCCCCCCCAATGGCACTGCATATCCAGGTTTAGGTGAGCAAGTCTTGCATGAAGGATGAGATTCATCTTAGAGGTTAGGAGACCTAAGTCAAAGAATCTTCATGTGAGCATTGAAGTGAGGGAAGTATTAAGTTCCCAACATTATCAGTGGATCTGAGGGATCTGACTCAATTGCCCAAATGCAGGAATCTCATGTACCCTGAAATGCTGTAGGGTGGATCATGTAGACTTCAGCTGACACTGCAGAAGCTTGTGGCTTTCACATATGTTATATGTGGATATTTCAGATATCCTGGGATATATTGGATGGCAATAGATGTCTAAATGTGGACACTGGTTTGTGTCCTGGGTTCCCATCCTCCATAATGGCAACTTAGCATTTTCCTCCTAGAGATATCAATAACCTCACATAGACTCCAAGGTATATTTGTCTTAATTTATGAGCCAGACTCCATTCCATCACAAGCAATATTCCTTCTCTGCTCACACAGCTGCTTGTGATATTGTTTCCCTGCACTGTACTTACAAACATACAACAGGCTGGATCCCAGCCTGCTGGAGATTTCACATTGATGTTAATAGGATCAGGAACATGGCCTATGCAAAGATCAAATATAAGCCTCTTACCCCTGTGCCTAGAGACAAAACAGCATTAAGCACTTTAGAAATGCAGAAAAATTCTATACAGGTACAATGATGTCAACTAAACAATATCAAAAAAAAGGTCTCTTTGCCTGTTGTTTTGAATTTGTAGGAGACAAATGTGTGCAGATCACCAGAAAATATTGACAATTAATCTATCTAAAATATGTGCTTGGAATTCTTTCAGAATCTACCTAAATAGAAGAACAAAAGGCTTTTATTCCTCAAAACAAACATAAAATGCTATCTAGTGTTGACTCTTTGCTACTGCAGTCTCGCATAACTATTTCTGAATTAAACAGAACGAGCTGTGAAGCATGAAGGTGCATGGGGCAACATGCACAGCAGCACTGCATGCTCAGGATATAGGAGCCTTTTTCAATCTCTATTATGAACCATCTATTTCAACATCTATTCATAATTTCAAAGACCATATAAAGCACACACTTTGTGAATTCCCACCTCACAAAGGAAAACTGGAGCAGGGAAGTAAGACAAGGAAGAGAGACACAGAATGAAAGGTCTGACCAGCTGTTGACTCAGGCACTAGTACTGGCTTAGCTGTACTCTCTCTATTGCCTTAACACAGCACAGGATAATATCTAGATAGAAAATACATAAAATTTTTAATGTCTTTCAATAGTGTGAGTTATAATATTGAAATAAATTAAAATAAATTTGTTACCATTACATAATTTTTTAATATTAAAATAATTTAAACATAAATTGTTAATATTCAAATGTTAACATTAAAATACTACAACACTTCTTTAACAATAAGTATATGGATTTAAAGCTCAAGGGAAGGAATGGCAATGGACTGAAGATCTATGGGGGTTTAGATCAATACTTAATAATTATCTGATGTGTTAGTTAAAGAAAAAAAAAGGAAACCCCTGCAAGTATCTGTGGTTTCCATTCTGATAGCTGAGTTAATTAAAGATCAGACTGTGCTTCCACAGCCTCTCTTGCAAGAGAACTCTTGGTTTCTTCTCCACTAGCAATTTTTCTATCCATCAGCCTGGCACTATGACATCTCAGCACGTACAAAAACATCTTTTTTAAATTGCCATCAGCCTTGCCTAAGATGGATCAAAACATCTCAGCTTCCCCCGTGTGATGTGTCGCACAAATGTCACTTTTATCCTCAGCAGGTGACACCCCAACTAACAGTTCTCATGTCCTTCCAGGAGGAGGGAACAGAAGGAGGGAAGGGGGAGAGAAGATGGCAGCAGCCATTAGCATGACTGCTCACATGCTGATTTTGGTTTCTGAGGCAAATACTTCCTTTGCTGACTCCATGAGACACATCATATACCTCTGCTTGTGGCACATAGAGGTGGCACTGCCCTGCCTGTGAGAAGTCCACACAAGGGGTCATAAAATTTGGAGAGCATCAGCTCAAGCTTTAGCCATCACGTTTTCTTCTATGAATTTTCAATGTGCTTTGTGGAATTGTATTTATTCTTAGTCAGATAACTTCAAGTAAAGGCCTAGAAATATTTTTCTTCTGAAATGCAGTTTTCTTCCTGTTCTAAAGGCAGCATGGACTGTGCATGTCAGACATTGGTAATGTTTCTATTGTCTGACTGAAAAATTCTTACATATTTGAAAATTTATCAGACATCTGGAAAGTGATTATTAAAAAATTATGATCAACTAATGAAAAACGGGTTCTCATAAGATTTTAATTCAACTTTCATATAAGCTTACTGTGCCAAACCTGTCCTGTTTTCAGCACTACACAGCCCTTGGTGAGGCAGATTCCTACTGATATCCCTGGAGCTTTTGTCTGGATCAGTCCCAGAGTTATAACAGTGGAAACCTGAAACTTTTCATTTCCCACCATGCCTTCAAGGTGGGCCATGAGGTCTGCAAGCACAAGACACCCTTTGCACCCAGACTCCTGCCCCTCACTAGTGATACTGCTCCAGCTGGACAGGGCTGCACATTATGGAGCTATGTTTGCTACATGCCAACTCCAATGGTTCCCAAAAATCAATTCACAAGAGGGAAACTAATTACCCATAACACACAGCAGAATACAAGCCATCAGATCCCTGTAGGAGAAGCAGAGCAGCCAAATTTGCCAAGTGACAGAAGAACAAGCCATCAAGGATCCTCAGAGCACACATCACTTGGCCATTTAGCAGGGTTCACACTCCTTCTCACCAGTCCTACATTTTAGGTGCACAAAAATGCCTCATTTCTCAGAAAACACAAAGATGTGGTGAGAAGTGTAAAGAGAGACCCCTGAGTCCAGGATCCCTCTCCTATCCCAGAAATGGATCAAAGAATTGCAGAATATGCTTAGCCCTGCGCAGGAACATCCCCAAGAGTCACATCATGTGCCTGAGAGGATCACCCAGATGCTTCTTGAACTCTAGCAGCCTTGGTGCTGTCACAACAGCCTTAGGGAGCCTGTTCCAGTGCCCACCCACTCTCTGGATGAAGAACCTTTTTCTAATATCCATCTAGATCTCCCCTGACACAACTTCAGGCCATTCCTTTGGGTCCAGTCCCTAGTCCCCACAAAGAAGAGATCAGTGCCTGCCTGTCCTCTTCTCCTCACAGGGAATTTGTAAATACAATGAGGTCTCCCCTCAATCTGCTCTTCTCCAGGGTGAGCCAGCAGATCCCAACAGAGAAAATGTCCCATCCTACAGCTGCAGAGGATAAACTTTCAAAGTTCCTGGAGAAGACCAAAGGTTTTGGAAAAAGTCCCTGGCCAACAGGAGGGGGCACAGACAGGCAGTCTTAGCCTGCCAGAGCACACATCAGCCAGCCTTGGCGCGCCGGCAGCACACGATGTCCAACATCTTGCACTGCAGAGAATTAATTCTTTGCCAGAACTTGGTATTCTGTGTGCGTTGAGTACAGACCCTGCACCACACACAGAGGACAAGGACTACCTACAGACCAGGCTCTGGCTCTGGTACCGGCACAGGAGCAAAAGGGAAAAGATTGTTTCATTTCTGCCTGAAAGAAGGAAGTTAACTGGGTCAGTTAGGACCAATAAAGAGGCAGTGGCCAGTTCTCATAATGTGATTTTACTGCTACTTGTTACAGCTCCCAGGGTCATGTAGTCTTGCAGAAATCTCAGCTACCATTGCAAAAATGAGCTCCAAGATTTAGACCCTGCAGATAACAATATTTTAAAGGGTGACTCCAAAAGGCTGGAAAACCAAAGGCAAATAAAAATTGTTGTGCAAGCAATAGCACTTATCCTCTTTTTTTCTTGTCTTGGTTTCCAAAGGTGAGGTCCATGACATTTTTAACATCAGGAATTGACACTATGAGACGAGAAGCCATGGGGGCTGCAAGGGCTGGCTGGGGAAGAATGTTACAAGCACTTGTTCTAGGACACCATTTTACAGCTCCAGTTGAAGACACACTCCAGCATCAGATAAAAAGACATGTCACAAAGAATGGTTATGATTTAATAAAAAGACATGTGATACTCAGCTCTGAATGAAAAGCCAGAAAGGTGCAGTAACACTTCAAAGGGCCTTTCACTGCAATGGCATGTTCCAGGCTCTTGGAAGTTGAAGCAAAGGCAACAAACTGTCTTGTCACACAGCGGGGATGCCACCTCCCACTGAGGCACAAGGCTCCCTGGGGTGAACACGGGAAAGGAAATATCCTGAGCAATAATATTGCAGGCAACACACCCCAGACATAGGCATCACTTCAGCAGGTGTGAACTGACCCCCTGGCCTGTGATTCTGAGCCTTGCACATTTTCTAATGGGAAGAAGGAAGTAAAAATTAATGCCTGTGCCAAGGTTCTTCTCTTAGTCTTTCTCTCATCAGGTTTTGGCATGTCTGTGCAGCACACAGACACTCATTCTGGTCCCTAGGGATGCGGAATCCCTAGGAATCATAAGATCATAAAATTGTTACAGTTAGAAAAGACCTTTAGGGTCATCAAGTCCAACCATTAACCCGGCACTGTCCTGCTGCCACTAAACCAGGTCCCCAAGTGCAATAATCACATTTTTTTGAATACTTCAAAGGATGGTGCTTCCACCACTTCCCTGGGAAGCTTGATCCAATGCCTTACCACCCCCTCAGTTAAGAAATTTTTCCTAATGTCTAATTTAAACCTTACATGGCACAACTTGAGGCCATTTGAGGTGCTTTGCAAAGAAACGGGACCAAGACCATGCCCATCATGGGCAAGCACTGACTTCTTTTAATTCCTGAGATTCTACAGAGTCTGTACCATGCACAGTGACTGCTGCTGGTGAAGATACAGGTCTTATATGTTCAATACAGCCCAGTACTCCACCTACACCAGGACTTTTCCAACTTAGATAGGTCAATTAAATACATCATGTCCTTACTCAGTGTAGGTATGGTGGCAAACATGGCTAAAGTGCCCTTGGAAGAGGTTCTAAATTCCCACTGACAAGCTTAACCTCCTCTGCCAATATTCTCCAGCCTTGTCCCTACTTTTGTGCTTTTTCTCCCTTCATTTACTGTCCCCCTCCTCCACTTTTATTCCTGAGAAATCCCCAAGGTCTGGCAGCAAACCTGCTGCTCCTGAGAGCGTTGCTCTCATCAGCTGTGCTTTGCTTTTCCTGCATTTCTGCCACCAGGGAAGCTAATCCCATTTGGGTAAAAATTAAATATTGGCACATGAAATGCTTTAAAGGAACAGCCGCAAGTACCTGTGGGCAGTGCCCTGAGCTCAAGAGCAAGAGATCTCTTTATTTTGAGACATGTTTTCCAAAAATTTTAAGCTCTCCCTTGATAACCAAAAGGTTAATAACCCAAACCAAAAACACATTTCGCAGAGGGAACACAACCTGAGGATGGTTCAGATCACCTTGACCAGAGCTCTGTTCCCAACCTCCTTCACTAGGGATTAAGATCTTTGCCTGGGCCTTGGGCATCTCACTCCGAGCATGTCAAAGAAAAAGGAGAAAGAAGGCATTGGGTGTGGAACAGCTATTCCTCATCCCAGGCTGACAATGCATAATGGTGCTGAGCATCCTGACACTTCAGTTTCACAAGTCACTTGTTTTCTGCTAATTTTAGAGCATTTTAGCTCCCTTCCCCCTTAGGAAGCCCTCTCTGTTTTTTTGGCTATATAGCTGGTTTTTTAAGCTTGCCAGTGATATGCTATATGGAGGAAGAACTGAAAAATTAAGCATGTTGTGGAAGAAAGTCTAGAAGAACAACAAAGGTATGATCCTGCCCCTATATTATCTCTTCTTATTGCCTGCCAGATCCGTAGTGGCCTGGAGGCAGAAGCTGGCTGCTCACAGCTCACGTCCTGCTGCTCTTTGGGTGCAGATTTTATAATGGAAAAATCCGGCAAATAACAAAACCTCGGGAAGGCAGCTATTTATCGAAAGAGAATGAGTCACTGTGTTTACTCTGCAGACTGTGATGTGAAAGACAAGAAGCCACAAAAGGTCACAGAGGAGTTGTCTCCTTGCCACTTATTTTGTCTGTTCCTCCGACAAAGACAAAGCCATCTGCGGTACAACCAATGAAGCAGTGACGACCAAAAGATTTCAAAAGGACATATGAAGAGTGCCAAACACTCCTGATAAAAAAAAAGAGTGAACAAGGGGAGTCATACAGCTCTTTGTGTAACCTTTACTCCACCATTAAGTGCACCAGTTTATAGCAATTATGGAAAAGCCACTGATTGTATTATAAGTGTAATGACATTAGCAGGACTGTCACTGTGTTTGTAGCAACAGTTGTGAAATTAATTTTTTTCTTCATTAAGGAGATCCTTATTTGCATGATTAAAATGTCACCCCAGATAAATGCATGTGCTGGAGAATGAATCACTGAGCAAAAATGCCACCTGCCAAGCCTGGAGAATAGGACAAATAAACAAGCAGTGAGGAGCAGCTCAAAACTTGATCCAGCTCCCAGTGGGAGCTGTTCCATCATCCTTAGGAGCTGCGGCAGGCTCCAAGAGAGTGCCAAGGCGACGAGGCTCAGCCAAGAAACAGCCCAAATGCTTGGGATTTTTGCTTTGGCCACGCTCAACCATTTCAGAAGGGAGAACTACAGCCTAATAAAAACAGAGTGTCTCCACTGCGGTTTAGAGGGTACAAAAAACCTACTCACATGAAAGAGGGAAAAATACATGCAATCCAAACTTACTCCTTTGCTACTATTTGGTAAATCAAAATTCCAGTCATGACCCCCTCTAACGTGTCCAAAACTCATCAACTCTGCCTTCTACTACGAATCAACAGTATTTCCTATTTGCTTTCAAGCTCCACTCAAATACTTCCTAAAAAATGTGCTCTTGTATGAAGTTCAAGGCTCAGAGACTGACTTACAGCTGTCCTCAAAAGTGCTTTATCCCAAATGACAAAACTGAGAATAACAGTGTGAAGAGCACTAAGTTGTTTTCCTTTTTGCCTGAAGTTAAGAAGGGAAGCTGAAAAGATAACAGGGTGCCAAGGAGATAGCAGATTTTATCTGGTTTAAATAGCTCCTGATCTTGCAAGAGTGTTTTCACAGATAATTAATGCAAAAAGAATCACAGAATATGCTGAGCTGGAAGGGACCCACAAGGATCACTGTGTCCATCTCTTAGCCCTGCACAGGACCATCCCAAAGAGAAAAATAAGGAATAGAAAAAAAAGTACTATTTTAAACCAGGTTACTCCTGAGTTTCTCACAGCAAATTTTGTGATTTGCATCTTTTTCCATTTTAGCAAATACAAAAAAAAAAAAACCAAGTAATTTTGATATTTCCTGAACTCTCCAAGGAAATGTGTTGATTATTCAAAATGGTAGATTTTGACACAATGAAAAAAAATCTGATTTGTCTTTATATTTTGTTTTATATCACTTGAAAACATAAAGAGCTGAAATGAAAAGTCATCTAGAAAAACACAGCACTTCACTCTGGACAGGTAAACACAAAAGACTTCAGAAGCAGTGCAAGGCTATGTCTTTGAGGAGCCATGGGTAGAGCCCCCAAAAAATAAACCAGTGTGTTTTAGTGAAATTCTATCTGAAAAATGACACCTCCTAGAAAATAACTTGTCAGACAAATTCTGACCAGATCAGCATCAGGCCATCACGCCCAACCTGGGGAGCAGAACTGCCCTGCTCCCAGCCAGGAAGCACCCACAGGGAAGTAGTCTCATCAATACTAGTCTATATTATGTTTGGCTTAAAAAGAATATTCTCCAAATATATTTTAACACAAAGGCTTCATTTTTTAATTACTCCAGTTAATCAAGTTTCTGTATGTCAGTAAAATACTAAAGATATTTCTAATATAGCTGCACTCAGTCTAGTACGAATCATGCCAACTCATCTGAATCAGATATTTTTTTAAGTTTCAAAAGTAAAGTGGCTATTTTTATGAAAGTTAGGAAAGAATTGGCATTGTCAAGTCCTGAATGCTAATTTGCATGTACCACTTTATTTATAAAAAGGTAAACTTTGGTCCACAACCATGAAGCACCACTGGTGGGATGGAATAAAAATAAGGCAGAAGGCTTTAAGCAGGGAATACACATCTCAGTATATAGCTCAGAACTTCCAGCAGGTGTCTAAATGCAATTTTGGCCAGCACACTTAACGGTTTGGTCACTGGACTGTGGATGAAACCTCTTTTTCAAAGAGGACTGCTTGTAACTCTTGCCCAGGTGGACATGATGCTCTTCCCTTCCATCCCACTTTCCAACCATGGGAACCAGTGTCTGTGTCCCTCTGCACTGTGGGAGGCTGGCTACTACAAAGCCATATATAAACCTTTCAAGATGGCTGATCTATAAGGAGAAAATGCAGACGAGCCAGCAGATCTACTGCAAATGGCTCATCATCACCCCGAGAGCATGTCAGCATGCAGTGCCAAAGCCCAGGCTGCAGGAGCAGTGTGCTGCAGGGACCACAGAGATCAAACAACAGGCATGAATGCTGCCCTACCTACAGGTTGTCATAAGGATGAAATACAATAGCTGAGCTGGGAGGAGTCAAGCATTTTGCCAGTCATGTAGCTCCATCTTGCAGAGAATAAGATGATGCATGGTTAGAGGTAAGATAATGGTTCTTCACTTCCAAGGTAATGAAGACACTCCTGTTAGCCTCATCAGGCTTTTATGAACCTTGAGTTGCAGAAAGAGGAGTCAACAGAAAATACAAAGGGATTGTATAACCAAGATCAACATGACTTTATCCAAGACCTTTATCCTGTATGACTTCTGTTGTCATTCTTGCTTTTCATAAGAAATGAGTGGAGAAGGACCAGATTTCATAAACACAGCTCCCATTGACTTGTGGCTCAGGAACTGTACAGTTCTAACATGGTCCAATTCAGCACCTTCATGGGTCATGAACAGTCTTTCCTGTAATTTCAAGAAGCCTTTAGATGGGACCCTGTGCATAGACAGGTGTAGCAGAGGTGAAGTGAGGCAAGTATGTCATGGAAAAGGGGAAAATGGAAATTCTTTTGCAAACCTTAGGGGTTTCATATTGAACTGCACATACATGCAGCCCTGCTCCCATCACTCAAATGAGGGTCCAGGCTGCACTGCAGCAGAGCTCCCAGCTGCTGCACCAAAAGCCTCTCTCATGGGACACACAGCATGTGTTTGACACAGGGTTGGCACAGGGAGGGAGTGGCAGGATGGAAGGTACATGATCAGGTTTCATCTCCTGATGGATTCATCACATCACCAAGAAGCAGGGGAAAGCCTTTTGGGCCCAAGTGTATGGTATAGAGAAAACTCCTGTCCCATACAAAGGCAAAGTAGAGAGGCCTTTGCTCTGAATCAGTTCCTTACCTATAGGCAAGGTCTTGGCTGTGGAGCTAAACAGCCACTTCCACAAAGCCTCAAGGGATTTAGGCGAGCTCTTGCCTTTCCATGCACATTAACTTCATGTGGTGTCCACAAGACAGTGGCTCTCACTGAGCCCTTGATGGGTTTTTGACTGAAGCTCTGCAATGGTGCTGCCAGAGCTGAAGTGAAAAATACAAGAACCAGCTCATCTTGCCACTTGGCCTCAAGTGCTAAACAAGAAGGCTTTGCCAGCTTTTCTATCGTGTTCTGCAATATCATGGCTTTGAGCTCTGAGCTCCTGCTGGGTTCAGATCTCGACCTCTGCTTCAAGCCCTGCTGCTGCTGCTGAACAGAGCGATGGTGTAGCCAGGATCCCATTGTGTGATAGAGAGAAGCTTTTTTCCTCTGCAGAAACTAAAAACAGCTCCATATGTGGACCCATGACGGACTTGATGTTACTCAACATCAGCACAGGACCTCTGGAAGAGTCTACCCTTGACCTACCAAAGTGAGCTTCTCTCAGCAAAACCCAATTGCAAAACTCACCACAGATATGAGGAAAAATTCCTGAGTCTGAGGAAATACTACTGACAACATGAGCTCTGCAAAAGGCTTGCTCTCCTTTTTCTCCATCCTTCCCAGCAGAATTTGATTCCTCACTTTGGATCTTGACTTTAGTGTTCCCTGCCAAAGATAATTTCTGAATCCTCTGACGTGTGCCCTGTGGCTCCACTTGGCATACTGGATCATGGGCATGCCTGCTGGAGACAGACATGAGCTCATCCTCCTCTTCCGCCTTCACAGTGGGCTTCTGAGAGCTGCAGACCAGTATGCATCCTCTCACCAGAACGACTCTGACAGACACACAGGGCCTCCAGCCCAGATCTAGGTCTGCAGCATCCTGGATGTACCTTTAACCACTACCAGTTAATTTTGCTTTGAATGTTATTTTTAACAGTGTTTCAACATGTGAGATTTGATATTATCTTCTTCTGCTGTCATACAAGGTGGTAGGAAAGCCAACAAATCCTTATTACTTATTGGTTTTCAGATAGGTTCAAATCAATGTGTATTACACTACGCTGGACGTATATTTAATTATTGCATCCTTCCTGACACCAGAGAGATGGAGGGATTTTTATTAGTATTGTGGCATTTATGCTGAAAAGTTTTGCAGCAATCATGCAAAAGAAAGAAAGATAGAGTGATATACTGAATATCAGATGATGCAAAAGATGGCAACAATGCAGAATAAAAACAGCTGGTTGAACTGCATAACACGAGAAAGGAGAAAGGCATAATTAAACACTCAATTTGCCAGTCCTGGATCTCTGTGAGGAAGGGCCCAAGATCTGAAGTTATCTGCAGAACTCCAGTGAAGTTTGGAGGAATTCATAAAGCAAAGGTAACATATTTTGTGTCTCTCAGGTGGGTATCTGTGCTGCCTGCGCTCCCTGAGAAGCCCCTATTTAATCTGCATCCCCTATTTCTCTGGGTTCCCAGTAAGTGTCTTTTCTGCATTTTAAATTGTGAACTTTGCAGTCACAGACTTTTTCCTTCACTGTTGCCGCAATAGGAAGCACATGAGCACATTCTCTAAAACTAGTTACATTAGGGGAAAAAAACTAATAACATAAAAGCTTTCTTTGACCTTGTTGAATAGTTGGATCAACATCTAATTGCTAAATGTTGCATGTTTCCCTAGAGACAAAACAAATAGGAAGAAAAGCCACTGGATTGTGAAGGCTGGCAAAGCTATCTGCCATCTGCAGAAATTCAGCTGGGCCTCCAGCTGATAACAACGGAAAACAATACCTTGATTTTCCTCGTTTTTCTCTTCTCTTCTCTTACACAATGGAATATCTTCTCGGGCCTCCATTAGACTGACTGAGGATATGTTTTCCTGGGACCCTGCTATTGTGAAACGCTGAAACTAATCTCTTCTGTGTATTTGTGGTAAAAGTCAACTTCATCTTGAAATTTCAGACCAGAATAATTGCCTCTGGTGATAAAACTGATCCTCCTGCTACTTCAACTAGAAAAAGTTCTTGCAAAGCTTGCACTGAAAGAACACACAGTTAGAGAGGGCAGGCATAGGTAGGCTGACTATTTTTTCATAAAATCTCTTGATTTTGGACTCTTTAAATCCACTGAACACAGAGTGCAATGCAGTGCCATCTGTCACCTGGTCCAAGTGTGAGAGCTGCAAGGCACAGGAGGAAGGAGTTCTCCACAGGAGTCACTTTTTGCTTTTGCATTTTAAAGACAAGCTCAGAGCACTTTCTGTGCCTCATATTGGGATTGACTCAGGCAGTTCTGCTCTGGAAATAAATGTCACAGCTAGCAGCAGGCCCATGTGCCCCAGGGATCTCAATGGGGATTCAGCACAGTCCTGAACTGCCTGTCTCTCACAGGCAGAGTTCTGTCTTTCCTCCATCATCACTCACCCACCCTCTGCCCCCCCACACACATTTTTTTTTTAACTGTGAATTTCAGGGGGTTTAGACTACTTTAGATCTTTCTTCTTAGGTGCGAAGAAAAAACAGTGCCAAAAGATTACACTGGCCCTTGCAGTTCCCAAATTTCTGCCTTCTCTATAAGTAAATAAACAGCCTCACCTCGTCCACACAGAAAATACTGCTATGACATGATGCTCATTCACCTCATGGCAGCACCTAACATCCCTAGTCATGGAGCAGAACTCACTGATGTTCACCATATGACGCCAAGGGTAGCTACTTTCAAAATTACTCTTCATTTTTGATTTATGCCTCTATTTTCTCTATCTAAATGAAAGCTTGTCTCCTGAGTATTTCTTTTCTCAGTCAAAGGACAATATTTGTGGGCAATTGTTTCCAAAACAAGTGGCTAAATTTGGGTTAATACTATTTTAATTACATGGGTTTATATTACGCAGATCTCATTATCTTTGTGTCCTCCTCTAGACTGTGGGAGATGACGGTAGTGGAGAATATGCTGCTGTATCATATCCTAAAATTTCAGTTTCCTGTTTCAGAAAGTCACATGCCTCATATATTCCCTTTTGGGAACCTGCTGCCAGGCCCATGTGCTAATCACTACTTTCTATCATTAGACCCAGGAATCATCACTGTCTAATCAAAACTGGTTACAAAGCAATTAACAGGGCAAAAAGCTCTTAAGAAGGATGCTTATGGTGTTCAGAAGCAGGTCTTGCTTTCCAACTGCCTCCTGACACGGGAAAATATCCAAAGCCCACCCTGCTCCCACACCTGTACCCAAGCCTGAGCAAGGCACAGGGATGCACCTTATCCCCCCATCACACAATGGCCAAAGCACAACCCAGGCTGGCTCATCACACAGGGCAGAATTGCTCATGCTCATCCTGTTATTTGCCTGTGTCTGTTTCCCTTGATCAGACATATTTGACCATGATTAGGCTGTATTCTCCTTTTGAAGGAACTGTTGCTGGAGAACTGTGATGAGACACCATCAGGTGCTTTAGGTTGCAGGCACATCTATGTGGGACCTGGCAAAGGCCAGCCACTGACATCAGAGGCACTAATCCCAGATTCCCTTACACCAGAGGAGTTCAGCAATACAGTGAGGGAGTGCAATGTAATATTCAATGCCATTTTCCTCCAAAATTGAACCTAAATCTGGACAGCTGTGCTTGAAGGGGACCCTGAGATGGGTAGTTCAGCATTAGGTTTCAGACCAGGTTGCAGACACTGAACATTATCTGAGATTTCATCCTCATTTTCAAGTTTCAAAGTTGTTTGGAGGATAATGGCAGAACTGAGGATTTTATTCTTTTTTTGCTTCCTTGTTTTTCTGACTGAGACAGTGTTTTGGAGGTAAAGCTGCCGTGAATTTATTCTTGTGGAAATTCCCTCTGATTAGGGTGTTTGTTTATGTGCATCTGACTTTTAAAACACAAAGGCAACCATAATGGCATTTGGTTTAGGGTCCCAGTTCACTGTCAACTGCACCAGGATCACTGAGAGCAGGCTGTGGTTCAGTTCAGACCAGGAGCAGTGCTCAGGTCTTGTCTGGTGAGAAACGAGCAGATGTGGGATAAGTACAGCCAGGAAAACAGGATATCAAGTGACTCGCTCTAAGCCAGAAAGAAGAAGTTACGAGAAAATGGACGAGCTCAGTTTTGCACATACACCCCCACCAGGTAACCATCTTCTCCCTTGACCTGGGTGAATGCAAAAACCAGTATTGGATTTAAGCTGCCTTGTGCTTTGAGCAAATTCCATGCCCTTAGCTGAAAACATCTCTGAGTCGCTGCCCCTGGTAGCTCTCACCAGGAAACTGCATGTGCCTCTATACAAAGAACATGGTTTTAATATGCACAGGACACATGGCATGAATCACCCTTCCTCACTGACCTACATAGTCATCTAAATCAAAGCACACTGGAAACAAAGGACTTTTGCTCCTAATTTGGGAGCATGGAGCTGCCTCTTTGCCCAGCTCTAACCGATGGTGCGTGTCACAAGGCAGGGCAAGGCCAGAAGCACATGGGTATCCAGACACATCATCCTTTCCCACATCTGCTGATCCAAACTGCAGAGAAATTTCCTGGTTATGAAGTAAAAAAAATAGTGTTTTAAAGAGAAAATTGAAGGAGCAGCTTAAAGCCATAAAATAATACATCACTGCAAAAGACTGAGCAGCAGAGGGCCTTGTGCTGGAAAAGCAGCACTGCTGGAGGGCAAGATGGAAAGCCATTAGCAGGGCATTGTGAGGACGCTGGCAGAAGTACTCACTCACATCACATATGATATTGTCAAGGCTTTCAGCCTTCTATTTAATGAAGGTTAAGATGCCCCCATAGGCTGTATCTACACAGAGGCTTCTCTGAAATCTCTCTGAGGTGAAGTTCCACCAGCACTGGCAATATTGGTGCTTTGTTACTAAACCTGCTTGAGTAAGGTTATAAAAAATATGGTATGATCAGAGAAAACAAGGCTTGTAGGAAGACATTCTGTATTTTATTAAACCAATGCTTTTTATTAGCTATCCCTGGGAAAAGTGAGGACAAAAGCTGAAGGAGGCAAAAAGTTGTCAATGAAACCTATTAGGCTGAGTCCATGTTTAGCCCATGCATAAACCAGATGACCTGAAGAATAACACTCTCTGTCTACTCTAGGCAGCCAAGTAGAAGGAAAAACCTTTGGAAAGAGGTAAGAGCAGGTGAGAAGTTTGTTGAAGAAAGAAGTCACTGTGCAAACAGAGGTAGTGTGGAGTGACATTATGAATGGAGAAGCTGCTCCCACAAAGTGCTGAACATCCCTCAAGTCCCACTGTAATGACTGAAGCCTGGCACCTCAGAGTCACATCTTTAGCAACTAGTGGAAATCTTCATGATTTATTGATATGCTGGAAGACAGGGCAGAGAGCCAACTGATTGAAAACAGGCAGTCCTGCAGCAACTGCCAAGATGCTAAATCACAGGCAGAATCCAAATACGATGCAGACATGGAGAAGAGATTTATCATTGCCAATAACTGGCAGCATTGTTTATTGGTCCAGTCCTCTAGGAGTTTCAGATGCTGCACATTGCACAAGGACAATACTGATGGAGCAATGTGTCACTCAGCATTCAAGTGGTGCTGCTGTGTGAGGGATGAGTGACCTCTGCCCAGCACACCATCACAAGCAACTGCCCCCTAGAAGCAGCAAGAGCGATACAAAATCCTCACTGAGGGCACACTGCTCTCCTTGAAAGCTGAAAGGGCAAAAGATTAGTAGCCAAGAGTTATTTGGCCATCAGGTTATCTGTAAGGTGATAGCTTAACTTACTCTCTGATTACTGCTGGTGTATTTAAAATATGTGTGTTAAGAAGACACACTCTGTTCAGTCTGCAGCTTTTTCCCATACTGAAAAAGTGCTACCTAAAACTTTTGCACAGAATCCTTGCTCTGAATATGACTCAGAATGAGTAAACCTTTGTAGTTTTACCAGAGAAGTAACATTCATGGAAGCAAAAGCATGCTTCAGTACTGGCAGCTGAATGGCACCAGGCTCTGCAAATGACTATGCTGAAGTACTAGTTATCACTACACTGAGAGCTACATGGGATTGCTCTAGCAAATGTTATGCCAAGTAATTTGATATTGGAAAATATGCTCCAATGCTAAGAATGTTACATTTTCCTCCCAAAAGATCCACTTCCTCAATGATTTTCACTTCTCTTTAACTTTTGCATAGCTTGCTTTTTCCAAAGTTAGCAAAGGAACTTGCGTTGCAGCTTAACTCTTTCCACCTCCCAATCAAATGTATAAGCTAAAGGTTTATGAAGCTAAAGTTGTGGATTTCCCCGTTTCAAGGCCAGGCTTAATGTGGCTCCAAGTAACCTGATCTAGTGGCAGGAGGGCTGGAACTAGATAATCTTTAAGATCCCTTCCAACCCAATCATCCTCTGATTCTGTGATCAGCCCAAACACAAAGCACTCATGTTGTTTTAACAGCTGAGCTGCAATGGATTTTAACAAATTACGGAGGATACTTCTTCTAAGAGATTTCTATGTTCTTAAAGGTAGAATGCAAGAAATGAAATAATCTTAAGGCTAACAAATCAACAACAAATAACTGAAACCACACCAGCCCTCAATCTGCCTGCACAGACACTAGAAACTTTCTCCTGCCTCAATGTGACTGAAAGACACTCTGTTACTGACTTCAGGGTTTTGCACTTTTAAAAGCCCATGACAAATAGAGTCAGGGTGCCAGCAAAAACCAGTGCAAGGAACTGTGGTGAACTTTGCAACGAATCAGGAATACAGCTTTAGTCTTCCGACCGGCTTAAAAAAGTTTAAGCAAAATGGATAAGTACAGCTGTGCTAGGAACTTCACTATAACACCACCAGAAATCTGCTATACATGTTTTTGAAAGCTTGTCAAAGTCTTTTCTTAGTTTTTGAATGCTTCTGCAAGAGATTGTGACTTACAGCTTGGAACAGAGATCTGGGAATAAAGATGTCCAGGGTCCATTCCTAGCTGGGTAGGTGACAGGAGAGGTGGCTCCAGGCCACTAGCTGCACTCCTCTGACAAAATTCTGTAAGTGTAAAACGGGTAAAATAATACTTGCTGCTCAGGGATGATACAAGACCTAATTAGAAGTTTGCAAGGAGCCCACTGCCCCTCCGATGAATTATGTAGGAGGAATGAACTGTGTTATCATATGGGTAATGAGCTCTCACAAGACAGGGACTCTTTGTTCAAGGAAACAGGCTTTTGCAGGAGCAGCAGCCAGGCTCCAGGAGAAGTTTATTAGAGAAAAGTGAGTGTTGCTCATCTGTGTGTAACTGAGAATGTATTGCTTTATATTAGGAGGATTTATCTGCAACATATTGCATTCCTTGGAGTTTTTACCTTTAGGGAATGCCTTAGAAATAACTCCTTAATGCTTAGTTTTGTTATGAAAATGAACTTTAGCTATCTTATGAATTGTTTATCTTAAGGCTGCACAATCACTTTGATTATAGAAGTCTAATGTTATTCAAAAGACTGTAGAATCTCAGGTGAGTAGATGAATATTGAAAAGATATGTGGGACATTCTGCTTTTCTGATTTTGTTCCGCTCCTGTGCCCATTTTTCATATGAAGATGAACAAGAGCGTAATTGTATTGCAACTTATTATTGTCTTATAGAAGAAGCAATTACTATATGTGTACAAAAAGATCATTGAATGCGTCCACTGGTAACTATGAATTACACCAGAAACATATTGCTATCATACTGTATTTTCATTACATTCCCCACAAGAAACTTTGTCAGCAATTAATTCCAGCAACAGCACAAGGAAATATAAGCAGAATATAATTTTTTCAGCCATCCTTATTTGTAGACTTAAATGTAAAACGATGTGACAAGAAGCAAATGAAACATTGGAAGTTGTTAGCTAGTGGAATAATCTATGCAGACCTGAGTGACTATCGAGTTGCAGTCACATGAGTGAAAGCAATGATTCCCTGCAGGCTGAGAAGGTGAAGCAATCAGCCCAACCCTCTGTTTTTCACTGCTGGGAAAAAAAAAATAAACACTGGCATCCCTTCTCCCACCTGCATCTTTCCACCTACACTGGCAATTAAGGCAAAAGTCCCAACAGCTCCAGCACCTCAAGTTAGAGAGCCCCATGTGCTCACAGTCCAGGTCAGGAGACAGATGTCCCTGAAACATTTGTGTGTGGCAGCAAATGTTTTAGTGACTTGCTGCTCCGTTTCTCTCTACTTAAACCATATTTTCATCTATTTTTGTGCCTTCATCAGTGACGGTAGGAAATACCAATACTTTCTGTATAACAAGGCTACTTTCAAGCATCCCTATACCATTCACAGCCACAAGGACAAATTGCACAAACAGTGCCAATGAGAGACATTCATGAATTATGTATGAACTTTATATTGCCACAGTGCCATGGCACCCACCAGGCATGCAACATCAGTCTTACACCTTCCCTGCACCACCTTACATCACCTCACTGCACTGGACTGTCCTGTCTCTCCCACTCCCGATGGTTCTGCCCACTAAGTTCCACAGCTGGTGCCACGGAATGGAGGGAGGCTGGAAAACAGCCAAACTCTGTTTCACTTCCTTTTTTGCATGGGCAGAACATCTCGCCTCCTTAGAAAAGTGCTGGTTCAGAACAGAGCTTCTGTGGGGTCATTGCCTGCAATAGGAGCAGAAGTGAAAATGGGAATGGGGGGTGAAGGGAGTCCCCAATTCCAAGGTGGGTAGTGGAGAAAAAGAGGAGAGAGTAGTGCCATAGAAGAAACTGCTGAGCCTCAGGAGGAGAGGGGGATCATGAGCAGACCCAAAACTATGTCTTGTTGGATGTTTGGATGCTGCGGCATCCAAAAGGCAGTAAAGTCTCCCAGGCCCAGGTCCCAGCCTGCCAGAGAGGTCTGCTGTGGCTCAGGGAAGAGGCAGAGGGCAAGTGAGGCACTCAGAACGTTTAAGAGAGAAGCTTTTGTAGTTTATCAGTGGAGATTTTTAATTCTTGTACCCTGTGACAACATCCAGTTAACAGGTAGGATGCAAAATGTACATCTCTGCCACCATTGTCATATAGAATGAGAAAAAAATTCTTTCTTCTCTGAAGTGTTAAGAGAAGCAGCACAGCTTTGTAACTGCTCACAGCCAGATTACTTAACAAGAAACTCTAGGCAGTTATGAAATAGGTATAAAAGACTGTGCCAGGGCTCCTGAGGTTCCACATGTATTAATCAAAGACAAGTCAGAGCGATGATAGCACCAGAGCCATCAAGTCAGCTTCTCTTGCAACTGAAGACAGACATGGCAGCAAAGTGATTCCCTTGCCACTGTTTATTTCCAGCTGTTTTGCAGTTTGTCTTAACTGTAAAGCTTATGGCCTTTCTCACCTCTTCCAAGCTATAAAAGCACTCCAACAAAATTAAGAGCATGAGGCCAGGTTTGACTTAGTATTTCAGTAGAGTTCAGCTGTGATCCTCCTTACATTTTTCTGTACGTATATAGCTAAATCCAGCACCTGCAGTGCCATCGCAGCCATCTAACAGTGTATTACCTTGTGTATGCGTTTACCTTGTGTACCTCTCTATCTGGTGTACTGTGCTGGTTTGGACACTAGGGTGCAGTAAAAGTGATGAGAGACTTAATAGGAAACAACAGCAAACAGTTTATTTATCAAGGGGCTCTATAAACTATGGAACCCTACTAAAGCACAACCCAGATTACAAACAACCGACCCAACAATATTTCACAATAAAAGGAAAAAGCGAATGATGCTGGTGGCCTGAGGAGAAAGAGAATGAAGGGGAGCAAGGCTGGCCCGAAGATGGCAACTGGTCCCACACAGCAGCTGCTGAAAAAGAAGGACAGTGAAGAGGAATCCCAGGGGAACTCAAAGAGGAGAGATTCCACAACTCCTGTCGACTGTGTGGTTCCTCTGCCGGCACTGCCTGAGCTCTGATGATGATGCTACATGGCCCAGGGACCCGGGAAGGAGCAGCCATGCTTCTCTCAGCCCAGGAGGAAGAAGAAAGAGGCAGGACTTCCATGCTTCTGTCTTTTATGGGCTGCCCATTCTCACCTTCTCTTGGGGCAGCCTCCCAGGTGTGCTGCTTCCCCACTGGACGATGGCACAGGGCGCCACCCCCTCCTCAAAATCTCAACACGAGGCAAGATGGCATTCCTGACAAAAACGTCTCATGATGAGCCCCCACTGGGAAGAGGGGCCACTGCCGCTGCCCTGACAGTGCCGCCAATGCCTGGGGGCTGCCCCCACCACCACAGGTCCACTCTGTGCAGCGGCGCCGGCCCAGAGCCGGCTCTGCCCAGCACACTGGCCGCAGCCACTGCCGGCGTGGGGCCCCACCCCTCAGCCGCCAGCATGGCCACTGGGCCATCTGCCGCCGCTGGGGACAACCCCTCGCCGCTGACACGGCTGCTGGGGCTGCGGAAACCCTGGGAGGAGGGACCAGGGGCCACCGGGTGCCGGGAGGGCTGCTGCTGCCACCAGTAGGGTGGCAGTGCTGCCCTCGCCGCTGCCCAGGGCTGGGGCCAGGCCGTCACCCCGCAGGCACCAGGGGACGGACCCAACCTGGCCCCAGGGGTGCCCTGCAGCCAGGCACAGGCTGGGCCAGGCCAGCCCCCCCCCAGGCACCCAGTGACAGAGGTCTCACTCTCCTTGCCTCTTCCCTTCTCAGGAAAAAAAAGAAACAAGTTTAAAAGGCAACCCCCTCCTTCCCCCCAGCCTTAAAGACAAAACTGCTTCCTAACCCACTACATGTACGTAATACAAATACCACACAGAAGGAAAGCTTTCCTGAATTGCTCCTTTAGCCTTCCTTTGGAAGGAAACATCAACTAGACGGAGAGGTAAGTCAGCTTAATGCCACTGTGATGCCACTTCAGTGTGGATAACACTTACTATTGCAAGTCAGTGGAACATATTTCTAGGTGAGTTTTAGAACCTGAAGGTGAAAAGTTCTGGATCTACCACCTATTTTCATCCACTGGAATGTTTTCTGATTCCACCAAAATTAAGATAGCAATATCCATTTAGTACAGCAGAGAATGCAGCACAGCTCCCTAGTATGACTAATACTTAAATTTGATGTAAACTTGCTTAAAAGTAGATCAGTGTAATGTGATCTATTCCAGATTAAGACAGGCATAAGCATAGAACTGGAGCTTAAGATGAAGGCCTCAGGGTCCTTCTTTCAGGATCTCTACAGCTGTTCTACAACTCAGTCTGGTAAATGTGATGAAAGTCACCTACATAGCTGAAAAAGGTGTTTCCTTTTCGCCAGCAGTTACTGCCAACACTTAAGCAGGCAAGTATTGTGCAATCCCTATGACTCTGCTGATGTTCTGCCATATCTCTGCTTGGAAAACAGACAAGTCAGCATCTGAGCAGAATGATTTCTACTCTAATAAAACCCTCCAGATTTGCAAAACAATTCTTGTAACAAATGTTGTAAAGAAAAGCTTCGTAAGTCAACAGACAAAAATGTAAGAACATTTCTTTTACAGCATTTTCTAACCTTCTATTTAGTCTACTTTTGAAACTAAATGGCATTCATCCCTGGGGATCTTTCCTACTACATTCTAGATCTTGGGAAATACATCTTTTCTGTTACCAACAATTTTTACCTTTCCTTGAATTTCCACACTCCCTTCTTGTTGCATTAATCACCCCCTCATACAATGTTTACCTGGTGGTTTTTTATTATATATTTTGGGAAAGTCTGGGACACCCACTGTCTGTCCTTCTAATCTGATGCAACTGCTTGTGGCGTCCAGAGAAGATGGGCAACATGGTGAGTCCAAATAACAGCCAACATAGGTCACCAAAGCTCTAGCTAGCTGAATGTCTGACAATGGCCAATGGGTTAAGAGCAGCACAAGCTTGCATGGTTTGCCCTCTACGATATTTTTCTAGCTTCTAACAACTTCTGGTTTAAGAACTTCCTGAGCAGAAATGTTGTCCCCTTATTTAGTATAGCTATTTTATACATGCATTTCTTGCAGCAATTTGCTTTATCCCTTTCTCGGTCCTTATAAGCAACATATTGTTGTAGGTTGTAGATTTCAGATTCTGTGGTAGAAAACTAAAAAAAAATTATATTTTTACTGTTATGTAAGTGGAGTCTCATCATCTGTGGTTATTTCCTGCCTAATGAAAAGAACAATGCTATGCTTAATTGCAATCAGATTTATAAAAAACATTTGGGTTCTTCAGGTTTGAATATTGGTGATTCAGTAGACAGCTTCTTCAGTCATTCAAAACATTGCATCAGCATGCAGGTGTAAGCCTTAATATTGAATAAAAACACAAGGTTCTCAGCACTTTGAGACTTTGAAAAATAACTAATTCAGCTTGTGTATTGTTAGTTTTAATTTCCTTGACCTTCACAGCTGAACTGACCTTATTGACAGTCACTTAAATGCTCGAGTTTTGTCTTCAGCTGCCACATATACTTGCTCTGTTTGATGACTGCACTGTTCCATGCAAGAGGAAGCCAGATATGATGAAGCTGTACAGAGCAGTACTTGCAGCCAAGTTACTGTGTTTATTAAGACCTCACTCCATACTCAGTTTTATGACTTAGGCACTGGCTTTAATTACTGAATGCTAAGAACAAGCTAAGCACTCTAGCAACCTGTTATTAAGAGTACCTGAAAACACAGCTGAGTCTAGCTATTAGAGGTGTGACCAACTTTGTTACCAAAAAAAATCTGAGAGACAGCCACTCCTCCCCTTCCATGCAGTCTCACCTGACCTCTGCTGATCTGTCACACCCTTAAAATTTTCAGCTGAGGAAGATGAAACAAAAGAAGAAACCATGAGTTATATGTGATTCAGTACCACTTTAATGGGATGACAGAAGGATGTCCTGGTTCCTTATCCGCGTCCTCTGCACAGAAACTCCTCAGTTCCATCACCACACTGTCCACGCTTGCTAGTTAGCCTTGGAGTCAGTTCTGTTAATGGAAAACAAGTCTGCATGAGCCCATCCTCTCGAGTATGAAATGCTAGTAAGTGATTGATACAAAAGCTTCTGCAAAGTTGGCAGGAAATGAGTTTGCTTAGCCCAGACTTGCACTGTCATTGACCGTGAGCACTCTCACTGCAATGGTGTCAGCACACCAGCCCAGCAAGGACCAATAAAACCCTCCTGCTGTCACAGGCATTTGATTCTTGCAAAAATAGGTCATCTAGGAATATAGGCTGCCAAAAACAGACACGGTCAAGTAAGCAACTTTTGGATGTGTGAGGCAGAATGGGGAAATATCCTAAAAACCAGGATCAATAATTCAGTAGGAGAAATAATCCCGCTGCCCCACGATTCCAATTGCTAGATTGAATTCAATGTGAATATGGCCCATTACTTCAATGTGTATAGGACTGGATCCTGGGACTTCGTTCTGCAAGGTCCCAAACACTTGTATACACTGCTGAGAGCTCTGGCTTTCCTGTAGTAGCTCAGGAGTTTTGAAGAGTCTGAAATTAAAAAAAAAAAACAACCTGCTAGTGCAGATACTTCCTGAAAATTAAGCACCTGCAAAGACGAGTATGCAATTCATGAGTTAATTACTTCTCACATGCTGTCAACAGAAACATAAATTACTGGTCTGACGAATTAAAAGATTGCAAGAGCACAGTTAAAGGTGAGATAACATCTCTATTCCGAGCCTCTTCGGACTAATAAAAGATAAAGGTAACAAGGTAAATACAAATCTGCAATTTTTTTTTCAATTAAACAAAACAAACGAGATCCTTTTTGTTGATATCATTTCAATATATAGTCTACTATTTAAACACCTAAACATTTAAAATTGAACCTATGACCTGCACTAAAACCTAAACTCACCACACTCTATTAATTTAAACACAGGTTATAGTCAAGCAGTCCATGCTTGCTGCTGAAGGTGAAAAGGAAAACCATTTTGATGGGAAACACATGAAATGAGAACTTGCTGTAGCCATGACCAATTTTTGGCAACTTGTGCCTACAAGTACAGCCTTTTCTTAATTTAGTACTAATTAAATTTAACTAAGTAGTAACAAACTAGTTTATTTAAAGTCAGAAATCTCTCCTGTGCTGGTAGTCTAAGGAGCAAAGGAGATTGTTTTCTCAGCTTCAGACAGCTGAGGGGTTGCTACCATAAGTCCCAGAGCATAAAAAAGCCCAGATTGATGCAAAGTAAACGTGCAAAGAGGTGTTATGTCTCTGCCTTGCTCTCTCCTTTAGGAGCCTGACCATGACAGCTGACTGTGCACGTCGCTGTCACAGCCTGCAGAGGCTGTTGGAGGGGCCTTCACACAGCTGTGACACAGATAATCTGCTGCTGAACTGGAGGGAGACGTGATTTGACAGATGTTCATGCAACACTCTGTTTGAATCAATACAGTCTTCTGGTCCAAAGTCAACTTTCCATGTGGTAAATAAACTGAGGTCAATGCATCCCTGGCCTGGTTAATCCGCAATCCAGACAAGCCATGCGTGGATAACTGAGAATTGATTTCCTCATTGAAATGATAGACAAATGACTACAGACTGTCCATTCAGTTTATGATCTACAAGTTAAAATACATAGTTTAATTACTATCAGCGATAAACAATTATTTATGTTTTTGTTAGGGGAAAAAACAAAAATATCCAAAACAAATGATAATGAAGTGGCTTGTTTAAGACATGGCTTCTTTTTTCTGTTTTGAAAAGCAAAGCAACGCTACTACGACAGATAAAGAAGCCTGAGCTGTCTCTTGGAACAGCATATCCAGCATAACTTGACACAGATTAATGTGTGAGCAGAGAAAAATGAATTTAAACCAGCTCTGAATCCTTCCCCTTTCAGTCTTCTCAGGACAAAAAATAATATCTGGTGGCATTATCAGTTGGACTAAATGAGGAAAGGGAATAAAAAATAAGTTTGGAAATACTATGGTTCAGGCAGATTGGGGGAAAAAAAAAAAAGAAAAACTGGTGGTCACCAGCAAACTAGGACTGTAGCAACAACAATGCAGTAGCTAATTCAGTCATAGATATTAAGGTTTGCTGTATTTGCTCTTGTTCTCTAGTTATGTGTTGAAACCTCCTCCATGGAATCGCGGACTTAGGAAGGAGAGAAGGTTTGTGTGTGTTACTTCGGAAAAAAGAACCAAATGTTGGGGTTTGTCCTCTTGACCAGCTGAGTCAGCGGATCTGTTCCTAATAGCTCCAGAAGAGGATAAAGCTTTGTTTGCCTTTCTTGATGTACTATGCAATAAACTGTAAAGTAACTCCAAGAGATGAATCAAATACGATTTTAGCTATTAGGAACAAAGCTTTGTAAAAGACCTGAACTACAAATTTTACACCTCAGTAAAAATCCAGGTTTTCCCAAAGAGGTAGGACTGATCAACTGTGCAGCTGTGGGTTGGTGCACAACCAGACCTGTAGAGCATTCATTCAATTCAGTATCACTCTGGGCTGTGAGAAAAAAACCTTTGCAGCAGCTAAATATCATCAACTCAAGCCTAGGTCCAAATTATTTTACTAATGCTTGGTTTAAGCAGAAGATCTCATCAAACCATTTCTCTAGGGCAAAAGGACAACCATGGTTCCACTGGTCATAAAAACTCCCTGATCTCCTTGCACAACTGCAGAGCAGCCTTTCAGAAAGACTGAGAAAAGTTGTTTGATGGACAGTATTACAGAAAATTAAGTTTTTAATTATTTTTCAGCTGGTCTATATCTGTTCCTCAAGAATGGTTTATTGCAAAAGCAATGACACGCTCCACTGCTTGGGGAAAGCTAGACGAGCTACTATGCAAGTTTGTTCCTCACAAGGAGAGTGTTTGCCAAACTGCCTTCTCCCAGGCCTTGTTCTCTCTATTCCCCTGGGCAAGATATTGATGGACATACTTCACCTTCAACATGAAATAGCGGCAGGCTTTATTTCTGCAGAGAATCCAGATATGCTATGCAGACAAGAACATTAAAAATATGCCAATAATTCTTTATTATATTGTTATCTCAAACATCACTTGAAATAAAAATGAGCTGAGTTATCTGTAGAATGTACAGCTAGCCTAGACTAACACATCCATACCAGATATAGTAAGTCTTCAAAAAAATTGTAAATTTCCTTTTTCATTGAGGAGAATTTTTCATGAATGAATCTTTTGGAACAAACCCAAGTCTTTGCCTTTCCCATTGAAATTTATTGGTAAGGGTATTTCCTAACACAAAGCTAAATGTTAATGACCTCTCTCAGCAAACCAGGTTGTGGACTTTAAACATGTGATTAAAAATTTTAAGTGCAAATTTACTGCTTTTTCTTATGAGCACAGTGATTGGGCAGTTAGGCATTTCTGACTGTCTGCCAATCAAAATACCAGATATTCATGACAGATTTTCTCTTGTGAATGACTGTTTTGGCAGATGACTGGAAGCACAAAAGGGCACATTCCTTTCCCAACACCACGAAATCTTCTCTACTGCTTAAATGAGTCTTCAGTAATATCCCAAGACCAAATAACAGGGCAAGTTCTTCTTGTCCAACTCAGATAAGCATTCACAGTAAAATCAAATACATATATAATCCATGTTAGAAATCTCTGTCCAAATCTTCATACAAAATAGGATGGAAGTTTCAGAAAACATGGTGTTGGTGTGATAAAGGTCTGAAGGAGAGTAAAAAATGTCCTAGGCTGTTCACACACAGATCACCAGTGTCACTAAATGCAGCACCCAGAGAAAAGGCAAGACTTAAAGGAGGAAGTAATTTCCATGGGCAGCTGCTAGAAGATGAGGACAAGGCGTCATGGTACTATCATTACAGATTGTTTACACAAAAGAAACAGGAAAAACACTGTAGAGAAATAGGATTAGTAATCACAAAATCACAAGGAAGATTGTCTGTATATATTTCGTTTGTTATCTAAGTAACTAAGTATCGAGTGGTACAATTTTCTATCTGTTTTCATATCTTACTTCGTGACGTCTAGCCATGAAAATTCTTGATTAAAGGAGATGTATTCAACCTTGCTGTCTTGTCTAGTATTCACTTTGCTACTTATCCTATACCTTTAAAACCACTGAACAATTTTAACTTGATTTTACAACTGGAGAATGGTCACTATGAAATAAAGTTCAAGATGTTTTAAGAATGAAGACAGTAAGGAAAAACATAGACTCATTTGTGCTTTTTTATGAATGCCAGTTATATGTGACTGAGGGAAATACTCAGGGAACTGCTCAACATGAGCTTGCAAGAACCTACAACGGAGCTTGCAAAGACTCTAACGAGAAAAGTCATAGTTAGTTTGCCATCAGTGAGTGAGCTCATAGGAAACTTTTGAGCACATCCTTTGTGAAGTGGCTGGGTGGTGAACTGCAGTGGGACACACTTTCCAAGCAAGGAAGGCAAAACAGATAGTGGCACAACTGACCTCAGCAGACTCGATTCCTCACCCCACCATTCACAGGAACAGGGGAGAAGTGGATAGGAGAAGAGGATGGATGCAGTAAAGCAACCTGTATTACCTGGCTCACGGCCACAGTCTCCTTCACAGAATGACTACACAGTGAGATCTGTGAGCACACTGTAGGGACTGGCAACAGGAATAACTACGCAGGAGTAGAGATTTAGTTGTATACCTGGGCAATGAGTGCATGCTCAGGGACAATCTGAGCTTCAATACACACATCATAAAGGCAGACAAGAATCTGAGACTTGTAGTAAAGGACATGGAGGAGTGGTGATAAAAGGCTTTTGCACCACAATTAGTATCAATGAACCCAGTGGAATTACCCAGTGGAGTAAGATACCAGATGGCATAAGAGCACGAGTTTGGCCTTCTGGAAGTGAAACTCTAAAGTATTCTTATTTATTTTTGAAAGTCAAGAATACATATTGAACCTTGAAGAAATATAGTGAGAATTTCAAACAAGAAAAAATAATTGCTAATTAAATAAAACTCTCATAAAAAACCTCTTTTAGTTTTTTCTTAGACTTACAGGATACTTGTTCCATTAAAGCATCTGTGAAAGAATGGCTTTATGACACTATGCAAATCTTTCAAGACTAGTCAAGATAGAAGGATAAATCCTTTTCCAATAAGCTCCGGGTTTTCACAGCTACAGCTACACAGAGCTAAACGAGGGTCAGATCTGTATGACACAACTGTGGACTTCAATTTCCCTTCTCCTTATGTCACAACCATTTTTAGTAACCTTTGTTCAAAGAAAGGCTCAATTACCTATTAATAGCCTCTTCAGTAATAAGTCTTCTTTAGAATCTGTTCATTTGTGTGTAGATATTTATACTGTATTTTACAGCTTAGCTAATGATAACCTATGCAACAGTCACCCCATAAGGTGGTTATATACAAATATGTACAAACATACCTTCTTGAGCCCCACAGGCTTGCAATTTTCAAAACAGCTTTAGGCATTTGGACCTACTAATGTTCACTTAGGAAATTTCTACATCTGTGGAAAACTCACCCTTGATGTCCAAAGTCAGGCTGGTAAGTGAAGGACTTTTTATTAACAGAGCTAAGAAGTCCAGCACTTTTGAACATGAAGTCAATGACTAAGGCAGCTCCCCCTTCATAAGAACTACTCCCAACTGGAAAATACGGTCCATCTGTTACTAGAAATAAACGTTGCCATGACAGTTAAACTAAATTCACTTTAATTGGTCTGACCATAAGAAATGGCCTTGTGGTTACCAATTCTACTTAGGCCTTTACCTTGCTGGGCTGGTGTAAAAGGCCGTTTATGAGAAAGGAGTCCAGCCCTCTTTGTCTTCTGTGCATGCAAGTATAACATCGCAAATATTTACCCAATTAGACAGTTAGCTCCACCCGGGTATGAACAAACAAAAACAACTGCTCAGAGCATTCCAGAGAAACAACACAGCGCAGGAACAAAGATTTCCACATGCAAACACAGGCAACCAGCTAACCACAGAGCACTAAAATCAGCAGATTCTTAAATGTTAAGAATTAGGGGCAAGTTCTCTTTGATAACCACAAAACTTTGTGCTGCTGCTTCAGACGTAGGGGAAGATGTCTGTCTGATTTTTCCAGCTGACATTCCTCCAATGAATGTAAGAAAATTAAATACATATGAATAGATGCCCAGGTTGGCTGATGAGACCAATGGCTTCCCAGACGAGATGCAAAGACTTTTTGGCTTCTCATCTTGAGGCATTTTGTACTAGTTTCTTCCATTTCCTCAGACAGGGATATTGCTTTTTGGACCCGTTGTTTGTTTCTCACTTGCTGGATGTGGGACATATTAGACTAGTAACACCCAGGAGGTTAATGCCTGTTTGCCATAAGATCTTTCTGCAATCACAGTTTCAAGCCTCTGCAATAGACATGAGGGCACCAACCTCCTCTTTACAGATGTCATGAGCACCTGACCTTGTGAGGCAATTCACAAACAAACCTGGCCAAACAGTGAAACCTGGATCTATAAATCATTCCGTATGATAACAGGGTAGAAACATATAGCTGCCCTCTGACCTCGAAGTTTGAATGCATCCTGCTTTGCTGCCTTCTGAATGAAGAAAGCAAAAGCTTTTTCTGCCGTCAGAGAGAAACAGGCACCTCCCAAGGCCAGTCCAGACAAAGTGGCATCTCAGCAGCCTCTGGGGGAACTATTGCCCTCTGCTCTCTCCAAGGGCAACCAAAAGCAACAGCCACTAACTTCAGCACCTCCATTATAGGCGTTAATGTGAGCAAATGAAGTGAGAACAGTGCATGTTCCTGAACCATGCGCATTGTTCTCCTTTGTGTTTTTAACTCCTTCAGCTCTTTGCATAAGCAAGATCCCAAAATAAGCCTGAAAAAGCAAGTGAAGCTGGCGGTATGCAGCTCAGTATCACAGTGTCACAGCATCACAGTATTAGCAAGTTTGGAAGAGACCTTAGAGATCAAGTCCAACCTATAATCTAACGGCAACCCATCATCTAAACCATGGCACCAAGTGCCTCATCCAGCTACTCTTGGACACCTCCAGGGTTGGTGACTCCACCGCCTCCCTGGGCAGCCCATTCCAATGGTGGATCACTCTTTCAGTAAAGAATTTCTTCCTAATATCAAGTCTAAACCTCCCCCGAAGAAGCCTGAGACTGTGTCCTCTTGTTCTGTCGCCAGTTATCTGAGATCACTAACAAGATGAGATCTGCAGAGTCCTAGCCTAGTATTTGATTTCATCTGTTAGTAGTATCTGCAAAACCAGTAAAATTTAGTGATGTATTTGAAGCTGCTATGTAAGGTCCAATCCTGCAGTGCAATGACAGCATGGGTTACATTAGCATATAGCTAGTACAATTCAGCACTTAATTATGTCCTTTGAGCTTGGATGCAAGTGGCCTGATCTCATTATTGCAAGTGTGTCCTTTTATGAATAAAAGCTGAAGGGTTTAGCTTTAAGTAGATACATTTTCAGCATAACCTAGCTTCAGCAGTTTTTAAAGTATCGCTCCAGGCAAAGTTGTAAGCTTCCCATATGCTGCACACTTTTAACTTAAAGTTCAGTTTGGCAATCCGAAACCTGACACCAGTTCTTCCCACCAAAGTACAGTGAGCTGCATTTAAGAGTACTGATGTAATCACTGCCATATGAATCTACAGATATTGGCTGAAAAGTGTCAATGTTTACAGTACTAATTATGATGCAACGAAGAAGCCACATTTTCATAGCACATCATACACCAGTGCATGTGTACGTTCTGTCCCTGACATTGTTTTGCCTCTGCACTGGACTTCCTGGTTGTATGGAGAGCTTTATACTGGAAAGCTTTCCTCAATGTCCTGCTCAAGACAGTCCTTTGAATACATATCTCTACAGCATATGGGGGGGGGAAATCAGAGATTAGTGCTCTGTATTCACACTCTCAGGATGGCAGCCTGGAAGAGAGGCAGCTCCACTGACCTGTCATATGCAGTGATAATGTTGTCCTGGAAGATGAGCTATAGATGTCTTAAAGGGCATTTTTTTTTTTTAAGAGCAATGTGTATTGGGTAGAATCATCCTGTGTGAGAAGCTCTGAAGAAAGTGTTTTTCCATACAGTAGCAACAGCTCTAAAGCTCTTGAGGTCCCGAGTTTAAGGGACATGACAACGTACAGATAAAACCAGAGTGTGTGATACTGAATCTATTCCTGGTAGTCACAGCTCTGCTATTTATAATTATTACTGTGGTAAGGACAAGGAAGGAAGGGGAAGAGCCAAGGATTGCTGATCTGATTTAGACCTTGGCTATCTCATCAGATGTGGAGGCTGCAACTAGCAATCCTAGATGGGAACAGTCCTGCCTGACATAGTGAGAAGAGTTTGGAATAGGAGAATGCCACAGAGCTCCCTCCTGCCCTCTGTAACTACTCATTCCAACCTGAGTACCTACAGAAAACTGTCACTGCATGTCTCCCCCACTGCAGCATGATGAAATCTGAAGGTTGAAGCAAGTACTGGGGGAGTAACTCCTTTGTGGTGACCTCACTGTTAACCCTACAAGCTAGCATATCAATTCCAGAAGCATCTTCCTCAGGCATACAGGACAAGAGTAACTGAAAGGCTGCCATCATGAGAGGACAAAAATGCTGGAATTATGTATCAGAAGAAGACGGATGTAAGGGGAAGAGAGTTCACAATGCAAACCTTGAGGAAAGTTCCTCTTTATCCTTGTACTGTGTCTCTGTGACCAGGTTTTGGTAGCCAGAGGGCTACAGCGGTGCCTTCTGTGAGAAGTGGCCAGAAGCTTCCCCCATGTCCAGCAGAGCCAATGCCAGATAGCTCCAGGATGGACCCACCACAGGCCAAGGCTGAGCCAACCAGGAGTGACAGTAATGCCTCTGTGATAACATATTTAAGAAGGAAGAAAAATAAAGTTATTAGGCAGATGAAGATGGCAGCCAGAGAAAGGCAGAGTAAGAACTTGTGAACAACAATAAAGACACAAGCTCAGTGCAGAAGGAGGGGGAGAAGGTGCTCCTGATACCAGAGCTGAGATTCTCCTGCAGTCTGTGTTGAAGTCCCTGGTGGAGCAGTTGTGCCCCTGCAGCCCATGGAGGACCACAGGGGTGGAGAGATTTACCTGCAGCTCATGGAGAAGCCAATACAGGTGGAAACTCAAAGGAGCCTGTGACCCCGTGGGAGACCCATGTTGCAGCAGGGTCCTGGCAGGGACTGCTGACCTGTGGGGAGAGGAGCCCGCATTGGAGCAGGATTTCCTGGAAGGACTTGTGGCCTGGGCAGACCCACACTGAAGCAGCTTGTGCCTGAAGGACCGCACCCTGTGGAAAAGCGACCCATGCGTCAGCAGAGTCTGAAGAACTGTTGCCTATGGGATGGACACACACTGGAGCAGTTCATGAAGGACTGTCTCTTGTGAGAGGGACCCCACAGAAAACAGGGGAAGCACTCCTCTCTTTGAGTAGTGACAGGAACAACAACTGGCCATAACTACCACTCCCATCTCCCTTCACTGCTGGAGGGAAGGAGAGGAAGTGGAGGGAAGGTCTCTTTAAGATTTATCTTACTTCTCATTCTCCTTTCTGATTCTGTTAGTAATGAAATTAATTAATATCTCCACTTGGAGACTGTTTTATCCATGATGGCAATGGGTGAGTGATCTCTCTTGGTCCTTATCTCAACTCATGAATGTTATATTTTCTCTCCTCTGTCCAGTTGCAGAGGGGAGTGAGAGAGCGGCTTCAGTGGGTACCTGGCATCCAGCCAGTCAAACCACTACAGTCCTATATGGGAATGACCAAGTCCAAATCACCAAACAAGTGAAAATCATTTAAGCCTACAAGCAACCATGAACACACTTTACACACACCTTGAAGGAGACCTTCTGTAAAGCACTGAAATTGTGTAAGGATTGGTGAGAGAAGTGTATTTAGTTTTCTTCTTCATGCAAGTGAGATTACCACTAATACAAACAGAAGAAAACGGTTCCTTCTATTTGTTTTGTTTTATTTTTTAATCTTGATACATCTGTTTATGCCACTTATTCTTTAGTCTATCATGACTTAGACTACTAGTATGATACAAGCCATCCCCTCAGATGACAACTGAGTATTTACTTGTTTAGAAAAGCATTACAATTAATAATTTTATTTTCAAGGAAACCTGGTCTTTATAGTGACCTGCTTTTTATGTCATACCTAATGTTAAAAAAAAAAAAATGGAAACCACTTCTAAGCAGTACCTTTAAGGTCTGGGCATAGTATAAATAAATATATAAATGCACATATAGGAAAAAAAAATCTTAACCACGCCTGAATAGAACATCTTGCCTCAGTAACACTGCTTATGCCAGCCTCACAAACCTACTGTCATCATCGAAGAAGTGATTTTTTCAACAGCAATATAACCAACAAGCAGTACTTTTTCATAATGAAGTTCAGGTTAAATTGCCGTCTTGAATATCAAGTGTGAACTCATTGAACTCGTTTCTACATAAATATGCAGGATGATGGTGATGAATGAAGTTGAAAGAGAGGCAGAGGAACTGCCTTTGTGCCAGGACAGAGGTTCATTGACAGTGAGTCAGTGCCCACAGCTGCATGTGGGATGTTGGTTGGCTAATTATACGATAGTTGTTTCAAGAATTTATAGACATTTGAAGACTGCAGCCTGCATAGATTTGTTCTTTCTGTTTTGTTCTGGTAAAAAAAAATAAAAGCAGCTAGAGAAATATCGGCAATTAAACAAAAAAACTTCAATTAACATTTGCCATATGCCCATTATAATATTAACTATGCAAAGACAGAGCTTTGTTAGTATATCTAAAGGTTTAATTTCCATGTCCATACACCAACTATAGCTCTTCATCCCCAGATTATGTAAAAGCAGCCAAGTTTTTAAGCTCTGCTCACTGTGGATGACTCACATTATTATATACTAACCACCAACATGCTTTGTTTTTCCCCTTTGTTTTATACGCCTGAAGTGTTCTGGGTTGGGTTTGTCTCGTTCAGAGCTCGTACATTCTGCATTCTGCTTATTGTACCATGTAATCACTCCCTGTCCTTCTCTTTTTAGCTTTTAATGAGCTCCTGCACTGGGACTTGGACAATCTTACAGAACTACCCTACAGAACCCAGCACACACCATTTAACTCTGAGATATGCTGAACTCTGAGAAGGAATCAGCACATCAGTGACAAGGGGTGTCCCTCAAGGGTCTGTACTGGGATCATGGTGTTTAAAATCCTCATTAATGACATAGATGAAGGGATCAAGTGCAAGTTTACAGATGACACCAAGCTGAGTGGTACAGTTGACACACCTGAAGGACAGGATGCCATTCAGAGGGATCTGGACAAGCTATGGAAGTGGGCCCATAGAAATCTCATGAGGTTTAATAAGACCAGGTGCAGAATGTTGTACCTGGGTCAGGGCAATCCCTGGTATCAACACAGGCTGGGGGACGAACAGATTGAGGCCAGCCCTGCCAAGAAGGACTTGTGGCTGTTGGTGGATGAGAGATTGGACATGACCCAGCACTGTGCACTGGCACCAGAAACCACTTGTGTCCAGGGCTGCAGCAAAAGCAGAGTGGGCAGCACTCTGACACTCTATTTTGTACTAGTGAGATCTCACCTGGAGTGCTACATCCAGCTCTGGGATGCTTAGCACAAGAAGGATGTTGACCTGATGGAGTGAGCCCAGAGGATGCCAGATTATTAGAGGGATGAAGCACTTCTCCTATGAGGAAAGTCTGAGAGAACTGGTTTTGCTTAGCTTGGAAAAGAGAAGGCTTTGAGGTGACCTAATTGCAACCTTCCAGTACCTAAAGGAAGCTGACAAGAAAGATGGAGAGAGACTGTTCACAAGATCATGTAGTGACAGGTCAAAAGGGAATGGCTTCAGACTGAGAGTAAGTTTAAATTAGATACTGGGAAGAAATTCTTCAGTGTGATGGTGGTAATGCACTGCAACAGGATGCCCAGAGAAGCTGTGGATGCCCCATCCCTGGAAGTGTTCCAGGTCAGGCTGGATGAGGCTTTGAGCAACCTCATCTAATGAAAGGTGTCTCTGTCCATGGCAGAAACTACATGGGGTTGAAACTACATGATCTTTAAGGTCCCTTCCAATTCAGGCCATTCTATGATTCTGTGAACTGAAGGCTTTGCTGCAGGTTCCTGAGAATTCATAAAACTACACTGGAGACCTCTGATAAAGCAAAGAACTCAGGTTGACAGACCGTTGCTGAAGTCAAAAGATTTTTTTGAACTCTGGTACATAGGCTTGGCATCAGGAATCAAACAATGCAGTTCACTAAATCCTTTTATGGAGACACTGGAGATTAAGGCTGAGCATGTGACTGGGGAGGTTTCTCTATATCAATAGGAGAAAGTCTTGAAGGTGACTAAATTCAAAAAAATCTCCAGTGAAGCAGAGGAAGAGCAGCTTTATGCTTAAAACAGGCTCTACTCTCTGACTCTCTCTTTTGAACTTGTATCAGCAACCAGCTCATTTTTTGATCTGGTTTAAGTAGGGAGAAAAATAAAATGTCCAAGTATCCTAAGCTTCCCAGCTAAGAGGCCCATGAAACAGTCCTTGTGAGGGAAACCTTGTCAGATTCCAGAACATCAGAGTTTAATACAGACAGTGTGAAAGAACAGGCGAAATTATTTATTTATGTAATGAGTAGTGGTGCCGAGTACTTGCAGATTCTGCTGCCTTTGCTAAGGGATGAGATAAAAATAACGATGTCATTAATCTTACAGAGACACGTGAGCGCATCTTTCCAGAAATAACTGTTAAGCATAAAATTTCAGGCATTAATCAAAGCATGCAGAGGCCTAACCTTCTTTAGGATTCTAAAAAGAAATGTAAAGCAATAGGACTGTAAGGCAACATGAACATAAAGGGCATTTAACCTTTATTCTAAGTAGGCAAATTCAGGAAAAAACATGCTTAGGGCCATTTTCTAAACTAGCGTGGATTTGTATTGATTCAGCTGGTTTTAATGAAGATGCAGCAAGTTTTACACTCTCAGAAGTTGGTCTCTGCTGCCTGAAAGAAGCCAGGAAGAAAGAAGGGCACCACCACATGATATCATAAATATTAATTAAAAAATAAATAAAGGAATAAAATATGCTGCAGGAAAAAATGCAAAAGAAACATACCTATGAGGAAAGGAAAAACACAGGATAAAAAATATGCTTAAGAGGTTCTTTCAGGAAATGAAACTAGCAGATGCAGCACAAGGGAATGCAAACTCTGCCCAGGCACTGAGAATATGGGCAAGATTCAGGGGGAAAATTTAAATACAGAAAAAATATTTTTTAAAAGAAAGTAGAGATGAAGGATGAATTATGTTTGTTTCCCATAGACCAAGGCCAGGAAGAGATTCCCTACAAAGATGGATCGTTTAATCTCAGGTCCACAGTCCTGCTGATAAATCTCAAAGTGATTCACCAAGAAAGAAAATCTCCCAGGGAATGAGTTCTAGCCCTTATTTAGAGCTGCTGAAGGTGTTGCTTAGCAGTCTGGGGATGCAGATAAATTGCCTGTGCCAATTCAAAGCTCAAACACAGCTGCCATGAAGGGAAGTGTTATGTCTGCATGTGATTTCCTGGAACAAATAAAATGTTTCTGCAGAGGAAACCATAGAAGTTGACAATATATTAAGACCGTTTTCTCTGAAAATAGTCAACTCAAACTTACAGTGCAGGTTCATTGGATCAGGAAAAAAAAAAAAAAAGAAATCTTAAAAAAAATCTGAGAGAAGAATTCAAACAATTTTAGCATATGAAACTAAAACCAAAAGCTGTTTCAGTACAATAAACAGCAATGGAAACTGAATATTTCCACATACAGAGGACACATATATGTTGGTTCAGCAGTAAAGTCTGCAAGAAAGGGCTGGGCTGATCCCAGCTGGCATTAAGAGAAAAATATTGGGCTCATCTGTCACTTCCAACAGTGGCACTACAATTTGTCCATCACCAAGACAGAGGAGTATGTTCTCCAAAGGTACATTGCTCAGCAGGATGAGCTATGCTAACTCTTTGCATCCCAGCTAAAAATGAGCAGAGATCAGAAGGGATATCCATATCCCAGATTTTTTACTTTTTTTTCATATACAGAGAAGACCTGCCTCTTCTCATACCTTTAATTCCTTTTGTATTTTTTATTTGCTATATATAATACAATGATAAAAGATGAACTATCATTGAACCACCATTGAACACTGATGGTCTGAACTTTCTTGGATCACCATTCTGCCAATCACGGGCATGGCTAAAAACTATTCCTAAATCTTCATTGCCGTTGCTTGGGAAGCTATTGAGTCCTACATTTCTCGTGTGAAAAGAAGATCTGCTGTTCCCAGAGAGGCCAGCTAATTAAACAAAAAATCCAGTTATTCCTACTGTGTACACCATCCTTCACTGTGTCCTGGAGAACTCGTGTCTTGAACAGGAAGCCTGGCAGCCGAGTCCTGCTCTGTGTGCTTAACTTTTGGTGCTGAACATGATGTACAGCTCGCAGTTAATGATCTCTGCTTGGCCACTTTACAGATCTTCACAAAGTCCAGAGTGTGAAGTCTCATTTAACTGGGATTTTTTTTAAAAGATTTTAGGCTGGAAGGATCACGAGCCAGGCTTTGCTGGTGCTGGCAGGGCAACTTTTCAGGCTGGCAGGGAACAGTCAGGAGTGCACTGGGCACCCCATGGCTGGCTGCTGATGCCGTGTCTGGGTTTGGCACCATCTTCATACACAGTCATGAGCTTGGCGAGATCCCCTTACACCATCATTTTTAGAATGACAACAGGGACCACCCATCCCTTCATCTTCAGGAGACAACACAGCAGACACCTTCAACCTTCCCCGTGACTAACTCACTAACTCACTGGGACAAACCAGCCTGGTGAGCTGGGTGAGCACCCGAGGGCTGAGCTGCAGAGGCCACTGACACTTGGCCTTAAGCTGCGACACGGGAAATTCACATTAGATATTAGGGAAAAAAAATAAAAATCAGTTAAGGTAATCAGACACTGGAATAGGTTGTCCAGTGAGGTGATGGGATGACCATCCCTGGAGGTATTTAAGAAGCATCTTGGCTCTAAGCAGTGCGTGATGTGGTTTAGGGGTTGCATCGGTGGCTCTGCGTTGACATTGTGACTCGATGGTCTCAAACGCCTCTTCCAACCTTGACGATCCTATGAGTCTGCGACACCTTCACTACCACCACCAGCAGCACCACCAGCAGCACCACCAGCAGCACCATCAGCAGCACCTCCACTCCTCCATCACCCTCCCCTTCCCGCCCGGAGGCGGCGCGCATCCCCCGGGCGCGCCCCCGCCGCCTCCCGCGGCCCCGCGGGGCGCGGACGGTGCCGCGCGGAGCCTCCGCCGTGGTGCGGG
>VXBA01004176.1:609685-629975 GCA_013399895.1 Serilophus lunatus
CCCGCGAGGTGAGCGGGACCCGCGCCTCCGGTGCCCCGCGGTGGAGGGGGGGGGGAGGGATGAGATGGGTTTGGGGTGGCGGTTTTACGGGCCCTAGGAGGGGAGCGAAGCCCATCCCCGCGGGGCACGGGGCAGCGCGGGGGTGACGGGGGTCCGTGACCGTGTCCTGCCGTGGGGCCGAGGCAGCGCAGCCCCGGGGCCGCTCGGGTGGGTGAGGTCACCCCGCATCCCAGCGGCGTCTCTGGAGCCCATGGGCGCCAGAGGAGGCGGCGGAGCGTGTCGGCGCTGTGTGAGGCGCCGGCCTGACCCCTTGTTTGGGGGCTTTGACCAGCGTGTGCCTGTGCTTGCGTTTCAGACTCCGGCGAAGCCAATGCCCAGGTTGGAGAGCTGCGCCTGGAGCTGTTCCTGCACTGCCCGGGGAAGACACAGGACGCAGCTGGGGGACACGGCGGCGGGGCTGGCAGCCAAGGTGGGCGAGATGCTGAGCTCCTCCGTGTCCAGCCCCTCGCTGGCGCTGGTGGGTCGCGGAGCTCGCAGCCCCAGCACCTCCAGCGCCACCAGCACCTCCAGCAGCAGCAGCAGCACCACCAGCAGCAACACCTTGAACTGGAGTCAGCACCTGGTGCAGAGGAGCGTGGTGCTCTTCGTCGTGGGTGCTTTCATGGCCCTGGTGCTGAACTTGCTGCAGGTCCAGCGGAACGTGACGCTGTTCCCTGACGAAGTGATTTCCACTCTCTTCTCCTCCGCCTGGTGGGTGCCCCCGTGCTGCGGCACGGCAGCAGGTGAGTTGCCGACCTCCGCCAGCGATTTTTTTTGTTGTTGTTGTTGTTGGTTTGTTTTCCCCCATCCTCCCGCGGAGCAGGGACGCTGGGACATCGCGCGCGGGAGCGCAGCGCTTCCATCGCGCAGCGAGCGAGGCCAACTCGGGGCTTTTGGAAGGGGGCGCGCCCGGCTTCATCCGCGCGCGCCAGAGCCGCCCGCGCGGCGTTTCCGCGTCTTCCGGAGGCTGTTTCTGAGGCGGGGCCCTCCGGACGCGGGCGGTGCGGCCCCGGCTCTTCCCGGCTGGAAGCGCGGGAGGCACCGCGGGGCTTTTCCCGCGGCGGCCGCGAGCCCCGCGCCGGATTCCCGCGCCGCCCCCGCCTCGCGCCGGGGAGGGGGCGTGGCGTCTCCGTCTCTCCCGCCGTCTGATTGGCTGCCGGGGAACTGGTGAGTGGCGGGCGGCGCTCGCCATTGGCCGCGCGCGCCAACTGGCCACGGCCGGGCCGAAAACAAGGAAGTCACGTGCGGGCGGGACGCGCGCGCGGCCCCTGTCGCCTGTCACCGGCCCGGCCCCTTCCCGGCTGCCTTTTTCTCACTTGCCTGCCCCGTGCATGATGCCCCAGTCACCTGCCCGGCCCCTTCCCTCTGCTCCTGCCTGCCCCTTACCCAGTGCCCCTGCCCGCTGCCCCTGTCACTTGCCTGTCCCCCTGCCCTCTGCCCCGTCACTTTCCCACTGCCCCTGCCACCTGCCTCTCTCCTTTCCCTCTGCCTTGGTCGCCTACCTGTGCCCTGTCGCCTGCTTGCACCTTGCCTGATGTCCCAGGCACCTGCCTGTCCCATTTCCACTGCCCCTGTCCCCTGCCTGCTGCTCCTGGCCCTCGCCCCCTGCCCGCCCCTACCCACTGCTGGGCAAAGTCCCACAGAAGACCCAGAGCCACGGGTCACAGCAGCTGGCACTTGCCCGGTGCATTGGTGCTCATAACCCACTCCTATCTGTCAAAACAAAACAAGGCTCTGATGAAGGGTTGAGGGACTAAAAACTACATAAATTTGACATAAATTTTAGGAAACTAATCACTTTTAATTTGCATTGGAAGTACTTTAAGCAACTTTTGCATAGGGTTGGGTTTTTTTTGATACAGTAATACTGTCATGTGATGTTTATTTGTATCATGGTAAAGGGAATATGAATGATAAAGCATAAACTTGAATGAATAATTTACTATGTAAAAAAGAAGCTTTTATGTAAACTAAGTAAAAAGGATGCCATGGGATCTGATGCAGTAAGAGTTCTCATAGTCCTGTCACAGTTGGATTAAACTTTGGAATTTAGCTGTTATCATAAGGCAAAAGTCCTGGTAGGTGGCATCAGAAGAGTGAAACTGTTTTGACTGTCAGAATATTATGTCTTGTAGCCTTCTTAGCATAGGAGTTAATTCTCTTAGGAGTTTAAGGAATAACAAAAAAAGAGGGTAGGAAAGGAAATGAGTAAACAGAAGTTGCACACAATAAAAGCAGAAACACATGAAGTTTTAAGTCTTAGAATGAAACTTCTCTAGTGTTTATGCTAGCAACTGAGCTAACACTAGCCTGTGGTTTGCCTCTGCAACCAACTTGCAGACTGATAAGGCTGAGAAAATGCTATATGAGGATGAAAACTTTGTCTAGTTAATAATATGAATAGTTATTTTTCCCTGTTACAAATACAGCTGATGGCAGGTGCTTCTTTTAAGTTCAGCTCTGCATCTGTTTGGTATCAAAATTCATCTGTCATGGATAGGAGCAGACTTACAGCCCAGCAGAAGGGGAGAAAGCAACTCTGCCAAGAAAACAAACTTTTAAGTCTAGGCAAATATTTAACTCGGGGCCTGATTCACAGATGATGAGTCATGTTCATAAAACTGTCAGCCCTGCACGTGAGCAGTGAGCACATATTCCTCTCCTCGCTGTAATTAAGCTTTTGTTCTGCTTTGTTTTTTATTGACACAAGCTTTTGTTCAGAGTGTCACGTGATAAATCTTTGTGGAGAAAAGGAGCTTCGAGTCAGATGCCTTAACACTGCAATGTATTTCTCTAATTTAAAGGCTCAAGGAGGGTACTGCTTGTTAGAGCAGGGGGTTTTTTTCCTTTTCTAAAGTAGAAAAGGTGGGTAACAATCACCTTGCCTTCCTCAGGGGTTGCAGGGGTGTGATAAGCACCTCTCCGCTTTCCCAAGCACTTCCTTGCCGAGCTAGTGGTCAGTAACAATGGAGCGCCCATTGTACAACAGTTAGCACAAGAGGTGTCACTTGTCTTGCAGCTGTCGTTGGCCTGCTGTATCCCTGCATCGACAGCCACCTCGGGGAGCCCCACAAGTTCAAGCGGGAGTGGGCCAGTGTCATGCGCTGCATCGCGGTGTTCGTGGGCATCAACCACGCCAGTGCTGTATCCTTCAACTGTGCGCCTTGCTGCCCCCTGGGCTGAGCCTGTGCTCCTGAAACAGGCTCCCCCACTCGTGTCTGGGAGCTTTACAAAGGTAAGGGTGGTGCTCCTGGCAGGGACCTGCTGCGCACTTGCAGTAGTTGCTGTAAGATGGGTAACAGAGTCCTTTTCAAGTAGCTGGGGTGGGTTCCAGATGGGGAGAGGGATAGACATCATAGTATGTCTGGTTTAACTGCAGGCATAGCAGTGTGTTATTTTGATCTTTGTGTTTTTTACATCTAATAGTTAACACAATTAACTGGTGCTGTACTGGTGAGAAGCAGTAAGGGTGTTCTTTGTGTTGGCTTGAGCAGGTGGATTACCTTGAGATAAAAATCTGTAAAAGTTAAATATATTACAATATAGTATATTGTTTAGATGTTCAGGCAAAAATAGATGTTGCCTTTGTGCTCATGCTCCAGTCAACAAGAGCTGTGATTGCTCAGCAGGTCTGAAAACCAGATCCTAAGTGTATTGTATTTAAAGACTGAGAAATGCTCACGTTCAGTTTGAGTTCTCCCTTGTTCATTTTCAGCAGCAGGATGTCTGCAGACTTGAAAGGATTGTCCTTAACAACTTTTTTCCAGAAACTAGACTTTGCAAACAACATCCAGCTGTCCCTGACTCTTGCAGCCTTATCACTGGGCCTCTGGTGGACATTTGATCGTTCAAGAAGTGGTCTCGGACTTGGGATTACAATAGCCTTTGTAGCAACTCTGATAACCCAGTTCCTTGTATATAATGGTGTTTATCAGTAAGTTACATTTCTAAAATACTATTTTCACTCTCCTGTCTTAACTAAAAACGTGGGTTCACATGGACTGGAAATGTGTTATTAACATATTTGGAACATTATCATAATTGGACACTTTGTTTGTGTAACTCTAGTAATTGCCCAGTTGTTCCAAATGATCAGGTTGAGAATTGGGGGTGGAAGGTGGGGAGGAGACAAATTGGGATGTATGTTGAAATGGTAACAACTCAGCAAACTGCACTTCTGCTGGCTGCCAGGAGAGTGAAGTCCTAAACTTTGCTGGCTAGGACGTGGGGGAAGCTTATGAACATAACAGATTTAATTTGGTCTCCCTGCTTCTTCCCTGTTACTGTCTTTCTGTTTCAGCTCAGGGAGAAAATTCTATAGCATCTCATTAACAGTGTGCAAAGTGATGAAAATAACTTTTCTCTAACTTATCTCCTTTTGTTTATTAGGTACACATCCCCAGATTTTCTTTACATCCGTTCTTGGCTCCCGTGTATATTTTTCTCAGGAGGTGTGACTGTAGGAAACATAGGACGCCAGCTGGCAATGGTAATTATTGTATAATTAGTAGTTTCTTTAACAATCCAAATACCTCCCATTGTTGTTAGTCTAAGAACAAACTATGCCTTTGAGGGTATGACTCACACAGAGTTAAATAGATTCTTCCTAAGAGCTGAACTGCAAGCAGACAAGTAGCCAGTGGAGTAGATATTGTCTTAGTAAGTGTTTGAGTATCTTTTGTTTTTAACTTTTCCAGCAACATCCTAAATAACACTGGAATCAGTGCATGACTTATGCTGATAATTTGTCCTGCTCCATCAGTACTTAGAATTAACATCTAAGGTAGCTAGAAAACAGAAGGGCTTTCTTGAATTCTGCATTAAAATCATTTTGTTCTGTAGATAAAAGGAAATGTTCCTATATAGCATCCAGTTCCACCACTCTGTAAAATATTCTCTTACTGGTCACTTAAGATGTAGTTCAGGTATCACTCCATATATGAGATGATATAATAGAAATCACTATCTTGTTTGCTAAATTCTTAAGTAGTTATTTGCTTGTGGCATACTGAAGAGTAAACCTGGCTGTGTGTTTGCACATCAGCCTAAGGCTTGGTTGTGAAGAGTGTTCTGACACTGATGGATAGTAATAATTAATATTGTATTGATTTAACTTCTGGCATCTTTGCAGCATAAGTCCAATATCCTGGAAAACATCCTTCAAGTATTTACCTTCTCTAAAGCTGCTGTGCTTTAGGTGGCTTCAATTTTTAATGCAAGAAGGCCATTTGTAGACTTGGAAGTTCCTGAACTACTGGACTCTGAACTGCTTAGTAAGGGGGAGAGCTGCTTTTTGGGACAGAACCACGAGAAAATAAAAATACTAGTCTAAAATTAGCTGGTTTTCTGTCCCTTCTGCCTGGCATTGCTGACCTAGTGGATGGTTGCTAATGTACTTCCAGTGTGGATAGTCTCAACTTGATGCCAAGTTACAGATTTCCTGGGACTGTTGTCACTACCTCAGCTTCACAGTGAATGTGCTTTGCTCTGAGGTTCTTTAAAACACAAGGTCACTACTCCCACTTCAGATCCCACTGGTGCACACTATTTGCATTTGGTTTTGCTCAAGACTTCATGTGTAGGGGAAGGAGAGAGTATAACTTCCCTTCAGGTTTGCCACTCACATCAAGGGAAAAACATACATTGATTTAATTCTAGTGAAGCTTTGCTATTGCAACAGTCTCAAAATAAAATTACAGTGGGTTTTGTGCTACAGTTCTATATTTCACATTGGCATATACAAGGCTCTAGGTGCTCTGCTGCTTCTGTTGGAAAGCAAAGGAAAGAAACCTTAAGGTGTAGGAGCTAAAATAAATTTAAGCACATAGAACTTTTTTCTTCTGACTTCTTTTCACCTGACATCTCATCTGAACATAGTTAAAATCAGACTGGCTCCTGCCTGCAGCTTTCCTGTCAGTCTTGTCATTTTCCTTGCAAAGAGAGAGGGAAGTTGGCAAAGCAAAGCTTTTTATTCTGGTTATCTAGAAGTCTCTTCTCATGTGGTTTACACTTCTATTACTTAGTCTGGAAGAACTTGGAGAAGCCCAACATTGTCATAAGAGAACTTCTCCAAGTCTCTGTGAAGCATTCAGTGCTGCAATTCAAAGAATTTCACTTCTAAAGTAGAGTCTAAAATTCAGTCAACCACATCTTTCTTCTATAGAGAAAGCTGAAAAGTATCAATCTGTTTTGTTATTCTGGATGTGGCAAGAAGGTGTAATATAGCATTTTTTAAACCATACTTGAATAAAACAGTTATTTCTGTAGCTACATTTTTCTGTAGCCCATGTGCTGTTTGCTCAGTGTGACAGCTTCAGACCAAGCTGCACATGTTTTGTGAGTCTGTAGAGTAGAAGGTGGCATCTCTGGAAATTAGTGGACTAAAGTTGCCTTGATTCTTTCTCAGCCCCTGTTCAGCTTTTGCAGTTAGAGAAGAAATTAGAAGTAAAATGAAAAGTGTCCCTGAGACATCTCCTCCCATGGTGATAAATGGTAGCTGGGAGATGCTTGCTTCATTTCAGTTGCTGGATTTCAAGGGAGCTCCCATGTAGTAACAAAGTGCAATGTAACCTTTAAGCAAACCTGCTGGTAACACAGACTTCTGGGTTTTGGTTTGTTTTTTTTTCTATCTGCTTGAGGATGAAATCCAGCATTTTCTTTTAATAGCCTTTATAGAAAAAGAAGAGGTGAAAGTGCTGCTGCTGCCATCTGCTCTTTCTGCTCATTATGACACCTAAAGTTGCTCAGTCACTGCTCATGAGCTGGGTTAAATGGATGGCAGTACTTCATTTTGAGATGTAGCCATCATTCTCAGCATCTGGTAAGCTAGGGTGGTATTCAGAACTTGGACCTCACAAATATCTATTGTTTGGTAGTGCTAGAGGCTGCAGAACTGAGGGTGCATTCAATACTTGCTAATACATTTGCATTTTGACCTTCCAGAAAGAGAACATCTTACAAGCATTGTTTTAAAGAAAAGGTGGTTAAATTCCTTAACACTCTCATACTACCGGGTTTCATACTAGAAAAGGGACTTGGGGGAAATGAGGAAGTCTCTAATACCAGGTTTTGATTGGAAAAGAAAGTAGCTTATTCTTGAAGACAGTTTGAAAAGGGGCTGTTAAAACTGAATAAATGCCCAGTAAGTGAAGCACTGTGTACCTTCTGCTAAGAGGTAAACTGAGATAGAGAGGAAAGAGCACAAAGTCTTATAAAAAGCAGTGCAGGTGATAGATTTTTCAGATGTACTGAGGCAATAAATACCCATAGTGATTTTTTTTTTTGTCCACAGTTAAGGAAGCTCAGCATCCTTGTTGAGCTTCTGTAAGAAACCACGTCTGCTAGGTACTTGTCACCCTAGCTGAAGTTAGTTGACTATTTAATAATTGAAAACACTGCATAACATAGTCACTTACCAGACAGCATTAAAACATGTTTGATGTTTTTTGTCCATAGGGTATTCCAGAGAAACCACACAATGACTAAATCTTTGAAGAGAGCACGGTGCCAGTGTGAAAGCAACGTTACGAAGATGTGTTCCTGTTTAAAACTGAAGATTATTTAGAAAAAATAATCTCTTTATGGGCTCACTGCACAAATGACTTGTGGGAAAAAAATATTAATCCACTCTTAGAATAGCCAAGTGAAATTAACTGCTTATCTTGAGATCTTACCTTGATTTACCACATAAGCATTTGCATATGGCTGTTCTCTGGAAGAGTTTAACACCAAGTTGCATACAACTGTTCAGGCTAAGTGGCAGCTTTCCAAGTATTAGATTCCAATGTAAGTTATTGAATCAGCTGCCGTGTTTTTAAAGCCTTGAAACTGAAATTTAATTACAAGCTCTTGTATCAGTGCCCAAAGGAAGTAGATTGATGGTGCTTAACAATGATGAAGTATCGTTTAATAGGAATAGTATTTATCCAAGTCTTTAAAAAATAGGGTTATTTAAAAATAAGAGTGATCAAAACAGATTAAAGGCATTGCACTAATGCTTTTAGGAGTCTTATGAAGGAATCATGCCCTTACTTGTAATGCTGCATTAAGTTTCTGTCTTTGGCGAGGGTTGGAGGGATGAAAGGTTGGAGGTCTTAGTTTGGAATTTCTAAATTACTTCAGTAGGATGGGTGAACACTGGAGACAATCTCGTTCAAACGTGAACTTTTATCAAGAGATTCTGACTGGAAATTTCATTATTTCTGAAGCTTGCAGTTAGATTTGCAAGAATGAAGTTCTGGCCCCAATTCAGTAAGAAATCTAAGTGTGTTTGAGTACCTCTGCTTAATACTAGAAACATGCTTTGGTGTCTCACCAGAGAAGGTCTTGGGTGTCTCAAATGTCTGGTGTCACTGAAAAAAGATGGCCCTTGAGTATGTGCCCCCCCCCCAACTATTCAATTTGCCATTTACTCCTAGAGCTGTCCTTGATCTTCAGTTTTAGTCAGGGTTTTGACTGAAATGATTGGAAACAGAATTGGGCCTAAAATGTGATTTAAACTGTATGTGAAGAATAGTGAACAGCTTGTTTTCTCAGTTCAGTTTCTGAAAGAGATCACTACTTGTTTTTATACAACCCTATAGAACTTGCAATCTGTGATTGCCTTCTTAAAAGCAAAAAGTGCTTATGTCACTACATTAAACATTTGGTGTTTCTTAATACATAGTTCTGGTGAGCACAATATATTCATTTGATAGCTTAGACCACAGGAGACCTAAATAGCAAGTCTTAGGTCTTAAAAAGTTGAAGTGCAATGTACAGTAAGTCTGAACCTCATGTTCTCTTCAATATTGATCATTTCTTATGAGAGATTAAAGAGGAAGGGGTTCTGAGTTCATTTCAATGCTGCATGGAGTCAAATGGAGCAATAATTTATTTAACTAGTAAAGCTAGTTTTGTTGTATCTTACATTGAACCCAAATTTATAGAAATACTCCAATTTTGTGTTTATGTTGTACTTGTAAACTTTTATGGATTTGCCTTTTTGTATTATGCAATTTTTTTTGTGTTCTTTTCCAATCTTACATGGCTTCAGTTACAGTCAGAAGCATCAGTTAAAGACTGAACCATCAAAATAGAAGTTGAGGCCGGGTAGCTGTTCCAGCTGTTTTCACTCTTCTAAGGGAATGCTAGCAGGAAAAATTTATCACAAAGTCTATATTACAGAGCAGACCCTAATTCTAATCTTGCTTTGATATAAATCAAGAGTAATTGAATCAGTATAAGATCCTTAAATGTTCGAAACAGAAATAATCAAATTTTATAGAAGTACTTGAAGAAATTACGTCCTCAGATCAGGATAGGTTCAGCTGAGCTGTTTAAGAAATATGCTGCCTGCTGGGGAGACAGTTTTGTAACCATCTTGAAACCAATTTCAAAATGTTACAAAACTAGATGCAAGTAAAGATTACAGTGATTTCTATGGATATTTGATTGATGGACAAGTATTTAAAATTTATCTGTAAAAACTGAATCTAAATCTGAACATGTTCAAAATAATGCAGCCAAAAACATAAGTCAAAAGTTCATTTTTTGCCAATATTTCTGAATATCTTAACCAAAGTGATTTAAGTTTGGAAGAGGTGGGGAGGGGAGTGAAGAAAACTTGCACTATTATGAATTTGAACACTTATATTCTCATTCTTACTGATAAGTTTTCAGCGGTGTGTTTGGTTTTACACTTTTTTTACTATTAAAGTTTTACGATCAAGTCATGTTTGCCTTGGATTCTCTGTACTCACATTATGCAGGAATCTTCCTTGAAAAGGACAGTTGTTATGGTTGCATAACAAATACTCAGTCATGCATATGCAGTGGTTTAAAAAAAAAAAAATCCTAAACTGAACTTGGCAAGATTAACTTCAGCCTGGGTTGTGCAGCTGAAGAAAAACAGCCCTGCTATTGTACCAGGAAAGCAGTGCAAATGTGTTATGGTTATGTTACAAAGTACAGAATCTTAGTACCATTGTCTTCCAAGATGCTGAAATTCATAATCTGAAGCAAAATATGGAGGGGGTGGGGTACTCATGCACATTCCTTTTGTGGTTTGGGTGTCTGCAGCAGTGGTTACTAAAGTCTGGAGCATCTTAAAACAGTATAAGCTAAGAATGAGTAAGCACAGTTCATAAGACTAAACAATTCTAACAGCAGCTTGCAAATTTAAACCAAAAGTCTTCAATTTTTTACTGCACTTAAATGTCTATTTTGGACTTCCAGAAGTTGCTGCGGTTTTGGTGGCAACAGTAGAATGGATTTTTTGATCAATTTTCTGTTGACTTAGCTGAAGAGTCATCAGGAACTTCTTAACTCTTTTAGCTTAAGTAGCTGGTGTTTGCTTAATTTCAGCTGAGGAGGTAAGTGTTAACAGCTCCTATCTGAGGATAGCCCACATTCTTCAGGCACACTGCTTTCCCTGAAATTCCACTCAAATTTTGTCAAAAGGAATTAAATATATATTAAAAAAAAAAAAGAGTAAAAGGTGTGAGGTACCACCTGGTCTTGGAGAAGTAGGCCATGATGATCTTTTGATACTGGAACAAGTGTACAAAGTTTCTAAAGGAAAAAAAAAATATTCTTCCCAGCCAGTGGAATGACTTGACGTGTGCAGAGTTCCTGTAGATCCATTTGGTGGGTTGTGCAGCCTTTGGCTTCAAGCGTGGGGATTTGCAGGTGCTAAATTAGCCACAGGAGGGCTCATAGTCTGTTCTCTGAATGCAGCAGGAGCATACTGAGATGAATAATGAAATTAAATCTCAACTGCCTTACTGCACATCACAGTAACTCCAAAATTCATGAGAACAAAGCATTACATGTTAGTCTAATTGAAAAAAGCAAATACATAAGAGCATATTGAGGGCCTATCTTGGAAACCAGTGAGAAGTGTGAGTGGTTGGGTTCTTCCAGCTTTAAGGTCAAGAAAGGTACCTGTATGTGGTGATGACTTCTCTGGGCAATGAAATTCCACGTGAGTTGCCCCATAGCTAGTTTGGAGTCATCTCCCTGCATTTAAGTCCTTCCCTTGTGCAGAGATGATGTTCTGTCTTCATGGGCTGCAGATGGGGACAGATGAATTGCATATTCAATAAAGCCATAGTCCCACGCCTGTCTGTGTGATGAGAAAGTCTGTAGACTGTGGTGATGTTTCTGTCCTGCTCTGGCACAAAGTACATATGACAATTCCAATAAATAATGCATAACTACCCAAAAACTCATAAGGGGTCAGAGCTTTCATTTTTTACTCAATTAAGTTTTTCTCCAGCTGCAAAGCATGTTTTCTCTATTCCATTAAGTCTTGTTTGTGCATTAAGTAGCTTGAGTGCTATTGTATTAAATATCAGAGAGGTGCTACAGAGATTACATAAGCTTGCTGTATTTCCTAACAATTAAAATATCAGCTACAAATCAGCAGAAATTAAACAGCTGTATCATTTTCTCCCAGCTCAGTAGCTGGTATGGGGCTCTATGGCAGCCAGGTGCTTTTCTCTTGTGCCAACCTGCTGTGGTTTGGGGCTGGGAAGGGGAGGCCAACTCATAAAGCTGCTTCAGGAATGCTCCAAGCAATAGATGTTGAATATTTTTTCTGTTACTTGTTTTCCAGCAGGTCAAAGACAGCCAAATGTAGCTCAAACAGTGAGAACCAGAATAGTCACAGAATTAATTGCAGCTGGCCCACATTTTGTTGGGTGGACAGAGGGGAGAAAAGAGGGTTTTCACCCTTCTAGGGGTTCTCACCAGTTAAAAGGGCATATTTTCCTGCATTGTGGAATCTGGCCACCGATTGCATGGGCCAGCTCCTGAAGATGGGGTTGAATCTGGATTAGCCCCATCAGAGAAGCTGATAGTATGGTGTAAGCAAAAGAAATCTGACTTTACATATACTCATCCTGAATATTCTTAGCCCTGTTCAGAAAGGCTTGAGGGCCATATTGTAGTAGTATCAAGCTGAACTATCTTCAGTTTAAGATGCAAAAGCCCTGCTGAGGGCTGGGTATGTCTCTTACCTGCATATGAATGTACAGGAAGCTCATCCTTTTCAAGGTATCTTAGAGTAGGTACCTGAAAATTAAAACAGGATGACCTGGGCTCACAAAGGAGTTGAGGTCCCTTCCAGTAAGGGCCTGTGATAGAAAGGCTTGTAGAGATGCTCCTGGAGAAATATAAGTTGTTCACATGTGACCAAGGAGCTCTCGAAGACAGAAGATCTCATGGCTGTTCTGGTTGCATTTTTGAATTGCAGGATACTGGAGAGACCATAGAATAGTTTGGGTTGAGACATTAAAGACCATCTAGTTTCAACACCCTATGCCATGGGCAGGGAACCTTCCACTATCCTAGGGTGCTCCAAGCCCCTTCCAGCCTGACCTTGAACACTTCCAGGGTTGAGACAGCCACAACATCTCTAGGAAACCTTTTCCAGTGCCCACTGGAAAACCCACTTCACAGGGAGGAATTTTTTCCTAACATTCAATCTAAATCTCTTTTAGTTTTCAGAGGTTTTAGAAAGCTTCAGATCAAGTGGCTTGGGAAAACCACAGCTTGGACAGGACTTTATCCTGTAATGCAGAAAGGCCCATGGCCAAGCAGGTGTGTGGCCAGCAGCACCTGCAGTACTGAAGAATTGCTGGGACGTGTGTGACTGAACGAGAGGGTTGTGATCCCTTTAGGGGTGGAGATATGTAAATCTTGGACTTGGACACCAAGGACACGTATTTAGGAGTAAGGAGACTGAGACACAGAGAGATCATTAAGGTTCAGGTTTTCCTGGATGTGTCAGTGTGTTTCTCAGTTGAACTCCTTTTGTCTGGCCACTGATACGGGGCTTTGTGGGCTCATGTTTCTTCCTGTCACCACAGGATGCACGTATGTGAGGGAACTGACCAAACATGGCACTAACTGTTCATGTCTTTCAGTGGTGACAAAAGTCTTCCATCACAGGTAGCTGTGGGACATCTGCCACTAACTGCACTTGTTACCATCTTGAAATGTGTTGGTTTGATTCTGACCTTTGAAAAGTGGTCCAAGTTATCTAACACTGCAATGTTTCACCTTTCAAAAAATCTAAACTATTCTTTTTTATAAAAATGGGATAAGCAATTTTAATTTCCAAACTTTTCTCCTGGTTGAACTGCGTAAGAATGTGTTGGTTTGAGAATTATCTTTTGTTTTAATAAATCTGCATTTTTTTGGAAAAAAAAAAAAAAGTGGGTTTTGTTTTGTTTTGTTTTTTTCCCACTCACTCACCACCCTCATCAGTCTTGGCCCACTACTTTGTTCTTCCTTCATGCCCTTTCTTGGTTAAGCAGCCTCAACACTCACTTCATCATCCTTCAGATCTCATCTTCCTCTTTGCCAATGGTGGCACCTCTGCTGGATCTGTAGCCTGCACATTGCACTGGACTTTTTCACTCTCAGCTTGTTCAAGGATTTTTTCCCCATTTTCTTGCCTATGTCTGGAACTCTTCCTACAATAAAAAGTCAGTTTGCTGGAAGGAGCAGCATCCTCCACCTCAACCCCTGGGGGAGCAAGCAAGGAGCTGGGTTGTTCTGCAGAATCTCTGCCTTGTTCTGACAATTGCATTTGGGAAGATCAGCTGAAGTTTTGTGTTTAAAAACAAGCAAAAAAACCAAACCCCAAGTTTTTCTGACCTGTTCTGCTGTAGCTCAGAAGAGCAGTTTTGCAGTGCCAGCTGTGTAGCTCTCAGGTTGTACAGGAGGCTGCAGCGATTTCAAACAGCAGCAGTTGGAGACAGGATACCTCAGGCTGTGTGTTAACTCTGAAACCTACAAGCCATCCTTCAGTTTTTAATACCAGCACCTATGGTGTTGCTGCTTTATAAAAAATAAGCCACTGTTGAGCTTACTTCTTGGAACAATTTGAACCTGATGTCATCCAAAAGTGAGAGAACTTGTATGTGATCCCAGATCACTTCTGGTGGGCAGCTGACAGACCAGGGGTGGAGGGTCCTTCTGCAGGGGTTCTGTGCTGCTGAGCTCTTGCACCAGGACCCCGTAGCATAGGAGTCTGGGCACTGTCTAGAGCTGTGCTGGTGGGCTGAGCAACAGACTGATTTCTCCAGGAAATCTGCTGCTGCTGGGCTGGTGGAAGAGATGATGTGAGCTGTTGTAAGAAGGAGGTGCAACAGATCCCACCCAGCATCATGCAAGCCCACTCCAAATTTTGTCTTGCTAGGATCAGACAGCATAGTTCAGAAAACTCTGTGAAGCTAATGAAGAGCTTGGGGTAAGGAAGAATCCCAAGGAATACATACCCTGCTGACTTACCCGGTGCTAGCAAAATAAACAGGGCAAAAATCAAAATTTCAGGGGCTCTTTTGTGCAGCAGAGACCTAGTCCAGACAAGGAGAGCTCATTCATTTCCATGCAGAACTCTACAAAAATGAACTTCTTTACAAGCTCTGGTTGACTCCGCCACTGCCCCAGGCAGCCTCTTCCAGTGCTTGACAATCCTTTCAGTGAAGAATTTTTTCCTAATATCCAATCTAAACTTCCCCTGATACAACTTGAGGCTGCTTCCTCTCATCCTAAAACAAGATTACACTAGGCTCAGGTTTCGAACCCCACCCTCAATGGCCACTAATACATGAACCAAAGACGTCCATCAGGAATGCAGAAGATGAGAAACAATAGGGTTTCAGGATTTTGCCCAAAAATCAAACAGTGGAAGTAGACCCTGAAGCCAGTAATGCACAGCTACCTCAGTATCATCACATCCGTGGCTCTTGGTCATGGGAAGGAGTGGTCTGGAAGATGGAGCCGAGGGACGTTTGAATGCAAAGCTGTTGAGTTGATAGAACAAGTAGCCTCACACAGGAGGTGGTGAATAAGTCTTTCCCATCAGATCCGCAGTGGGACTTGGGAAAAGAACAGCTGCATTTGTCTGCCTGCTCCTTGGGCATGTTCCACCTGCTTAATTGAAGGCACGTCCAAGTGAGCCATCTGTTGACCTGGTTGAAGAATCAGAGCTCCCCACTAATTTAAAGATATTTTTGCAGGTTATTAAAGGCCTGGAAGGAAAGGAGAGATGGATAAAAAACAACAGCTTTGCCTTAGAGGCACAGGTAATATCTGTAACAGCTGCTACACCCTATGCCTAGGCTAATTGTTAAATGAGTCACCCTGGCAAAAGAAGCATTAATAAAGGGAAGCGAAGACTGAACATCTGGAAAATAATATGAAAGGGAAGAATTTTCATATTTTCGAACTCCTTGCTGGGTGGGAACTGCTTGGGGAGACAGCTCTAATTGCTTGTCTGAGAGAATGAAAAGTGAATCTATTCCCAGTCTGAAATCAGCAGTGTCATTGTGTATTCCTCTCAGCTCTCCCATCCCAGTGCCACAACTGTTATGTGGGGCCCTGACCTGCAAATATCAAGACAAGCTCTTCATCTTCTCTTCCTTGGCCAGACAATGATGCGGGTCCATAAAGCCAATGGTGCACATCAACCTCCTCAGGACCTGGGTCCAAGCTCAGGAAAAGTTGCTTTGAGTAGCCAAGTGGAAGATGCACTATTAAAATGATGTTGTTCTGGTGGCCCCCGTGTCTTGGTGCTGCTGGGTGGTTAACAGGACCCTGTCTGTAGCTGTCAAGCTTTCTTGGCAATGTCTGTGGGGTAGGAGGGGGGAACAGGAGGCCTTCTGCTCCTGCTCCTGATGTGCATTGGAACTCATTGCTGGATGCAGGGAGCTGATGACATGTTCGAGTTTCTCCTCTACAGGAAAAGGACATGCCCAACCAACAGCATATTCCTCTGTGTAAGCCTGTGGAGAGACCGAGTCCACCACAACAAGGAGTTCTGCGGAAAGGATCCACACTGCAGTCTGAGTCAGACCCTTTCCATGAGTTGACACTGGAAACTGGACTGGATGAAGCTCAGGAACATCCTTGGGTCTCATTCAGCTTCAGCAAGGAGAAACAAACCAGGATGCAAAGGATATCTCTGATGGCTGAATGCTGGGATTTTAATACATTCCTGGAAAACAAGTTGCTGCAATATCTTTGCTCTAACTGCATCTGACTGGACTTAGTCTTTATGCTCACTGTTTCCTCACAGAAGCAGCTCATGATTCTTCGATCTTTCCAACATTTGGTCTTCTTGCTCTTCTGCATTCTATACTTTCTCAGTCTCTCCTTTTGTGTCTTGGAGAAGCTCCATCACTAAACACCTCAAGCAGCACTTTACAGCCAGGAGATCTCCATCCAATCTGTCAGCCCACAGCTGGTTTCTGCACAAATGAGTCCTGGGCAGTGGCTTCCCAGGGCACATTTCCAGGAGGACACAGTGGGTCTGCAACAGGTGCGTGTTGAGGGCAAGGGAGAGGAGCAGCACTGAACAAGGGTTCTGCAGCAAGACAGTGTCACAGCTCTCTCATTTTAGCAGGAATTTAAAATATGAGCAGTCTGATCCACTTTTCTAAAGAGAGCCTGAAAACAACTTGACCACCCTCTAAACACAACGCTGCTCCAAGCCTAAGCTTGCAAGGCATCTCCAGTGGCACTTCAAGCCCTTCTGAGCTTGTAATTTCCACCTGCAAAAGGAATGTAAGAGTTTTTCAGTATTTTACATTTGCATTCATGAAGGTAAAGATTCCAACCCAAGTACAGGCAGCGCTGATATGGGGTACCCCACTCCTAGGATTCCCAGCACCATCTGACTTGCCCCAAACTTCACCTCTCTGGTGCCACTGAAGGGAGGACACTGGACACCTATTTCTAACCAGCTGAACACAAAATTTTCTGTAATGGGGTATTCTGATCTACTTCTTCCTTGTGTTCTAGAATAGCTGTGCATGGGAATCAACTCTGCAGGCAGGAAAACTGGAGGGGCTGAACAAGAGATCTGACACAGGTATGTGTCACCAGCCCACTCACAGTATGTGACACAACACTGTGTCACAGCATTCAGAAGGGATGTCCAGTGACATGGAGCAGAGGAGGACTCAGTGAGGCCATGGCATGGGTTCCAGGGTCAGGGATGGAGAAGGAGGGTACTCCAGGCACCCTTGGATGCAGGGAGCAGAATGCCAATGAAGTATGGGCAAAGAAGAGGCTGCAGCAAAGGAGGGTTCTTGTGGGGGTCCAGGGCCAGGCAGGCTCATTCCCAAACATCCACGCAAGGATCCTAAAGCATAATTATGAAATTTTAAAAAACAACTTGACGTTATAATTATAACGGTTCCTGGAGGAGACGCGTAATTGAATTCTAGGGTGTCTTGCTCTCATTGCAGGCGCTAACAAGAGAATGGCTCAGCTTCCCTCAAAGCCTTCCCGGAGCCCTGCAAAGCTCGGGAGACACCCAACAATTCAATTATTGTTTCCCTCTGGAAAGCAGATCATTTTAGACACGCGGCCAGCTCTAATTACAAAGGAGAGGGGGAAATTTCTTGTGTCCAAAATTATTTGACTCATTAAAAGGATTTACTTTCCGCCAGGCCTAAAGAGTTGAAGCTCTGGTAGAAGGATGGAAGGCAGGGAGGAGCGGCGACTCTTGTAGGAAGGCGAAGGACCCCAGCCCTGCAGTGACATCCCTGGGAGTCTGAACTCTGGCCTGAGTCCCTCCAGGTCCTCCTTCACGAGGAAAAGCTGTTTTCTACACAGAAGGCAAACTGGGGTTGCAGCCAGGGGTTGCTGTGTGGGGAGGTTTGATCTCAGACCACAAACCTTTGCGCAAGCAGCGTTCAAGGAGAGCCGCTCCCTGGCTGCAGTTCGACAGGAGCGAGGCCAGGGCTGGGGCTGGGGCTGGAGGGACTTACCTCCTCCCTGCTCCCCTTGGCAATAAAAACATGAGGTCTTTTACTCAAAAGCTTCATTATGGTGTTGTGAGGATTTTTTCCTCAGATTATTTTTAAATGCTCTTTTGTAGAGAAAGATGATTTTACGTAGGGGAGGTCCCTTTTCCAATTACCATTAATTAACTCATCTCTAATAGATTTTTTTATAGCCCTCCATTTCCCGTGGCCAGGAGAAGGGAGCAGGCAGAAGGCTGAGCTGCTGCTTTGCCCCAGGATGGATGAGGACACTCCAATCCCCTCAAGACAACACTTTAAAGGGGTTCATATATTTTTTCCATTGTTGTACTTTTTTTTTAACTTTTTTATGATTATAATTCATAGGCTTTACAGGGAACAATGGTTCAACTTAATGTGGACAGCTTGGACAAGGGTGAAGGGATGCTGGACTCCCAGCACCACTCCATGCCCTCATCCCCAAATCCATTCCTTCCCTCCTTTCCAGTGCAACAAAATGAATTCCAGAGTAATGCTTATGGCTAATTTGAAATCTAGCACTTGTTAGATAATCCTGTTAGTAGCTTGCAAAAACAAGGGATCCCTTGTACAATCAGTAATTATAACAGGCGTTTTATGTTAAATTATATCTAATAAGCAATACAAAAAGGGAGGTGCATTCTCGGATGGAGCTTTCCTCATCCAACCAAAAAAAGGATAAAAGTCTTCGTCGTGGTGAAATTACACATCTATGGGGTAAATTAAAAAAAAAAAAAATGAAGCGCTGGGATGTCACGGTAGGGTTGGGATATCATAGCAGAGTGTCAGATAGCAGGAATCCGGAGTGGTTTCTCTTCCCCTTGGCAGGACCTGACCCAGCCAGACACCATCGAGGGCTGCAGAGCTGCGGGGTGCGGGCGGCCCCGCGGGCTGGGTAACCCCGCCCGGATGCTGCTCCGAGGGCAGGAGGAAGAGGAGGAGGAGGAGGAGGAAAAGAGTGTTTGCCTTGGGGCAGTGTCGTGCTGCCCCTGGGGTCCTCATTGCCCGGCCCCGCACCGACGGGGCGGGCGGTGAACATCGCTCCCTTCCCTCCCTCCGCTCCGCACGGATCCGCACCGACGGCCCTTTGCGGGGGGGCACTGCCTGCGCCGCCGGGCGAAAGAAACCACGGCGAATAATAAAAAAAAAATTAAAAAAATCAAAATTTAAAAAAAAGCCTCAACCGCGCTGGGAGAAAAGGACTTTGTGCCCCCAGGGGAGCAGCACTCCCAGCCCGGGGTAGGCAGACAGCAGCCCCCACCTGCTTGCGGAGGGGCCGCGCCCGCGGAGGTTGCAGCGGGTGCGCACCCTCAGCTCCGCGGGGCCTGGGGGCTCCTGTCCGCGGGTGACAAAGATCCTTTTGTCTGGCTGTAGGACCACCGGCCCTGGGTTCAGTGGTTTATTGGTTATAATGTCTAATGGAAAGAAAGTAAAATAAAAGCAGGTAAAAGGAAAAAAAAAGTTAAAACCTAGCAAAAAAGTAAAAGAAATAAAATAAAATAAATAATAAAAATAAAATAATCTGAGTCCCGGGGCAGGCTGGAGCGCGCCATTCTCTACAACTTGTTCCCATCGTAAAATTATACTTTCATTAAACCGTCCTTTAAAATGTGACAATGTTTAACCACCGGAGTTATTGTAAATACGTTTAATCAAATAGACTCTTGAGGAAATCTCCCTCCATAAACACTCAATCTTGTCCTTTAAACATGTGTATAATCAGAAAATCTAATTAAAAGCTAATCTGAGGGCCCGGTTGGGTTAATTTTGCGCTGGCGCGGGCGGGCTGCGCGGCGGCCCCGGCCGCGGTGTCTCCGCTCTGCCTCTGCATCCGAGATGGCAGATCCTGCCCGGATTCCAAATACCGTGTGTCAGGACGAGAAGCCAATGTTGTTTTAGCAGGAAAGTAGTAATAACAAAGCCATTTATGCAAGCACATTAGAGCGGCGGGAATCCTGCCTCTTAGTTAAATTTTTTGAGCCAGAAAATTAAAAACAAATATTTAACTTCGCAATTTGCAACCCCCGGCCGCCGCCGCGGCGAAACTTTCCGCATGCATATGGATGAACCCGGTCCCGCGCTCGCCCGGCCGCGGGAAATGGTTTAATGCGCTTTAAAAATAAATTAATCGAAGTTTTGGGGAGATTCCCGGGCAAGGCCCGGAGGCGCAGCGGGGCTGTGCCGGGGGGTGGCGAGTCCCCGGCGCGGAAACCCCGCGGTCCTCTCGGCCCGGGAGACCAGAGAGCTCCGCCACCCTCGGGCATGTGCGGGGTGAGGAGGGACCGAGAGCACCGCGCAGGGCCGCGGAGCGCGGAGGAAGGGGGATGAACTCCATCGGGAAGGGGAAGGGAGAAAATCAGGGGGGAGAAAGGGAGAAAATCAGGCGGGAGAAAGGGAGAGAAAGGGAGAGAAAGGGAGAAAAAGGTAGGAAGGTAGGAAGGGAGGAAGGGAGGGAGGGAGGGAGGAAGGGA
>VXBA01004176.1:631025-661445 GCA_013399895.1 Serilophus lunatus
CCCCCCCCATTCCTGCCCTCCGAACTGCCTTTGAGGAACGACACAGGATCTTCTTTAATTTTTGGAAAGTGTTTTAGGGAGGGAGAAACAAGTTTTGCCCGAAGGTGCCGCTTGTGTCAGTTTGGCTGGGTTTGTTGGTTGGGGTTTTGGGAAAAGAGGCGATGAGAGATGGAGACTGCCGGTGTCGACCTACCCCGGTGTCCCCGGTCCCCTCCCTCCATGGTCTTCCTGGTCCCCTCCCTGCTCTCCCCGGCCCCCCCGACCCCGGCTGTCCTTGCAGCGAGGGGACGCCAGGGGGCAAGAGGCATTCACAAAGACTGCATCCCTTCATCCTTCCATCCCTCCATCCTTCCATCTCCCCATCCTTCCATCCCTCCACCCTTCCATCCTTCTCTGCCATTCCCACGGGGGGTTTCCTCATCTTAAAAACGGCAAAATTCAGATCTCTTATTAAAAATAAAAGGAAAATATTCCACATAAGGGGAAATATTCCAATCCCCCCAACCTTATCTCCACGTGCACCTCTTGGGCACAGCAACGCTCTGCCTTGCACGCAGCACAACCAGGCGGAAACGATATCCAGAAGCCTTGTAAGGAAGGGCATAGTTTATTTAAGCCAGCCATTAATCCTACTTACCTTGCTGCTATTTGGACCTAATCCTATTTCCTCTGTGCATTATAAGGACAGTGAAACGACACATTTTTGTTCTCCTGGTGGAGGCTGGCTGGGAGGAGCGCGTCGCCGGTGCCTGGGCTGCCGCTGAAGCCGGAGGAGCGGGATGCGCTCCGCGGGCAGCAGCCTCCAAAGGAAATCACTCAAGGGAAACTTCGCCAGAGACAAAAAAACACATTCAATTTCCTGACTACTGCTTTCCTCCATGAGTTATTTATTTTGGCAACCGCACATTCAATAAATGAAATATTCAATCAACTGACCTCCCTGCCAGCTCATATGATTCTTTAAGGAGTCCCTTTTTTCTTTTTTTAATTCTATTTTATTGCTTAAATAAACTGCAGGGAGGGTTCCCATATCCCAGCTTTGCTTGACAACTGATGCATTACGTGGCTTATGAATTTTGCAGACAATGAACCCCAGTGTGGCTGAAGTGGACCGTGTACATATATATATGCCATTTCCCAGGCATGTTAGACATTAGGGCAAAGTATTATTCTTTCATCTTTTTCACACCTTTTTCTTTCCCAGATTTTGTCCCAAATGCTGAGACTACGGATGTGAAGATAATGCCAGAGATTTTGCTGCGGAGACAGAAACCTCTTAAAATAATCAGATGGCAAAATACCAGGCTCACCCCCGAGAGCAGCGTTTGTAATGCTCCTGCCTGGCATTTTATACCCTGCTTTATCTCCCTGTATCACACAAATCCATACGCTGTGTATCATTTCTCTTTGAAATGCCATGAACTTGGTGTTTTAAATCGAACCAGTCTTTTTTTTTTTTTTTTTAGCTGCAAAACAATAGAGATTGTCAAAGGGCCCCGGGTTGAGCTTTTCTGCGTGTTCACAAAGCGTTAAAGCTTTATCGAACAAACCGGCTCTGTCTGACCCCTGCCAGACAAAAGGCAACTTCCATTTTCCTTTGCAGAGAAGAGGGGCAGTGAGGGACATATAGAGGGATGTACAGTAGGGCCGGGTGGACCACAGGGTGCCCCAAGGCAGTGGTGGGATGTCCTGTCATGCAGGCGAGACCCTGGTGCTGCCGGTCTTGATCATTTTGAAGGTGTTGATGTGCTTGGCCTCATGCAGGTGGGGGAGATAGTGCCCGTACAGCCAGGAAGAGGCAGTCCTTCATGCCACTGGGGCTCGGCCACAGACTTTGCGTGGTGCTGTGCTGCACTTAGCAGTGCTGCATCCACCTCATGGAGACTCAACTGAATGAATGTACACCCCCCATGAGTGATCCTGGATGCTTTGAATTTTTCCTCGAGGCTTTGCATAGAGCAGAACCACTGCATTGCTTCTAAGGTCCACCCTGATGATTTAGCATTTCCACAGGGCTTTTTAGTGAATTTTGAATAAGATAGAACTGTCTTGTTCTGAAGATGTGCACCACCAGTGAAGCTGGGAACAGTTGCCAGGCATTGAAGGGAGAAATGGTCAGAGTGGTCAGAAATGGTCAGAATAATCTGAGAAACAGCATGGGGAGGGGAACAACTAGCAGACCTATAAATCGGATCTTTAAGTGCTGATGTCTGAATGTGAGCATCTACATGAACATGGGCTCTGATTCACTCATTTGACTCCAGCTGCTGGCCCAGAGGAGCATTGGTCTTCTGAAGGTCCTTGGTGACATCTACAATCACCATAGGGGTCCCTGACACCCTTCCAGTGACACTAGTCTCTGCTAATCGCCACCACACTGTGCACATTTTACTCACATGTAGAGCTGGACACAGAGACACTGAGCTAAATCCTGCCCATGGTGCCTGCAGCTTTGACAAAAGCCTGAACTTTGTTTCCTCCAGCTCCAATTGCAGCCACGTAGCAGGTGTTTATTGACCATCTCTGTGATCCCCGTCAGCAGAAACAATTCTGGAGCACTGTGACGCTGAGCTGTACAAGCCACTTGTTTCTGCATCTGCTGGCTCCAACCCAGTATGCCTTCTCCTGTGAGAGGATGAACACAGGGACAGCCTTTGCTGGCACCTGGGGCTGAAATGGGCTGCTCAGAGAGAGTGGAAAAAACTCTCACCTTCCATGAGTTTTGCTTTGGAGGTCGCTGCTGAAGCCAACTCCATTTCTCCCTTAGGTTTGGTTATTTGCTGAGACCCTCTTGTCCTGTCCCCATCCCTATTCCACGGGCAGCAGAGCAATGCCACAATAGCAAAGACCACCTTTCTGCAGTATATCATGTTCTCACAGCACCAAAGCACCCATAAATTTCCAATCCTGCTCATAAAATGTTCCTTCCCAAGGAGGAAGCAGGGATTGTGCTTGTTTTGGGGTTTATTGAGCTTTGGGTAGCAGGCTCAGGCTGTTCACCCCCCCCAGCAGTGTTTTGCATTACTCGTTAAGGGAAGCTGGCACTCATCTTTGCCGTCAGTGGAGATTTGTAAGCCTGATTATATTCCTAAGCATATGCTTGGAAATGAGAAGCAGCTCTCTGAAGTCAGTGGAATTGCTCTGATTGCAAATCTCAAGTTAAGAGAAGGGAAGCCTGGCTCCGGGTCTGAGCTCCCACTTGGAAGAGCCAGAGGCAGTGACTAACAGCTTTGGGCTCTTCTCTGCTCCAGAGACAAAGTTGAACAGAAACCAGAACAAACATCTTTGTCTTGAAAGTCCCATAATATCACAGAAATATTTGAGTTGGCATTTTTAAGTGTGTAATTGATGAACCATATTACCTGGATGGGCAAGTAATGCCTGGTACCATTTCCAGGCTGTTTTACATGTTTTGAAGGACAATCCTAAGGGGAAAGGGAAGTTTGTTGAACTCAGGATGTACCAGATATTCCCCCCAGCAGATGGCTGGGTTTGAGTGCTGGAACAAGTGGCCAAAGCTGAGCAGCAACAGCAAAGGGTTCACACCACCTTGCAAGGTTGCATGTCACTGGGCTTTGCTTCTGCAAAAGCAGATGTCATTGAATGGGAGCCACATTTTCATTCTCAGAACCAAACCATTCCTAAGAGCACATCACTTGTTTTGGGACAGCACCACTTCCATGGAGTCAGCCAGATTTGCCTGGCACAAAACTGCCTCAACAGAGCAATGACTCTGATCTGTGAACCTCAAAGCAGTGAGAGATTTGAAAGACTGGAAAGGCAAGCATGACCCTTGGATGCTCCATGTTAGCAGTGGCAGGAGATGAGCACCATAAAACATTACCCACGTGGGGTCACAAATCTGCAGCACTTGTGTATACAACTCTGCATTCCCTGCCTCCAAACGTGCTGGGTTTCAACACCTGACCATAAAAAACGCCTGAAAAAAAATGAATTTGAATTGCACTTATACAGGTTTTTACATCTGAAAGAAGAGGCTCTCATGCAGCAAGGACTCTTTTATAAGGCTGTGCAATGATAGGAAAAGGGGTGATGGCTTGAAGCTGAAAGAGAGCTGTTTTAGATTGGATGTTAGGCAGAAATTCTGCACTATCATAGTGGTGAGGAACTGACATAGATTGCCCATAGTTGTAGATGGCCCATCCCTGGAAGTGTTCAAGGCCGGGTTGGACGGGGCTTTGAGCAACCTGTGGAAGATGTCCTTGCCCACGGCAGGTGTATTGGAACTAGATGGACTTTTACATCCCAACCCAAACCATTCCATTATTCTATGACCCAGCTCACCATAGCTCAGACTGACTGTCTGGAGCAGCTTCCAAGTGATGCCTCCTATGGTATCTGCCCCAGGTAGTGTTGGGACTGGACCCTCCAGTGAGCAGTAAATCCCACCCTCGGGATGGGAATTACTTCCACTTTACACCAGCGTAGGGAATGGGAGAATCAGGCTGACTTTGTGTAACTGGGACAAGAGAAAATTCTATTTAAATTCTGCACCCCGCCAGTGAATCTTGCAGCAGCCTAATTTTTCTATGAATAATGCCTTGGGCAAGGCTTGTGTGGCCCAGAAAAGTAAAAAAAGGTTTGAATTTACTCCATCCTGCTTATTTGTAACCTCCTTCCTGATGGATGGTGAATCTTGGGAGGTTTGGCCCACTGGTGGCCACATTAGTGGTGTGCTGCTGGAGAGGACACTCAGCCAGGGAGGGCTGGCACCCATCAAAGCAAGGAGTGTGCAGGTACAGGGACTCAAACACTTGTGCGATTAAGACAGAGAGAGCAAAAATAAAAAAATTAAAAAAAAAAAAAGAAAAATTAATTGAGTAACCTCAAATTACAAATCAATTTGAGGAAATCCCAATCTAGCTGCAGACACTCTGTGAGCAGTTAAAGCTAAATTCATTGAGCAGACAGCTCTAATTAGCACACGGTGCCTGCTTGCTCCAACAAGCTCCGCGTGGCTTTCTCCGTGTCAGATGTCCCTGGTCCTGAGCCGTGACATTCATCAATTTGACCCAAAATACATCGAAGGCAGGGTGTCACCGCACTGAGGGTGTTCAGGGGCTGCAGAAAGTCAAACTCCAAATTTCTCCTCTCTAACACCTCTGTGCCGCCTTGTCCCAGCCACCCCGGGCTGGTTTCTGACCTCATTCATGCCAGTGCAAATCTGCAATAACTTCATGTTAGCCACAGGGTTTATTACAAATTGTCCTTGTGTAAAGAGACCAAAATCTGGTTTATGAAGTTGCCTTCTTTTCCCTCATTCCCATCCAAGCAACACTTCTGCAGCCAGAGTCAGTGGGACAGCTTCCACCTTTTAACTTACGAAGAATTGCCCCCAGCTGTCTCGGATGGAAGCAAGGGGCAAACCCATTTCCTCCATTACAGCAGCATGGCTTTGGTGGTGCAGGATTTAGCCCTTTAGACTGAACGAGGATTGAACTCCTATTGTAAGGATCCCAAAAGATGATAAATACCAGGACCCCACCGCAGCAAGGCATGTCTTGTAACTGGAAGAAGGGGATGAAACGCTGCACCAAAAAAACCCCTGCTCTTTCAGCTTTAGTGAAAGATGTGACCTCATTCTTTTCCTGAGGCTGTAGAGAGATATGTGGCATTTTCCTTGTAGAGAAGTGTATTTTTCCTTCGGGAAAGGCTGAAAGACTATTTGGGTAGTGTATTATTTTAGACATATTTTGCATTCCTGCTCTCCCTCAGAGGAGGAAGCTGCTCTCTCCCACTTTTGCAACACTCTTATTCCTCTGTACCGAACTGTGTTTGATCAAACATGTGGGGCTAGACTCCTGGCTAATGCAAACACAAGCATCCCTAAAGCTGTGCTGATTTACACCTGGAGATTTATACCTCCGTCATGAATTTCTGATTTTTCTATAATCATCTTAAGCTCCATTCTTCCTCAGGTCTTTTCTCCCTTTTTAACCTGATATCTTCCCCTGGGAAATGTTTCCTGATCTCTCCACTGTATGTTCCTGCCGATATCTGGAGCCCAAATTACATTTAGCTCTGTTTGCATAGTGTGGGTGCAATGTACCTTCTCTACCTTTCCAGCTATAACACAACCCAATCTATGCTTCCAGGTGTGATAAAAAGTATTCCCTGACCTACAGCTGCCATCCATGGGAAGCTTTTTTCTCACCCTGTTGTGCTGGTGTTGCTAATGTGACCTGGATGTGAGCAGACAGCTGAGATATCTTGCCCAAGTATGGACATGGATGTTAAAAAAGTCACATCCCAGTCTGTCACTCAGGGTGCCCTAACTGCCCTGGAGAGAGGTGGATGCTTCTAGAGGATGAAGCCTCTATCCAAAAGCACCTCAAGCAGATGATTTCTCAGAAAGTTTTTGATCCAGCAACTGGGAGCACTTCAGGAGAGAGTCTGTCTTGCAAAGTGCCCCTGAAGGGGTGAGCTCAATCCCCAGTCTCCCCTCACCCTGGTGAAAGTATCGAGAAGGCATTCAGGAGCCAGTGTGTCCATCCCATTCCTACATCCCCCAAGGAAGTCGCCTGAACCCAAAGCTGCCCTTTACAACACAAGTACGGCTCAAGCACTTTCATGATGGGCTCCAAGCAAGCAGTGATGGTTTGTGGAGCCCTCATTCACTTTTTTCCTATCCAGGAAAAGTCATACAGGCTTCCCCAGAGAATGGCAAGCTTTCTTTCGACCCTGTATCTGTCAGGGTATATGCTGTTTTTCCATTCCCCAAACGCCATTGCAATCATTTCTGCCCAGATTTATTTCATTTCAAAATTGTCTCTTGGGTTTCATCTCTATTAAATCGTTTGGACATTAAAAAGTGGGATTACCCCACTTAGCTGTAGCTCTCTCTCCAGTGTAAGTGACTCCATGTGTGCTTGTGATCCTGGTCCTGTGCAGGGACAGTGGAAAGAACAAGCCCTTTTGGTGTCAGCTCGAATACCTACAGGAAAATGGGCAGCTCTGCAAATTTCATGCCACCAAGCAGACAGCCTGGGCTGACTGGTTCCCATAGATATGATTACATAGGACTGCCCTCTAAGCAACCTGGTCAAGTGTAAGGTGTCCCTGCACATGTAAGGGGGTTGGAATGAGATGATCTTTAAGGTCTCTTCCAACCCAACAGAGAGTGGAAGAGTACGGTGAAGGGTGAAACAGGAGAGTGAAGTGTGGCAGAGGATCCTGAAGCAGCTTTGCTGCCTCATCTACTCCTGCATGCATTATTCCAGCAGCAGGAAACCAGTCTTCATACCATGTTATACAACTAGATTTTTTTAATGGATGTTAAGCCCAAACCCGGAGAAAGTTTCTCTTGAAAGAGCAGATTCTCACAGGGCTGAGTAATGAAGCTTCACTGATGAAAGCATCTAGTACTGATTTTTAACAGCTCTAAGAAATCAGTGTATTGTAAGAGTAACCAGAGGGGTATTGACTTTAAATACACTCACTTGTTTTGGTTTTAACTGGTATTTTGGATCAAGAATCTTAAAAGAAGGTTTTACACCAGCTTTCATAATACTTTTCCCTGATGATACCACACCTTTGCCCCAGTCATCACTCCAAGTAAAACTAAGAATAAAAGCATTTTTTAATCTTTACACTTCATATTAAAAAATAACTCTCAATAAACATCTTCCAGGATCACTTTTGACATTAAACATTGATTTCTATGTCTGTTATAAACCTTGAAGAATTGCCTCAGGCACTTGTAATAATCTAAGCATTAGATAGGAGCATTTTCACTATCTAATTATTACCCAGTTTAATACAAGCTGCACTTCAAGAATATTTGAAAAAATAAATTATCTCAAAAAAAGACCCATCCCCCAGCAACTCCCCTGTTGATGATGGAGCCAAATGTGGTACATGTCAATGCAGGGAATACAAATCAGACCACCCAGTAACACAACTTCTTTGAAAAGCCATCAAAACATAGAGAGAAACGTCAGAGTCTTCTTTCTAAACAGGTAAAATTCTCTCCCCACTTCTCTTATTTCCAAGAGAAATAACATCCAGTTTCATTCGTTACTGTTTCCAGAACATGGGTCCTTGTTGAGCACATTTCAGGCACAAGGTTAATGCAGCAAAGGATTTATGTACTCCCATGTCCAAGGCTGATTCCTGCTTGTTTATATTTGAGAGCCATCATTCATTTCTGCATATTTTTTCCCCCAATTAGGGCTTTTAGGAAATGAAACTTCTGAGCATTCACCCACAATTCAACTCAAAGTAGGCCTGTAGGTTAGATCCAGACACAAAACTGAAAATTTCTTGAATAGCCCAAATTTAGCATCTCCTGTACTTCTTACATCTGTTTCTATAATTTACGTGTACTTGCTTAACTTGGCTTCACAATTCTCACTTCAAAAAATACACAGGAATAAAATACCTAGCGTAGGAAGTTAACTATTTGAGCTGGAATTAATCTCATAGAATCACAGTATAGTTAGTGTTGGAAGGGACCTTAAAGATCATCCAATTCCAACTTCCCTGCCATGAGCAGGGACACCTTCCATCAGACCAGGCTGCTCAAAGCCCCATCCAAGGCACTGGGCTTGAACAATTCCAGGGATAGTGCATCCACAAATTCTCTGGGCAACCTATTCCAGTGTTTCACTACTCACATAGTAAAGAATGTCTTCTTTATATCTAACCTATACCTGCCCTCTTTCTGGTTGAAGTCATTACCCCTTGTCCTATCACTACATGCCTTGCAATATTCATGGAGAAATTCTAAACACTAAATCAAATACAATAATGACTTATTACAGAAGGAAAGATATATTTTCCCCTAAATTATGCCAGTGAAGTACTGAAACCAGTTTGTCTCTCGTGGTACTTTTGTCATAAATCCAACAGGCAATTAGAGCATTTTAAATCTTGCCTGGAGTAACTTCTTGATTTACAGATTTTCCTGCACAGCTGTGAACAGCCAAATTGGGCTTAAAATTCTCCAGTGAGCCTGTGAGAAAGCTCATTTTTTTGTCAAATATGTCAATCTCCTTTTATAACCCTGTATGGAGCTTGCATGCTCAACGTCTTAGACAATCAGGACACTCATTGTACTTTTAAGTGTGGAGTTGGATATCCAGCTGTGGACAGAGCTGCTGTTCTCATTTGTTTCTCATCCAGACTCACCTGCCTCCAAAGTCTGTAGAAACAAAGAATGAGAAATGGCTTCAGAACTAGGCCACCCCAAAAGCATCAACTGAGAATGATGAGCAAGGGTAACTACAAGATGCCAGCCCAAATTCTGGCCATTTTAGGGGCCGGAGATGACCTTTTCCCTGGGGAAGGCAGCATTTCCTCCCTTATCTTTGCTCCCCATGGGTCCTTCAAGCAGGACTGTCTGGTGCTGCTGTGGTGCTCACTAAGAGGAGGGGTACCTCTGGAGGATTCCCTGCACAGACTTCCATCCATATTCCCCTCATAACAGAGCTGTTGTCTGTGATGGACAATGTTCTTCACCACCATGGCTTTCTCCTTGATCTTCTGCTCAATTCCTACAAGTATAACTTTTCTCTGTGCATCTCCAGGTTTGCATGTCTGCTATCCACAAGCAGCATTTCCCCCAGGCAGCTTTTACTCTCTGCAAGGTCCAGAAGTCCATGAGGAGTCATATGTTGAAGTCAGCAGACATTAAAGTTTGGGTCAGGGTAGAATATACGCATATTCTATATCCTCTATAACTTATAACCTCTCAGTATCAGCTGGGTGATGGATGTGCTTTTCTTTACCCCTATGAATGCACAATACTTGTGGTTTCATCTAAATTGATTCATCTTATTCATTTAAGCAACAAAGTTTCACAGCATGATAATCTGTGTGCACCTTAAAGAAACTGAGGTGGGAAATTCTGGCTATCCGGTGTAGACTTAAAGCCTTCTTACCTTACAGTTTCCCAACTCCATCTCCTTGCTTCTGTGCCTGGTCCATCCATGCAGTTTTGTCTACTGTGCCACATATTTTTAAGGTATTTGTCCCAGAAATGCAAATATTGAAACAGTAACGTAGGTGTCAGTGTGATCATTTTGAATTTCTGTGAGTGCACAGAAAAGCCTGAGGATATGAGATGATGATATGCACTGAAAAACACCTTTCACTGAAGAAAAGAGTCAGGAGTATTGCCAGCAAGTGCTAGAAAAAATTCTTCCTGGGGAGAACTGGGTGACAGGTTCTTACTGCTTCTCTGCCCAAAGGACAGGAGGAGCTCTCCTGGGACATAACACCAAGAGACTCACCAAAGGAAGCTGAAGTCCCTGCAGCTCTGGTTTACTTCAACAGCAGAACTACTGTGTGCTTTCTTTAATGCCTCCCTCGTGTGTCAGGAAGGAGACACCCCTCCTGGACACCAGAGACCAGATAACACCAGCCCACCCTCTTGCTGACAAGCCAGAAATGCCATGCAGGCGGGTGGAGGTCCATCTCCACTGGCTCCTCTCCCATGGCCCGTTGTGCTGGTCCTGTCCACCGTGGGATCTCTGCTGCCTGCAGCCAGCAGCTCACACGCCTGGGCTGCGGCGCTTTTTGAAGATGGCAGAAAACTGATGGATCAAAAGTTTAGCCCAGAGGCTGCTGTCAGTTTGCTCAAGCAAATAACTTCATACAGCTTTCAGAGGTTGGTGGGATCTCGGTGGGCAGGAGGGAAACATAAATAAACAGGAAAGTTTTTTTCTGGAAAGAAAGGCTGGCTCCTGTTCCCGGGCCTCCCAGTTGGGCATAGATGGGGGAAAGGAAGGGCTGTGGGGCTGGAAGTAGATGGAAGCAATAGGGCCCAGTGCTGGACTGGGGCAGATAAGCAGGGAGCAACCTCAAAGGGCACAGGGGAGGGCAGGAGCTGTGACTGAGCACTGCAGAGCAAAGCCAGGCCCACATAATTAAATCTAACTATATATATATTTACACAATTCACATGTCTATCCATCTAGACATATATATTCACAGAATCACAGAACGTGCTGAGTTGGAAGGGACCCTAACCCTAAGTCCAACCCTTAGCCCTATTTTTTACTATACTACACCACCCAGAAGAAGCCAGACCTGAGCCTTAAGTGTCTGCTGAAGGCACCAGAGCTGCCTGCAAGGCACCCAGTGCCAAGACACAACAAATGAGCTTTGAACACTCTATCTCACTAAACCAATGTGAAGAGTTTTAAACCAACTGTTTTAAAATTAACTTTGTGGCAATTCAGACAGATAGCTTTCTTCTGCCGAGCCAGAGGCTTAACGAACACACCAGGCTCATATCTGAGCTAACAGAGGATAAACTCTAAACACTGACAGATTTCCCACTTTTTTTGAGACACAGAAGAAATGCCAGTTGCTGGAATTGACGTCAAAACTTTTCTCCTTTAGGGCTTTATTTGTAACCTCTCAACTCCTTGCCTTAGGAGTCAGGGGCAGGGGAGAGGATTTATGAGAGGTAACTTTCCCGGGAATGTTGTTTTAATGTTGCTCTGTTTATGTGACAATTTGGAGTAATGTGAAGTTTTGACAATCTCTTTTTTCTTTAGATCTCGTATTGTGTGGGTTTGGCTTAGTTTCCCTTTTTCCCCCTGTGCTTAACAGAGCACAAGTGCTGGTTGAGATCTAAGAGCAGGATCCTGTCATGAAACGGAGATCACCTGAGAGCAGGTGGCTTTCATTTTGAACCCTTAGACATAACTTTTATAGCTCTGCTGTGCTTCAGGTGGGCTGGGACTCTAATGGTTTATCCTAAATTTTGGCAAGTAGGATATAAATGGGATCAGATGCCAGCCCAGCCTCTTTCCCACATCCTCCTGATAAAAAGCCTCTGGTCCCCAAGGAGGACACAGTAAGTGTAAGTGCCACAGTAAGTGGCAAAGTGAAACTCCTATTTCCACTTATCCTGGGCTGGCTCTGGAGCCCAGGTCCCACAATTTCTAGCCTTTCACGAATGTGGGTGAAAATAATGTGGATCCATGGGGTGGAGAAGACACCCTGGTTTTGCTCCCACCTTTCTTTGTTGGTGGTGGCAGCAAAGGGGAGAGGCCACTTCTCAGCTGGAGTGGTGCCCTCAGACCTTGCTCTGGCCTCAGTGCTGGGCTTTGATATCACAACAAGGCTGAGCCCTAGTCAGGGGTCCAGGGAGGGCTCCTGGTCACAGACTGCCAGGCAGGAGACAGGCACGAGTGAGCTCTGGCTCCAAGTGTTGATCTGGAGACTTGGCATCCTTAACTCAATTCCAGGTTTGACCTGTAAGGACAAAGAGACCACATGCCTGGCAGCGACTGTGCTCTGCCTCTGTGCCAGGCTGCCAGCAGGGGGCTTGTTCTTTTTTGCTTAGGGTTTTATTTTTAGGCAGAGACCAGAGACGTGACGGTACAGGGTGGCACAGGCAGGGCTTCACTCTCTAGAGCACAGACAGCATTTGAATATGTGATTTCACAAGAATTTGTCTTACCTGAAATGGCACAGATTAAGGCTTTTGGAGCAAATGCTTCTTAATTGTTCTGCTCTGTTATGAACAATGTTTTCCCTGACGGGCTGATCGTTGTTGTAATCATCGTCATCATCATTATTCCACTGCCTCATGCAGCCCTGGCACATGCAGATACCAACTTACCTGGTGTTATCTGCACCTAAGCTATAACACTCCTCCTCCCAACAAGTTCTCAATCCACAAAGCCAGACTGATGGCAGAAGGGGGCTGTTACCTACCTTTTAAAATTAAGTTAGAAAAAATAAACAGAGCCATTGCTGTTTTCCAAGGTCACCTGCAAGGTCACTGCAGTATCACTGCTCAATTAATTAGTTCAATTCCTGAAAATTTTACTCCAGTGCCTGTGGATCTATATCATCCTAAGGAGCACAACTGCTTCATTTTGTGCTATAGTTCAGGGGACATCCATTATTCAGAAATTAGATTTGCATCAGTTTGCTCCAAGTCTGGGCAATGTGTCTCCTTGGTGGCATGGCTACACACCAGCTGTTGTGGTTCAGCCCTTTCTGGATCTGCAAATCACTTGTTGATTTGCATTTCCCAAGCCCAGAGCAGTCACGTTTATTGGGTGATTGTCATCTACAGGAAGATTAGTTGAACAGGCCCTCTCAGAGATTGAATTCATGGGACTTTTCACTCAGCTTCTGGAAGGACATGTCAAAAAGGTTATGAGCAAATTTCCTGCTTGGAAAACCTGATGGGCAACCAATACCATGCAGTTCATTCTCATTAGTGATAGGAAAACACCACAGGTGTTAGCTGAATATTTCTGGTCTCTGCCTGAATAAGTAATATCCACAATGATACTGCGTCCCTCTTTTCTGGGACAAGCAATTTGATTTATTACCTGATAATTCAGACTATTCCTACAGTCACAATTCACGAGCCTCACAAAGAGCTGGATAAGTATTAAAACCATAAATGCATGATAGAGGAGGGTCCTCATGCAGGGTGTCTGTGGCACTGGGTTTTAATATGCTTTTGCTGTATAACAGCAGCTGCTCTTGTAAACTTACTCCCTAGTGACTACCCTGCTGACCATGAGGAAGTCCTGTCAGTCTGATGCTTTAATAACATTTCGCATTTTGGAAACTGAAGCATTTCAAAATTGTTATGTAAGTTTGATGTGTTTATGTCAGGAACACATACATAAAAAACTCGTAAGGTTCAACAAGGCCAAGTGCAAGGTGCTGCACTTCGGTCAGGGCAACCCCCTCTATCAGGCTGGGATAAGGAACAAATCGAGAGCAACCCTAATGAGAGGGACCTGGGGACACATATGGATGAAAAATTGGACATGGCCCAGCAATGTCCTCTTGCAGCCCAGAAAGCCAACTGCATCCTGGGCTGCATCACAGGCAGTGTAGCCAGGAGGTCAAGGCAGGTGATTCTCCCCATCTACTCTACTCTACTCTTGTAAGACCCCATTTAGAATACTGCATCCAGCTCTGTGGCCCCCAGCATAGAAAGGACATTGACTTAGAGTGAGTCCAGAGGGGACCACAAAGATGATTAAGGGCTGATATGCCTGTTGTTTGAAAACAAACTGAGAGAGTGGAGATGATTCATTGTGGGGAAGAGGAAGCTCCAGAGAGACTTTATCGAGGCCTTGAAATACTTGAAGAAAAAGGACTTATAAGAAGGATGAGGTCTCTCTAGTGACAGGACAATGGGCAACAGCTTCAAACTGAAAGAGGGTAGGTATAAATTAGATATAAGGAAGAAATTCTTTACTATGAGGGCAGTAAGGCACTAGAACAGGTTGCCCAGAGAAGCTGTGGATGCCCCATCCCTGGAAGTGTTCAAGGCCAGTTTGGACGGAGCTTTGAGCCACTTGGTTTAGGGGAAGGTGTCCCTGGCCATAGCAGGGACTAGATGTTCTTTAAAGACCCCTTTCAACCCAAACCTTTCTATGACTCTATAAATATAATAAGCTAACCAAAGAAATCTATTAGTTAGTCCCAAAACTACTTGCCCAGTGCCCAGGAGTGTGGCTGGGATTGATCTGAGGGCTCCCATGGAGGAGAAAAGGGATTCTTTGTGCTGGTGGGCTCTTGCAAAGCTCCCTGACCGCCATCACTTTGTCTTTCCTTGAGAGTTAATCTCTTTTATGAAATTTGACATTGAAATGCCTCTCTTATATAACAGATTATGGTTGTAATTAGCTACAGGATAAATAAGACTGTACTGAGTATTACACCAGACTTCTCCTTTATTCTGTCAGTGAAGCATTTTTTTCCCCTATTGCTTCTCCCAAATCATCATGAGACTTTTGTAAAGAGAATATTTGCACAAAAAGCTGTGGGCAATTGCTGTTGAAAAGAATCTTGTAGTTACTTAATACTGTGAAAGGGCAAAATGAAATGCTATTTAAATGTATTTTCATGCTAAATTAGAATAATGAAACTTCCTCCTAATGCTCTGGCAATGGAATGAGAGACAACTCACTTTACCCAGGTAAACTGTGCAGACTGCAGGAAGCTCCTCAAACACAAGGTATGGAGGTTATCAGTAGACTTATTTAATATTTTAGATGGCTCTTTGCTTTAAAAATAAAATAAAATAAAATTATTGTAGTCTGCTTCCCTTGAAAACTAGCTTTTAATATGTCACAAGACGCAGGAAAGAGGATTCTTGATGGGAGTCAGGGAAGCTCTTATCTCCCAGTGAACAGCAAGGCTGGTTACATGTTCAAGCACCCCAGGAGGAGCACTGGAGAGGGACTGTGTACAGCAAGGGGAAGTGATGTTCTCTGAAGATCATCGAGGAGACAGAAAAGACAAAATATTGTGATGCAGCATCCTCAGGCTCCTCCGGGGTACCAGCGTTGCTGGACTGTGGTCCCTGCCTGCTGCATCTCCCATCATCCCAGCTCCTAAAATCACCTGGAAATCACAAGCCTTTTGCCGTGAGTAGCTGCTGCAACCACCATCCTCTTGTATAAGCGATGTAATTTTCATCTCTTTTGAGAACGGGTTGTAAACAAACCCTTTCCACTGTGAAAAGCCATTAGTTCAGGCAATGCTATGGCTCTGAACAGAAAGTCCCAGCGCCGATATTTTCTCCGTGGCGTGTGCCCTTGTGCTTCCGGATTTCACAGCTCCGGAGCAGCGTGTGGCCGGGCTCGCCATATGTGCTGCGGTACCTGCACACGGAGCACACGGCTCTGCTGCCCCTCCTCTCTGCTCGGCCTGGAGGAGAGCTGGGGCAGCACTCCAGCCTCTATCTGTGCCTTGTTAATCACGAGCACGTTAAAACGAGACCTCAGTTCCTCCCTCTTGATCCCTACCAGCATCCACTCTCCTCAAGGTTAAGTTTGCTGATATTTCTTCTATCATTCACTCCCAAAACTTCCTTATCCTATTCCTGAAGAAAATAGCCGGGAGTTGCAAGAAGAGAAATAGAAAACCCTAACATGCCAGGAATAAGACAGGAGTGTCAGCATTTTCCAGCTCTGGTACAAATAACCACAGCAAGGGATGGGCAGCACAGCACCCCCAGCACAGACGTATCCCCCGGGCATGCATAGCCCACTATGAATGTTAACACTCACCTTCAGTGTGTGTGTGTATATTATATATTTGTGTATTATATATGGGTGTATATATATATATATAAAATGCGGTTTGCTGGTGGTTTTTGTATACATATGTCTATATTTATACATATATATGTATATACATATATACACACATATATACAAACATATATGTGTGTAAATGTACATGTATCTCTTCTCTCTCCTTTATGATGTCTAAAGAACTTCACTTCTCTTTACTGGACATTTCCAGCATTCCTCCTGCTGGGATCCCTGAACCTGAAGCCAGCCTTATTTCTCTACTGGGAGCCAAGAGCTGCCCTGATTCCCATTAAGAATTCTCTTTCCTCCATCTTGTGACACTTAAAAAGTTAGTTTTCAAATGAAGCAGGCTATAATAATTTAAAAAAAAAAAAAAGTAAAGGAAAAATATTATAAGAAATACATCTAATGATATATACAGAAACACACACAAATATGTAGAAAACCCCAGCCCAAACCACAACCTTGCACTATACGACGGAACCTCCCACCTGACTCAGCAATAAGCAGCTGTCCTGATTATCATTTCACAATTCAGAGCACCTAACCTCACGTCAGATGTATATTTTCCTGTCGTACAGCTCACCTGAGGCTACGTAAACCTCAGTGAGCTGCTGCTGCCTGTCTCAGCAATGGGGATATGACTTAATGATTCACTCCTCGCCTGGACCAACATGTCAGCACCTCCTGATCGTACGACTTGTTTAACCTCTTAGGAATAGGAGCTACTCTGACACCTGATGTGTCACATCAGCTATCAGGATGCAAGAGAGAGATCTGGCTGCCCCATCTCCATAAATCCTTGATCTCTGTAACAGGGCTGTCACTTCTCTCTGCAGAGACTGTAATTTCGGGTTTGCTTTGAGCTGGCTGCAGTACACCTTGGGTTTGATGTCTTCATCAGAAGTCGGAGTCTTTGTGCCAGCCCAGGATGGTGTTGTTATGACTGCTCACGATGATGTTGCAAAATGTCCAGCGAGGACTTCAAAGCCTTTGCAGTTGCTTTTTAATGAAGCTTTGTAGTGAGATATAAAGTAAACAAACATCATTAAATGTCTATGGAGACATGGAGAGTAGTTATCAGTGGTTGAGACCACCCCCTGAAGTCACACTATTGAGCAGGCCCAACTAGGATGGGGCAACCCCCAATCCTGCCCCACCCATTAGAAAACACTTTCTTTTAACCAAATTGACACCTCTACAGCAGCAAATTGGCCGTAAATCATAGCATTAAATCCTTGGGATCCATGCTGCTGCTCTGAATGCAGCAGTCAGCAAGGGCAACTCACTGCTGCCCATCCATCTCCACATCAGGGCATGCCATTCCTCCTGCTCTGCTGGAGAAAAAAAAAAATCCTGCAAAAATAGCCCAGCCTGGGAAAATCCCACTCTCCAAACTGGGGAATGCCATCTATTGCAAGAACTTTTTCCCCCCTCTTTTCACCCATCCAGTTTTTGTTTCCATGGAAACATGGCCAGTAAATCAGCTGGCCAGAGGCAGCCTGGGAGTGGAGAAACCCCTGGGTAGGTTGCCATACCTGAAAACTACAAGGGGTAATTTGCAACACATGGGCTTTTTGTTCCTTTGGGGCTCCCAATTCTCTCAAAATGTGTAAATGCAAATAAAAGATGAATAAGTTTCCTATACCTAATAACAAGCACACATTTAACAGCTAAAGGTTACCACCTGAAGCTGGGTGATGTTTTGGAGGGTCTCTGCTTCAAGTGTGGATTCTGGTGCACAACCTTGTCCCTTGAGCCAGGGGCAGGTTTGGGGAGTTTGGGGGTAAAAGTAGCACCAGGGTGGTCCCTGATTTGGCATGAGCCCATAGGGGCACTCAGAGATGTCTCCCAGGAGTGGGGATGCTGCCTGTGCCCCCTGGCTATGATGTGGGTGGCTGCCCCATGCTGGGACTCATCTGTCCCCAAAGCAGTGCAAAGGCATCCCATGTCTCCCATACCAGCACCATGCAGCCCAGTATTCAAGGACCAGTTCAATGAGACTATCCTATGAAGCTGGTGCCTTTCATGCCACATATTCTCGTGCATTGAGAGATCTATGTAGGAAGCGATGTAGGACATAAAAAAAATGTGTATTTACACAAACAACAGAAGAGATTGTAGCTTAAAAAGCTAAAAATTTTTAAATATTTTAAATCTTTTTATTGACAGAAAACTCTGGTAAATGAAGATATGGGCCAGCCTTGGAAGCCAGAAATTACTTCCCATCCTTCAGAGCACCCAGGCTCAACCAGATGTACCACCATTCCATGCCATCCCATTGCAGAAAAACAGCCTGACGTGATGCACATGTATGCAATGCCATCATTTTGGCCCATCAGCAAAGACACTCCCAAAAACATTTGCTCGGCACACCCTTTCCCCAGAATACATCATCTGGGATGGTCCCATGTTGGACACTCAGGCAAGCAAGGCTGGATGCATGTGGTTGCCGACCTTTCCGCTTGCTGTGTTTAATTCAGGAATCCAATTATATCATTTTTAAATCCCCAAATCTTGTGCTCTTTCTCCTGTGCACATCTCTTGCCCAGTCCTGATCGATATTTCCAAGCCTCTTACCAGGGAGCAAACCGCAACTGCGCTGCAGGATTTGCTCTCACGCTGCCAAAGCAAAGCTCTTCCCTGCTGATACCCACGAGCCTGCTGTGCTGGTCAGGAAAAAAAAAACCACCGAGGGGGTGGAGGGGTCTAGTCCACCTCTCTGTTGCTAGAAAATTAAAATTAAAAGCCAGATGTGTGTCTGAAGCCGGCAGTTCTGGTAGGCAGCGGCGTGTGCTCCCTCTGCCGTTGCGGCCGCAGCAGTGATGGACGGCGGACAGGGCTCTGCGTGCCAGGATGCACAAAGCAGGGAAGGCAAGCCCAGCCAAGAGCCTTGTTTTCCCCATTAAAGCAGCAGTTTTAATGGCTGATGAAGATGCTCTCTCCCTGGACGGTGGTGTGAGGCTGCAATGCTCCTGGAAAGTAGAAAGGCAAGCTGGAGAAAATGTCTGTAAGGGAGTTGTAGGGACAAAGGCGTGATACGGTGATTGCTCTGGAGCCCCTTAGTCATGTTAAATCTGCATTTCAGAGCAGTGCTCGAGGGTTCGATGAACGGATATTTGGAAGATGGCAGGATTGGTAGGTGCCTGCAAAGGGGGGAGATTTATTCTGGGAGGCTTTGCCGTGCACATTCTGGCTTGTATCAGCATTGCTGCTTGTCTTAGAGAGGCTGTAGCATCAGTGAGAAGTCAGACAGAGGAAGGTGGTGATTTTTATTCCCTGTAACTCCCCTGCAGCATCAGCCCAGCTGGTTCTGAGGGACTCTGCTCTCCCATGCAGGAGACTTAACACATCACCAAATATTGTTTGATTGGGGCAAATCAGTTACAAGCTCCAGGACATGTCTGGGATGGAGGCAGAAGCCTAAGCACAGCGCTGACCCTCTCATCACCTCCCAGGGCTCATCCCAGGGAGGTGCCTGTCCTGAAAGCAGGCAGACCCTGAGCACTGTCCATGCTATTTCGTGGCACAAGTGTCCAAGCCCACTGGCCAAAATACTGGGACATTTGTGGCAGGTAAAGTAGCTTGTTACTAATTTTATATATTAAAGGAAGCCTTTCCCATCACCAGATTCCCTGTGAACAGCAAACCACATCTTGTTCAGCTGTAAAACAAAAACTTAGGGCTCCTTAAAGTTGCTGTTTATGAAGTTCTAAGTTGACTTATGGCAAAAGTGTTGGTACAAGGAACACTAACAGGGATGAGGCAGTACAGTGTCTTTGGACATCCTGTGCCAGTGCCTCACCACCCTCACAGCAAAGAATTTCTTCCTATTATCTAATTTAAATCTCCCCTCTTTCAGTTTCAAGCCACTACCCCTCATTCTGTCACTACATGCCCTTATCAAAAGTCTCTCTCCAGCTCCCTTGTAGCCTCTTTATGTACTGGAAGGAGCTCTTAGGCCTCTGCAGAGTCTGCTCTTCTCCAGGCTGAACAACCCCAGCTCTCTCAGTCTGTCTCCGTAAGAGAGGTGCTCCAGCCCTTGGAGCATCTTTGTGAATTCCTCTGGACTTGCTCAGGCAAGTCCACCTCTTCCTTATACTTAGGGCCCCATAATAACTTGTACTACTGTTTATTGCACCCTACAAATATGTTCCATACCTTCCTTGTCTGGCATGTGGGGGGTTCATACCCTTCTTGTCTGGCATTTGGGGGGTTCCCCTGGGTCTTGACACCCAAAGTTTTCTGTGTGTAGCAGCAAAATGTGACATCACAGCAGAAATACCTCTAGTTATTGCTTAGTTGTGTGTATATAATGAGCTATTTATTATATCTTTATTTCAAAATGCCTTCATTTCAGGGCTGTGTCTTGCACCCAAAAGTGCTGATGGCCACTTCCGCTTCCCTAAGCAGGCTGTGGAAATTATATTTCTCCTTGCGGATGGGGTGATGAGGAGGACACACGTTCCTGCAAACCCTCCCCATGCCTTCAGCACCAATCCCATCAGAAAGGACCCAGAGGACAATGGCTGGGGACATACATGCATGTTTTCTCTAAGTGGGGAGGATGGCAAAATTGGCAAGGAGCCAGCAGGAAGTATTTGTAAACACTTTGTAAATGATCCAATTTTCCTGAGCATCTGTTCGTGACTCACTTGCCAGCTCCATGGATCCAATGCTGCTTGCTCAAATGGCAAAGGCTGGAAAAATCCCAGACTCTCTGTGACTTCGATCCCATCACTGAAGCAATTAATTCTCAACAACTAGGCTCTGACAATGTAAGCCCCTTAAAATAATAAAACTTGTTGTCACAAAGATGCCTGTGTTATTTTTGCATTGCTTCTCAGAACAATGTGCTCCAGCCCACAGACACTTTCAGCTGGCCTTTCCTCAGCATCCTTTGCTGTGGTGAGGGGATGCCTGCATTCTTCCAGGAAAGATGCTCACAGCAGTTTAAGTAGGTGCCTTTGCCACACTGGAGCTAGAACTAACTATGACTAAAACCTAGTTTTGTCCTAGTTAAGTCAACAGCAGTGAAAACAAGTGTTTTCCATAGGGGGTTAAACACTACAGCAAGCTTGACACAGTTTCTACGTCTTTGGATAAAGACTGAGCTCTAGAATTGGCAGCAGCCTGTCAAGATGAAATGACCTCATGTAATCTCTGATTTCTGTGCCCTGCTATGCCCTTTCCCATTGAAAGCTCTTCCAAAAAAACCCAAAAAACACAATAAAGGATTTCTTCTTAATAGACCTGGATTAAATCAGGAAGGAAAGGACAAGGACATCAGGCTCCACAGACCCAAGTGAGCAATGATGATCCAGTGGGATATTTAGGGCTGTGGTCCCAGCTACATCTTCATTTGCTTTATTTTTTTTCCCCTTTAGTTTGGCTTGGAATCACAGAACCAAAACTCCACTGTCAGAATGTATTGGGACCCTCTATGGTCAGCCTGGATCTGCAGGCCAGACAGTTCAACATGTGTTTGGAGTAGACAGAAGCAGATGCTCTTCTTCTTCATTCCATGCTAGTATATTCCCAAAGACTACAAGGTGTTTCCTACCATCACCTGGGAATTTCCCCTGGCAAATTCCTCATCACGGAAGGATGCAATGATGCTAGGGATGCCTTTCATTCCCACTTTTCTCTCACTCCATTAGATTAGTGCTTATGTGGGAAATGAGCTCAGACATTGCCCCAGGGTCAGCAGCACCATGCTTCTGCCAGCATTTGGACATCCAGGCTCTGCCATCACTGCCCATCAAGTCGTTCTTTCATATCCTAGACTGGGGTTTTCAGAGGTGATATTTTAAATTTTTTCCGAGGTGAAGATGACCCCATTCATGGCTTCTCATCTATTTGTCCTCATGCTAATAATTAGAGCAGAGAGAGGCCGGGGAGCATGCCTGGCATGCCCGCTGCCTGGGAAAGCAAAACTCTCCTGCCTCAGGGAGGGTTTCATCAGCCAAAGGAGAAATTGCTAAAAGAGGAAAAGAAGAAACAAAAAAAGAGCCAGCAGCCCTTAGATGGGCTGTGTCTGTCTCAAGGACAAAATGTCTCTCCCCACAGTTACTGATATGGAAAGGAACATCTTCATCAGAAAGAAACTACAGAAAAGGCATGGAGGGGAGGAATTGAGTAAACAATATAAGATCCTGTGCTAAAATCAGAAAGTGTTAGAGGTTCTGACTCCACTCTCATAGATCACCCTCATCAGGAGTTGTTTACCTGGACTTAACAGGATGATCTATTTAAACTGAGAGGGAAAATCTGTTCTTAACTGAATTACTCAGAAATCCCCATGAGTGTCTTTCCATGCAGGCTCATCCATACATGAATTCTGGAATTGAAAAGCCCATCCAGCCTTCAGCGTGCCCTTGATTCAGTGAACTTCATGGTTTTTGGGTTACTTTTTGGAGAGGTGGGCTCATCTTGGTGGGCTTCCTGCTTCAAGGATGTTCCAAGGGAATTAGTCACATCATCGCAATCTTGTTGCCTACACTATGCAGAGGTAGTGGGTTAATGAAACTGAGTTTGTGCTATTATTTTACTGGTTGCTCTTTCACTCTATCACCTCCCTTGTTTCTTGCTAGGAAAATGGATTTGAAAATACTTAACTGGTTGGCTACAGGCAACCTTATTGCCACAGAAGAGCAGTAGCGTGTCATTTCACCTGTGAAAAAACACAGGTCAAACTTTCTCATCCCCCAAAAAAGCCCGTTTCAGGCAACTCGCTACTGGCAGCTCATGGAGTGGGTGTAGTGGAACAAACCTTGACTCACAGCTGGGGATGGGCTTGCAGGAGAGAGGATGATCATTTCTTCAGACCTCTGCAGCTGGTGCCCAGGACTCCCACACCTGCCTGAGCAGGTAGAGCAACTATGTGAAAAAAAACGGCCAGGATTTCTGGTCCCTTGTCTTTTGTATGTCATAGCTGTGACAGTCACTGAGCCCACAAAATGCAGTTTCCAAAAAGCCACCAATGTGCTGGAGTGAAGAGGACCTCATGGTCACAGCTTACCTTGAACCAAGAGGGAACAGCTCTTCCTATTCCTAAAGGAATTTCTTAGCCAGGGTCCTCATACCATAAAGACCAAAGGAAAAGATCTGTGACAGAGATATTGTGCACTCATGCTGCCCTTCACTCCTGCTTCTGGACTTGGACCTTAGCCAAGAGCACAGAACAAAATAGAGGGGGGCATTAGAGGAGATTTTGGCCCATGTTGAGGATGGTGATTTGACATAGAATCATTGTATAGGTTGGGTCAGAAGGGACCTTTAAAGGTCATCGAGTCTAACCCTCTTGTAGTGAGCAGGGACATCTTCAATTAGATCAGATTGCTCAGACCCCCACCCAGCCTGACCTGGAATATTTCCAGAGATGAGACATCCACCACCTCTCTGGGCAACCTGTGCCAGTGTTCCACCACCCTCACGGTAAAAAATTTCTTGCTTTTATCTGGTCTGAATCTGGTTTTAGTTTAAAACCATTACCCCTTTTCCTATCACAAAAGACCCAGCTTAATAGTCTGTTCCCATTGTTCTTGTAAGTCCTCTTTAAGGACTGAAAGGCCTCTCTAAAGTCCACCCAGAGTCTTCTTTTCTCAAGGCTGAACAACCCCAACTCTGTCAGCCTTTCCTCATAGCAGAGATGCTCCAGCCCTCTAAGCAGTTTCTGTGGCGGCCTCCCCTGGACTCACTCTAATAGGTCTTTCCCTGAGGACCCCTGAGCTCAACACAGTAGTACAGGTAGGGTCTCATGAGAGCAGAGGGGCAGCATCACCCCTCTTGACAAGCCGGTCACGCTTCATACCCAGTCACACTTCATACCCAGTGAGTCCTGTGCATCTGCTGCCCTTCTTGGGAAAGCCTTTGTTCCCCCATATATAACTGCATCACAGCACAGGCGTACACAGCTCCTACTAAGAGTGCAAGACATTTCCTCCTCTGAAACCCTTACAAAGCCCAGGATAAAGCATAGGAACAGCAAGAAGCACGCAGGGACAGAAACCTTACAGAATGGGAGGGAGGACATCTGTTCCAGGTTGATCAGCACTGGAGTACCTGTGACATTGGCTCATTACTGCCAGGGGCCTTGGGTGGAGACGGTCAAAAGAGATGCAGTTTGGTCTGGCCTTCTCTGTCGAGGAGACAGGAGACAGGAGAGATAATTGATAAATATCACTGAAAGGGATGCAGACTGTGAGCAGCAGCACTAGGACACCTTGCTTGCATAGAAGGGTCATGCTGGGTGGTGTCAGGAAGAGGTGCTCCCTCTTTCCCTTCATTTCTCCTTCCTTTCATCCCTCTGTTCTTCCATTCATCCCTACCTCTATCCTTACTTCCATCCTCCCTTGAGTCTCTCCTTCTATTTTTCTCTCCCTCCATCTGTCCTTCCCTCTATCCTCTGTCTTTATCCCATACTCCGTCCTTCCGTCCCTCATCCCTCCATTCCTCCCTTCTTTCCTCCTCCGTCCCTCATCTCTCCATTCCTCCCTTCTTTCCTCCTTTCATTCTTCCTCCATCCTACCATCCCTCCCTCCACCCACCTTCGAGCCCTCCCAGCCCTCCTGGGCCTTTTCAAACAGGCTCCCCCATTCAGAGGGGATTTCTCCACGCCACGCCGATCAGGGGGATTAAAGAGCAATTAAACCTGATAAATTATCTGCCTGAAACATTTTTTCAAAGTGGCCACTGTGCTGGAGCAAAGTCCCTGTCGCTTCATTTCCCCTGTGAAGGGGGATCAGGGCAGATCAAACCCCGGCGACCCGCTGACCTCCGCCTGTGCCGGGGCTTGCAGCAGGGAGGGACCCGCGCCGGCACCGCGCTCCCCTCGCCACACCCCAGCGCAAGTGAAACCAGCCTCTCCGCCTCTTTTGGCAGGGTTTTCCACTTTGGAAAGCGTGAAGGATGTCTCCCGGGCTGAAGCAAGTAAAGCAGTAACGGGAACAGCCTGCCTCCTTTAAGGCTAAACAAACAGCCTTTGCCTTCAAAGCTCACAGAAATCGTTGTCCTAATTTCCCTCCAATTCGATATTCGGCATCTGCTTTTGTGAAGGCTCCAGCTGCCTCTTGCCTCAAACCCTTTCCAGCTTCTGCTAGGCAGCAGAAGCCAGACTAAGGGGCAATTTGGAGTGTCCCCAGCTTAAATAAAACCAAACCTACACCGGTCCTCCGGGATGCTCCAAAACGCACTGTGACTTCTAGTTGGGTGCTTTAAGCTAGTGCCTAGTCTCAGGCTGTTGTGTCAGTCCCTCTGCTCCCTCAGACAAGAATCCATAAAATTCCTGGGTTTATTTTCAGCCCTGTGCTACTGTTCAACTCAGCTGCCATCTAGACCCATCTCCTCTCAGCCCCAGTTGATTATCCGCTGCCTGGCCTCAGCTACAAGGGACCTCTGCCTGCTCCCACCACACAGGTTTATCAGGGAAAGGGGTTCAGCCCCATGAAGCTACTCCAGATTTTGAGTGCTGTAATAAGGAGCAGGATTCAGCCCCCAAGACAGATTTCAATAGGAAGGTTGAAGGTTATTCAACTGCATTCCTGGCCCTTGCGTTTAACTGGTTTTCTTTTCCACCCCTTAAATCCATTCATTAGAATCGGAAAAGATGCCAAAAAATCTAATGATGCCTAAGTGTCTTATATTATTGGATGTTAATGTGCCATGTTAATGGAATATAGCATCCACCCAAAAATTCATCAAAACAGTACAGCTCTGTGTGGGAGCACAGTGCTGTGTACAGCCTTGTAAACTGCTGGGAGGAGGGAAAGCAAGGACAAAAATATCTTCTGATAGATAAATTAATTGAAAATAACTGTGGGGTCAAGGATTAGGCTGCTATGAATATGCTTTTAAAGATGCTAAATATGTTAGGTTTTTACATTGCTGTGCAGCTGTATCCAGATTTTATGTCTTTGTTGGAGTACCCAATGTGGAAGTACTCTTGCCTTTCAAGTCCAGTTATTCAGAAAGCAGTTTTATTCAGAAAGCAGTTTGACAATAACTGGGGTGCTCAACACTTCAAACAACAAATCACCCCTTTTCTCAGGCCAGTCTGCTCTACCAACAGCCTTGGAGCTCAAGGTTCAAAATACACAAGTTTATAAACCCAGAATCAGTGCATGGAGAAGTTCTGTGAGGACCATATCCAGATAAAGAAGATGATCCTTGCTCTTTGAGCTGATGGACCGCTCAAAAAAATATCCTAAGATTCTCACTTGAATTAAAAGAAATCCAATTTGCTTTGTCTATATGCTTGCCTCTTCTGCCTTTGCTTTCCTTACATGGCCTAACAGATTAATTACCTGTCTGAAACATTCTTACAAAGGCAATACTATAATGCTAGGAAAAATCTCCAGAAATGTGACCCGGTTCTGATGGCATCATCCAGCCCTTGAGGGCAGATCAGCACTAACGTGACCTGTGTGCCCAGCAGTATGTGTCAATGCTGTGAACAATCACAGTCCCAGAGAGTTGTGAATAACCTATGAAAGGGTTGTCTGGCACTGGAACAGGCTGCCCAGGGAAGTGGTGAAGTCACCATCCCTGGTAGGATTTAAGACATGTAGATGTGGCACCGAGAGACATGGTTTAGTGGTGGACTTGGCAGTGCTGGGTTAGGGGTCAGACTCGATCACCTTAGAGATCTTTTCCAACATGAACAATTCTATGGTTCTACGATTCTATGGCCTTCAAGAATATGTTCACAGACAATGAGATTCCCCCCATCCTCTAGTATATCTCTGTGAGCTACTCAGAGCATTCTTCAGCCCAGAGGCATCTGAAAAGTCCTCATACCTTTGCAAGGACATAGGAGTCAATTGACTCTGCACTGCCCTTTGCACTCTCATCGGTTTTACTAAAAAAAATACCAACAAAACAGCATATATGGATTTACTCTGTCCCCATTTAGGAAAGACTTTGACCATCAGCTGTAGAAACTGGGAACCAGGGGTTTTGTGTCCTGGCATTACTTAATGAGGAGCCAGGAATGGAGCATGGAAGAGATGCCTGGTGGAGAAAGAGCACCCTGCTGAAGGAAACAGAAAGAAAAAGAGGAAGTAATTCACCCAAGAATATGAGGAATCCTGTTGCGAAATGGAGATGTTCTGAAACTCCTTGTCTCTTTCCTTTTCTGGCAGAGGTGAAAAATGCAAGACATCCATGTCCCGGATTTGTTTGACAGTGTTCACTGAGGGTGCACAGACATTTAGGGGACAAAATCACTTGAAAACAAATGCTCAGGGGTATTTGATGCTAGAGAGGTCCAGAGCATGCAACATCCCTTCCCACACAAGCCCATCCATTTCAGGTCATCCACTTCTTGCTCACCCCCTTCTGCCCAGGGTGCCTCTCCTTGTCCAAACAGCCACCATCCCAGCTGACACTTCAACATCCTGTTTCCAGCCAGGAAAACCCAACACTTGCTTTCTCATTTCTGTCCCCTGCACCCACATCTGATGGCTCTTCATCTTATTCATCTTCCTCTGCTGGAAACTTGTGCAGGTCCCTTCTTTCCCAACGCCCGTGCTCCTGGGCAGAGGCTTGCTGGATAACACAGCCACCATCACAATGCTCCTGCTATTAGGCATAATAAAGCTGTGAGATTATTACCCTCCTACTATAAGTGATTCATTAAATTGATTTCACAAGGAACTGCTATCCCCGCTCACAGCACCATCCAGAGCACGGTAGGAGTGTACGACGTTATTTACATTTGTTTGCCCATACCAAGGCTGACTGTACCCCCATAAATATTTATAGGAGCAGTGTGTATCTACAATACCCAGTCAATTCTCAGTGAGTTGTGTGTGCTAGGCTTTATGGTCTATCCTGTGGTTTTATATAAAACCAATGATGCAGAAAGGTGAAGGAAAAGGGAAAGACAAGTTCCCAGTCTGCATGAGCCACTGGTGTTTGCCTGAATGAGAGGAATTTACACCTCTGGGAAAAATCGCCCAGGACAGCACAGTTTGCAGATGCTGCACAGCACCTAAGTCCCTAAGTCAGGGGAGCTGTGACTCAGCTCAGACGGATTCAGGAACCACCTCTGCACGACCTAATGCAGCTCCAATGCCCGCGAGCAAAGCAGAGATGGATTTACTGTCCTCTAGCACTTGCGGCGGCAGGCGCAGTGCCAAGTGGCATCTCCAGTGAGCAGGGCTGGGTATTTGCTACCCAGGTTGCAGGGGGATATTTACTGAATGACACTAATAAAACCCCAAAACAAAGCAGGCTAATGTCAGTAATTCCCTCGAACAATTTAAATGCACATATTTTAGGAGAGGAGCAGCCTCCACACATCCATTCTCATACATGCTCTCTAAATACTGAGAACAATGCGCCCGCTGCACTTTGGAGAAGAAAGTGAGAATAGATTTGGGAGCTGCAAGTGCCAAGCAGAAACTGCAAAGCACTGGCTATGTGCTACCCAAATGTCACCGAGCCTTGGGACTGCGGGAAAGAGTAGGAGAGAAGGCGTGTGAGCATCCCCTCTGTACTGGCATGGAGGGACAAAGCTGTCTGCTCAGGGTCACGGCAGAAAGTGGCCACCTCACTAACATTTGCCTCGAAAGCTGCACACAGGAAACATTCCACATCTCGCCGTGCAGCCTCAGCAGGAAAGCCCCTGTATCTGCAGGATAAGCGGATGATGCTACTCTTGCAACCCTGAATGGGTCAGGCAGGCGTGGTCCCCTCTCCGTCCTCATCCCAGGAGAAAGCATGGCCGTGGCTTTCCTTCCAAATGTCCTTCCGGCGGAACGTCTCCTCAGGGCTGCAGGGAAATGTTACAGCACCTTAGCTGTGTGGCATCAGCCCAGGAGAAGGGGAAGTATCGCCACTAACACCTTTCTGTGCCATGGTGGGGATCACGTACTACCAGGTACTCCCTGAGCACAGGAGATGGACAGTCCAGGACCCAAATACCAGCTACAGCAAACAGCAATCCTCAAATCACTCTTGGGTTGTTTGTATTACTCTTAGAAGTGGAAAAGACACTTTCCGTTCCTCATGAAAGCAGAACTCCATCTGCCTTTTCTTGGTGCCCTGCAGAAACGGGCCCAGGCTCCTGCACAGGACAGGGCTGGGCACAGCCGCTGTTTGAGGCAGGTGAGGGGAGTGGCCTGTGCCCACCCAGAGGGGCAGGGGAAGTGGAAAGGGATCAGGAAGGCAGAGTGCACGCAGGGAGGATGCAGCCACCTTTGTTGGTGTTGACCCTGCAACCCCAGCTTCTGTCCATGCCTGAGTCCAGGCAGGGTGCCGCCTTTGTGGAGAGGTGAAGGGAAGTGCCCTCGCATCCCTCACGCTGACTTGCCTTCGCCAGGGACCTTAATTCAGCAAAAACCGCAGCCGTCACGGATGGATGCGGAGGAGGGAAAGGGAGGGTTGAGGGCGATTGCTTGCACGGTCCTATCCCTTTCCACCGCTGGGCCCAGCTTCCCACAAACAGGCGGCAGCAGCAGTCCCGGGAAGGGCGCACTGACTCCTTCTCCAAGCCCCAATGGGGAGCAGGGGTCCCCATACCCATCACTGTCTGCATCCCACGTCCCTCTTGTGTCCCACCGCCTGCCTGAGCTGGAGCTCTGGAGGGGCCACTTCCCTCGCTGTGATGTTTCCTGCTGTATGACACAGAAAATGTAGGGGTTTGGGCATTAAAAGAAGGGATTTTTCCTCTTTGCATCCACTCCCTTTGACAGCTGAAAGGTGCCTGTGTGGGACAGGAACTGCTTGGAGCCCAATGGCCTCCTCCCGTCCCGGCCCCCAGCATCGCCCCCTTCACCCACCCCCTCCACCTCCCTTCGGCAGCCCTTCTCCCAAGTTTGGGGAGGCTCCAGTGCCGCTTTCCCTGCGAGGTGGAAAGATAGCTCCTTTAATCTCACCCCTAACCCCGTGACCTTCGTCCCTTAAGGAGCTTTTCCCCTTCATGNAGCTATGACATGGAGAGATGCGCTTTTTTTTTTGGACAATAAAGGGGTAAGAATGGGGGGCCGGCTCCTTTTTGGTGTTTGTATTCGGCCGGGTCTGTTTGTTTAGATACTTTACATAAGACAGTAAACACCAGGAGAGTTAAAAGCTTTAATTAAAAAAAGTNCAAATTTACACAGTCACTTAGAGAAGCAGCCCCAGACAGACAAGATAAATACAGCCCGGGAATCCAAGAAAAGTAGAGGACAAAAAAATAAATATGGTGGTACCAACCTACAGAGCGCAACAGCTCAGCACCCGCAGCCCACCCAGTCCTGACACCCCGCCGATGGGCTGGAGATAGCACTCGACCCTGTTTGTCCCCTGTAAAAAATCCCTGCGAGGAAGGCGAGGGAGGTGACACCCTTGTCGCCGCCGCCCGGCACCCTGGCTTTGAAGT
>VXBA01004176.1:679750-714725 GCA_013399895.1 Serilophus lunatus
AGTGCTTTTGAAAAATTTCAGGCCAGAGATTGCAAGAATTCCAAGTAAAGTGGAAATAATGTGTGAAAGGAATGTAGCCCTGGGCAAGGGCTGCTCTTCCCCAGTTTTGGGAGCTGCAGCCTGCTTGGAGCTCAGCAGAGACAGGCCAGGCTGAGCCCTCAGCAGCACCTGCAGCATCAGATCCAGGAAAAATACAGGTGTTTGCAGTCCTGGGTGCCTTGGTACCTCTCCCATTGTGCCCTTTGCAGGGTTAATGCAGTGATGGCCGTGACAGCAAAGCCTTGCATGGATGAAAATGGAGAAGTTTCAATCAGACAAGTGAGAACTGGGGAAAAAGTGGTGTCATGGTACAAATCTGGGTGTAAAGTTTTCTGGGAGTAAACCCTTTCACTGTATTTGATGCCATAGAATTGTTTTCTTCCCTCCTCAGCATTAACAAGATATAGTTGTGCACCCCAGCTGTAAGGATCAGCTTTTCTTTTCCTGTCATTCCCCAAAACCAAGGTTTTTCCTGATGCTCAACCAGTCTCAGATAACCTCTCGCCAAGGTACATGCAAAGATAACCAGTGAGGAGCAGAATGCCAGTGTGTCACACTCTCACGTCCAGAATAAATTCCCTATAGTCCTGGAGCTGCCCACTCTCCAACAACTTTTTTCTTGCTATTTCTCCAATTTTAGGGGGCTTATAATTGTAACTACAAACCTCAGCCTGACTGTGGGCTGTTTTGCCTTTGCTGTATTTTACTGAACAGGAAAATCTGAGGAATATCTTGCCTAAAGGTGGAGAACAAACCGTGGCAGCCCTTGCCCGGGTTAATTTCTCTCCAGTTGCAGTTTTTCCTAATTCCTTCCCATGTTACCATCAGGCCAGCTTTGGCCGTGTTAGCAGAGAGGCGAGGAATGCCACGGACAGCACCTTTCATGTCACATCAGACAAATTAACCACCCACTTCAAAAGCTTACGGTGAGTCTCCATTCCTCAGTGCCTATAAAATGCCACTCGAATCTACAAACAGCGAGAGCTATTATTTATTTACTGAGTACAAAAATCTCCCATCTCCTCCTTTCAGACTAACCTCGTAGCCTGAACTTCCAGAAATCAATTTACATTTTTAAATTCCTTTATGAGTCCTTGGTATTCGAGAGCATTCTCTTTGCTCACAGGGATCTGACAGGCTTTGTTCCAAGGTATTTTTAATATTTAGAACATCGAAGAGATATTTAAAATATCAATTATCTTGTTTGGATAAGTAGCCATTAAACATGCAGAGTAGCTTGCTTGAACTGCAAGTCTGCAGGCTAAAAGCGCCTCACATTTTATATGACTTTCTTCATCCGTGCTTTTCAAATCATTTTACAAGTACTAATGAATAAAGTTTAACAATCTGGTGAAGGAGACAAGAACTGTTATCCTCTTTCCATGGCATAGAAATTGGGAGATATTTGTGTGTGATCTTGTTTTCGCTTGCTAGATGCCAAATGAGCTCAAGTGCCTTTGCACCTCTCCAGCATTATAAAAATTCATTAAATGCATTCAATACATACTTTAAAATCTGCCACAGTGAGACTCTCCATAAATGTGAATCAGATCCAACATCAAGTTCTGGCATCACTGTGACAGCCAGTTTGTGGTCACATTAATGGCACAAGTATTGACCTCAGACTCAGATTCTATCATATTTGGAAATAGCAGAAAAGGCCACAATTTTGACTTTAACAGCCTAGTTGGAATTTTCTTGATCTAGTGATTCTTCAAAATTTTATTTTCCATATTTCAGGTGCATTCAAACTGTGTGTTTTTATTCTCCTTATCTGATCTAAGTAATCAGAGCCTTGAAGCATTGCAAAAATGTTAAGATTGGGGAAAATATCCTCTAAGGACCATTCTTAGCATCTTTAACTGAAATGCTTCAGTCCAGCATCAGCAAACATCTGCACGTGAGCAAGAGGATGCACTTAAGCACTTACTGAATCAGTAAGAAAGACAATATGAGGAGAGGGGACCTGCCCTCCTTACCTGTAAGGTATGAATTTACCCTGCCCCAGGAAAATTCTTACCCAAACCCCAAAATAGCAGATTGAGTCAGAGTTTGAAGTGATTATCCAACTTTAAAGTGTTCATCATAGTGATGTCTTTTCTTTCTCAGAAGCACACGTATTTCTGTTGCTAATTGTAGCCCCAATTATTCTCTCTCATCCCATGAGGGAATAAACCAGCAAAGCAGTTGACCTACTAGTACATACACTCGGGAGGACCTTTCCCACACAGGGTCTCCTCTAGTTTGGGATTTGGAGGGGACACTCAGGTCCCCACAGGCGTTAACTGCTCTCTGGGGGTCTATTCTTGCAGAGCTCCAGCTGAGGGAGTTACATTCCATATGTCAGTAGGTGCAGGATTCGTCCCATGTGAAGGACAACTGTCACTTTATTAAATAGTGACATCAATGATCATCTGCCTGGCAGTAGCTGTGCCTTGGTTCACAGCTCTGCATTCAGAACCCAGAGCATCTTCTGATTGGAAAGACCCCTTCTTATAACCTCATCCCACACGGTTTTGCATGTGGTAATACATCCCAGGGAGACTATTAGACAAATAGGGTCTTAAAATCTTATCTCAGATCTTGCTCAAACACGACTTTTTTGTAATCATAAATGCTAAAAATACCTCTCACATGTTAAGAGTGATAACTAGAAGAAGGATTCAGGCTTGCCTGAAATTGCTGCAGTCCAGGCAATTCATAGTTAGTACATAACTCTCCTGACAAACAGCTCAGATGACAACATTCCTATAATTTTAGTTATATCTGATCACGTCGCCTGAGGAAAAAGGAAGGTGATACTGCAAACACACAGGGGCTGCATCCTAGTCTCTATCTCCCAGCCAATGCTCCAGATTCCCTTGGACCTCTCATTGAATTACTGCTGGCTAGTCAGTCCTGAGAAGGAATCTGCTAGACATGCTATGCACTCACCTGTGCATCACTAATTTTGTGAGCTGTGCAGTACCCACTTAACATGATGCTGGCAAATTAGAGCAGCCTAAAAATGCAGGCAGGTAATAGAAACAGGGTAGGCTCGAGCCTGTGTCTTCTATTCCTGGGAGGTTTGCAGGGCTGGCAGATGGGAAGCCAAGTACTTACACCATCGTCATTACTAGCATGGTGTCTCTTGTATGCCAGCTCCCCAGAGTGTGAACCAGATATTGTGGCTGTGCAAGGGACAAAAAGGCCAATGCATGATAAGGTGGGTGGAGAGAGGCCATGGGGCCGAGGAGGCACAGGGGTTTGTGCCTTACATCTTCAGGGGTCATCCTACCAAAGCTCACCTTCCTATGGAGTTGCTACACTGGCATCAGCCTGGGCCACCTCTTGGTTTGCTGACAGAGCCAATGTCCTTTGAGAGTTACCCAGTCTTCAGTTTGGCAGTCCCTCTGAACCTTACGGGCTATCCTAGGTATGAAAAAAACCTCAGCACAGCTGGCTCAGCTGGACAGGTTCTTGCCTTGTCCCTTTTGTCTCCAGGACAAGCATTTATCCCCATTAAACAAAAACCCATCATATGTCCACTTTTTTAGAATGACCACTCTCTAGCACAGAGTGAGCAGTGATACTCTCCATTTGCACTGCTAGCAGAGATACGAGGCTGCATTTGCTCTAAATATTCACTGAATTCCCAGGACTAATATTTTCAGGATGAATATTCTCATATGGTTTTGCAACTTCCTTTTTTTTTTTTTTTNACAGCAGTGTTTCCTAATGTGTAAATTTTCCTGTTTTTTCCCTATGCATAAACCTTAAACTCTATCAAAAACTAATTGTTTCATGTGTCTCAGACAAAGTGTAATCAACAGACAGGATGGTGGAGAAGTGTGAAATGACAGAGTGACATTCTATGCTTAAATAAGCAAACTACACCCAAATTGAACAATGGCTTGAAAATGTTTCCATAATAAGGGTGCATAAATTACCTCCATTACTTGGAAGGCTCTTACTTGCATCTTACCAGCCGCATTTCTAGTATTCACAAGAGCTGATACACACCGATCATGATAGACATGCCTCTGTTACAGTAATTATAAAATGCTTTGTGAAAATATCATTGTGTCTACAGAGCTACTGAAGTTGTACAGTCTCCTTGGTATTTGTTTATTGCCTCTGTGAATTTAAAAAATATAATTAAAAAGAGGAAGAAGAAGTACATTTGGAAAAAAGACAGACCACTTTTTGATATTTATTCTCTGTGAGGGGAAAAGAAAATATATTTCAGGTTGTGCCAACACATGATATGCACCAGCTGGATAATGTAAAGGGGGATGGTTCATTGAAAAAACATGAGCAGTAAATCCTGATCGGATGGAAACATTTTAAGGAGATATACACTGATGGTTTCCCATGTATGATCTCTATCACATATGCACATGTACATACATACAAGAAGGGCACAGCAGCAGAAAGGCTTTATGGTGAGAGGGACCAAAACCACCTAGAGCTGGGTGCTGGTGCTGGCTCTGTGCAGCCCCTCCAGATCCTGCAGAGGGTGAGAAAATTGCTCCTCTCTCTTGCTCCCCTCTCACAGTTTGAAAAGGAATTGCTAGTCAGTGCACAAGCGTCTTTTTCACTTTTGGGGTCCTGTAACTTGAAAATTAGTTTTATTTTTATTTTAGAGGAAAATCCTGTACAGTTCAACCAAAAATGGAGCCCTTGCAATTATTTGAGACTATAAATCTCATAATTTTGGTTTTTTTTCCACTCGAGTGTTTTTGTTTTAGTCAAATACATCTAGTAAGGTTAAACTATAAAAAGTCCATTTAAAATTCTCTTAGGACTACTGAAAATCTGGAAAATAAATGGAAAATAAAACACAGCAATAAAAGCGATATGATTTGCTTTTAATTCCATAGCTGGATTTATCATTACACCGAGCTAATATAAAGTATCTGACCTGAACATTTTGGTCCTTATTACAATCACTGGATGCATTAAAAAGATCATGTTAACTTTATTTTAATAGTATGAGAGTCTTGAATTATAAGTATTTTCAAAATTAAAATCAGTCAACATATGTAAAAGCCTCGAACAAATCTGAAATGCCTGAAAGGACTGTCCTGAATTAATTTTAACACACAGTGTAAGAGGAAAATCTACTTGTATCCTACTCCTTTTATTAGGAAAATGTATGTGGAGGAAGTTTGGAGAGAAATTGTCCACAAGCAGTGAAGTGCCAAGTGTGAAATAATAATAAATATACTCAATTTAAAAAAAAAATAGCCCAGTTTTAACAAGCCAACAGGGTATGAATGCATGAACTGTATTTCAAATTAACCATAGCAAGCCCTTCCACTTACCTGGAAAACCTGATCCGTATGCTAAGATTTTGTATGTTAATTTATACTGCAGAGTTCTTAACATCTGACATCGGCTGTAACATTACAAGTTGTGCTATGACTTTATTAAGGGATGATTTCCAAAGCCCTAAAGAATACTTATTATGTTGTAATATATATTTCTGAAGAGGATTAGGTCTTTGATGCTAAAACCTAGACGTTTTAAAAGCGAGTTTACTGAAATGAAAAAGATTACATACGTTCCTTTGTGTTGCATCAGGTAGAGCTTTTCCACCTTCATTTCAACTTCGTTTCACAAACCTCGGCGGTATCACGACCGAGAAATGCATTTAAAATCCCTCAGAGTTTCATTACCGAAATGGGATATTCCAGAAAAGGACCTGGGGCTTGTGCTGAACAACAAACTGAAGAGATAACAATGGGAAAAAAAAAAGGAAAAATACGAAAAAAAATCCAGAATACTTCCTGCAATGTGTTAATGTTAATATCAGACTAAGCAGAAGCTGGATTTCAAGGACTGTGTCTGGTTTTGGATGCCAGTCTTGAAAAAGGATTGAAAAAGTTGAAAGAAGAGCAAGAACAATGAAAAAGTTGAGAAAACTTGACCTGTGAGAAAAGACTGATGAAACTGGGTTTGTTTAATTTAGCAAAGACAGGACGGATAATGGTTTTCCAGGATGTAAAAGGTTGTTGCAGAGAAAAACACCATCAGTTGTTCTCCAGATCCACTGGGGGTAGAACAAGAAATAATCAGCTTAATTTGCAGAAAAAAAAATGTAGGTTAGATATTAGCTAAAATGTCAAACTATAAAGAGAGTTAAGCACTGGGAGAGGTTACCTGGGAGTATTGTAAAAAATCTGGCACTGGAGATTTTTGAGGCTGGGTTAGAGGAGCAGTGGGGGATGCTCCAGGTACAGGAGCTGCCTCGGGCATGGGACATAGCGTGTCCTTCAGGGTGCACCCAACACCACAGCACCACATTTGCAGAAATTGAACAATTTACCTTCATTGCAGGATAGTCTGGTCAGGTTGGGATTTTCAGACAAGGGCATTTTGTAATTTTGTTTGAAATAGCCCATTTGTCTGCTCCCAGCATCAGGAGAAAAACTTTTCTTTTGGCATTCTCCCCAGAAGTATTGACATTTCAGCTCTCAGGTCAGTCTCTATTTTAATACATATATATCTACACACAAACACACATATCTTTTAAGTAGGAAAATCGATTGATTACCTTCATTGAAGAGAATTTACACTATATATGTGCAAAAGCAAAAAGCTTCTTGTTTTTTCACTCCTTGCAATCCTTGCCAGCATCATCTCCAACACATGTTCCCCAGAGCCCAACAACCAAAGCAAGCATGCCTTTCCCTGTGGGATGGCTCATAAACCTCTTGGTCCTCAGCACCAAGGTGTACTGTATCCCCAAGGTCACTTCATGCTCCCAGATGTGTTGATAGTGGATATTGGTTGATATTGTGTTCCTCCTGCAGGGAAAATGCAATTTTTTGTTATTATGGAAAAATTATTTGCTCAAAAGGAAACTTTCTTAGACACCCATTTGAAATGGTCATGAGTACAAGCTCCTTTAGGAGGTATGGAGCCCTGAAAACTTCACCACACCTAGAGTTTTGCAGTAAAAGGGAGTGAAATCTTATTTTTTCTGTTATAAACTGAGGGAAAAGAATATGCAAAAAAATGTGAATCACACATGGACAACAGAAGTATTTATCCATGTACACCATGAAGGCATTAAGCACTGCTCTCAATGAAAGACTGTAAGAAATCAAGAATGAGACTTCCAGGTTAATTGTGACCCTGCAGACAGTAGTTATCATGATCTTCCCTCTCTGCTGTGATCCTGCTCACTCCCACACATGGGTTTGCACTGAGATCTGTATCCTGCCACATGCATCCCCATCCTCCCCTCTTGAGGGGAACAAAGCTGGTGAAGGGTCCAGAGCACAAGTTTTATGAAGAGCAGCTGAGGGAGCTGGGGGTGTTGAGCCTGAAGAAAAGGAGGCTCAGGGGGGAACCTTATCACTCTCTACAATTCTCTGAAAGGAGGCTGGAGCTGCATGGGGGTTGATCTCTCCTCCTGAGTAAGAAGCCATAGGACAAGGAGAAATAGCCTCAAGTTATGCCAGGAGAGGTTTAGATTGGATTTTAAGAAAAAAATCTTTGCTGAAAGGGTGGTCAAACTTTGGGACAGGCTGCCTGGGGAAGTGGTGGAAATGAAATGGGGCATGTGGGGATATGGTTTAGTGGTGGACTTGGCAGTGCTGGAGAAATGGTTTGACTCAGTGATCTTTAGAAGTTTTTTCCAACCTGAATCTCTCTATGATTCCATTTTTTCTGTAAGTCAGTGCAATGGGCACCAGACTCTGTGGGTGGCTGGAGCAGGAGTGCAAGGCCACAATGGAGGGATGCTCATGATCTTACAGCCCAATGGCTGGAACAGGAGATCCTTGGGAGAAAGGATCCTGGTCCTTCCACTGAATCTGTATTTTACATTAAATTATAACTGAGTTAAATGTGGAAAGGCTAGAAGCTGCTCTTCTCCTTTGCCAGGGACCAGGTTTGGTGAGGCTCCTTTCTGGGGAATGCAGGATGCTGTTTGCAGATCCAGCAATGCAGGGTTAGATTCTCACCCTATATTTTAACCAGTTTTCCAGTTGCAGGGACAAATGTCTTTGTCTACATCGGGGTTTCTGAAAACCTGTACAAACCTTAAATGTGTTTTAAATTTATGAGATGAAAGAAAAAAAGGAGGGGGTGATGTGAGTGGAGCACATTTGCACAGTAGTTCAACTTGAGAAGAAGTGTGTAAATCTGCACTCTTTTCATCCAGCTCTGTTCTTTTCTCAAAGAAAATCCCTAGTGAAATATTATTCAGAAAAGAGTCACTTTCAAATACGGGAAATGACAGTGCTTTTAAAGAGGCATCTACATGCCCCAAATCCAGGGAAATCTTAAAGATACAGCACGAATCTGTGCTCAGACACTGATGCCATCACACTTTCAGACGTGCAATAAAACTGCGCGTGATAGAAATATTTCTTGCCACTGTCTCTATGCCAAACAGACCCTTCCTGTATCCTCTCTGTTAAACCAAACACTTCTCTTACACAGTAAAAAAAAGAACGTAGGTCTTCAAGAACTGAGTTACACTGAAACAACCCCTCATAGGTGCTATTGGGAAGCAAGGGTGCTGTTTCACCTCACAGCCTGGTCATCTCAAGATGCACAACACTGTTGGGTCCCTTACCAGCACAAGCTAGCTTGTTTCTGTTGCAACATATTCAACCTCTACTCGTACCTTTAAATAGTGCTTTTCACAATTTCAGTTGACAAGGCTTATCAAAGGATGATTTCGGATACTAGGAAGGTTCTGGAAAGAAGCATTCCCATTTGCTCCAGTAGTAGAAAGGTCCTGTTCAGAAATGCACACCACTACTTTGTCTTTTTGGTCCCTGATGTTGCCAATACTTGCAAAATTTCTGCACCAGATGTTCCCCCGCTGTAGAGAGAACAAAGAGGTCTTATTGTGCTCCTTTCTTACTTATTATTTTTCCCCAGCAAATTCTTTCACAAAGTTAAAAAAGGCTCCTTTTACCCTCTGCAAAATTTGTATCAACTCCAGAAGACTCTTTCATAGACCTGGGCTCCCTGGCCTAGCTCCTCTTCCTGTCATCTACTTTCTGTGAAGCACATTCTCTCCACTTTCTTCCACCTTGACAAATATACACACATGCCACTGGAAAAAGAAAAAAACAAAACAAACAAAAACCTCCAACATCCCCAAAACCAAAACACTCAGGAAAATTCAAACAGGCAAAAGATTTCCCAGATTTTCAGTTGGGTTGGTACTGGACTTCCAAAAGTCCTTGTTTTCCATCCCTTTATTCTCAGCCTTTCCTGCCCTCAGCATCCCTCTATCCTAGGCTTGGCATGGTGCCTTTCCCATTCCCATTCTCACTTCCATCTTTTTCTTCTGCTTGTTGTTACCCAGAAGCTTCCACCCATCTCTCCATAGTAGCTCACAGGCTGATCAGCCACATGAGGAAAGGTTTGGCTGGGCCCAGCCGTGTGTTCAGCCTGTGGCTCTGCTGCCTCCTTCCTTCCATGGGCTGGAGGCAGAGCCAGTCCTACACTCGATGGGTGTCCACCAAGCCATGGCCTGGGTTTCAACCTCCCTTCCTTGGGGTATTTAATGCCATCTGACTTAGTACCCCAAAACAGTGGCTTCAGAGGAGACAGTGACGTGAAACTCAGCTCCAATATTTGTTTTTTACTTCTTCCTTCTCTTTTCTGCTCCTGTCTCCCAATGTGTATCTCAAATGGGTCCAGCAGCCTCGTGTTCCTGCGGCCAGTTTGCTGCATGTCCACTCGCTCACCAGATGCTGATGCTGTTGTGGACCACGAACATACCAACTTGATGTTGAAACAAGGAAGAAATGGTGAAAGACAGACCCAGCTTTGCCATCACACATTCCTGCTTGTGGGGATAAGCATCTTCTGGCGTGGACTCTGCGTCTGTATCACTCTGCCTTTTCATAACTCAATCCTGCCAGCCTCTGAACTACTTTTATTGCTCTCCTCTGAATAATTTTCAATCTGTCACTATCTTTCAGGTAATGTGGTGCCCATAATTAAATACTGCAGGCGCTACCGCACCAGAGCCATATGCAGACGGGCTATTACCTTCTTGCGCTGTGATGTCTTCAGCCCCAAATCAAATTGGCCTTTTTTTGCTGCCATATCTCAAGGCAAACTCATGTCTAATTTACTGCACACTATCATCTCTGGATCTCTTGCAGCATTACTGCTTCTCGGGCTTTTATCTCTGATTGAATATCTGGGGTTTAGATTATTTTTCCACAAATGTCGTAGCTTCTATTTTCTACGTTGAATCTCATTTTATTCTCCATTCATTTTTCCTGCCTTTTTGGATTCCTTTACATTATTTTGCTCTCATCTTTGGGATTTTCAAATCCACCTAGCTTAGTTTAGTTTGCATATTACATCCACTTTTCCTTTAAGATCACAGAAACTCCTGGTAAACGAGCTCCCCATTCAGCAAATCATTTCAGCACATGCTTATAACCTTTAGAAGTCAATTGTGCTCAGTTATGGGATGAAGCACGTGTTGGCATCCTCACTAGTTTGGTTGTAATAGAGAGAGCATGCTTCATGCTTGAAGTGCAGCAGGTGTCTGCAGTGAGGAGGGACAGGTGACATGGGGCAAAGGATGTGCTGAGTATCACTAGTGAAGCAAACCCATCACAGGCTGCCAAGCGCATCCACACATGCTCACCTGCACAGCCAGGGCTTGCATTAAGGTTTTGCCCTGTTGAGATGCCACCAGAGGCTCCCCCAGGTCAGCTCATTGCCATTCCTCTGTTCTTTCTGCTGAGACACGTTCGAAATCACGTCAATCTGAATTAATGTTGGGAGTAAGACGCTGGGTGACAGCAGTGACTGTTTTATTAAAATCCAAGGACCCAACTGAGCAGTCCTGAACTGTGCTCAGATGGATAATCCCACATATTTTGAGCATCAGACCTGTATTCACAAATATTCTATTTCTATAAAAAGGAATTCAGTGTTTGATGGTCAAAATTGACTTTGTATGAATCCGTGCTCTTTGTTTTCTTTGTTAACTTCTAAGTGCCCAATCCCTCCAAAGTTGATGGAAATATGCACTTTGCTTCCCAGCATCTTCAGATCTGGCTGCAAGGATTTATCTACCTGGAGAAAAATATCTAGAATATCTAGAGTGAAATTAAATCAGTCCCAACATCTGAAATACATTATTTCAGTAATCCTCCCAAAATAAAAAAAAAATATTTTCAGCAAAACTCCACTCAGCAGAGACAGCAATTATTTGGAACCAAAGCTTCATTTATTTGGGGATATTGTCCGCATAAGGAGGTGCTCCAGAGCAGCTATTTCTTAGTCTGCTCCCTTTCTTGGGGGGAGAGTGGAGGGAGTAGGGCAGTGTGGGGTGGTGGGTGGTAGCAGAATGGCTTATTTTGCCCAAATTCCATACACAGACAAGCTCAAACTGATGATTCTTCTATAATGTTCATTCTTTTACCGGAATTGGTACAGTAGTTCTGTTACTTTTACTAGCAAAACAAAACCAGCTTTCTTCTGGCATCATAACATTTTCATCCTAATTTTCCTATGGCTCTTTAGCTTTTCATTAACAAAAGAAAATTAAGTAGCAGTGCTTTAGGAAATTTGTTAGCTAATTCCTTTACTGGCGAAGAAATCCAGGTTAGACAGTTTCTATATGGCCACATTTTGGGGAATCAAATAGAATTTCCTTTTCTATTTTTCGTGTCCTTAAGAAATTCCAGTTCAGATCCTGTAGATAATTGAGTAAACAGATTTGTTGTAGGACTACTTGTGAAAAGCCAATTTTAAGTACTACACAAGAATATTTTGGGGAAAAAACCTTTGATGATGTGATGCTGGAGAAGGATGGCTGATGGCAACCCAGGTCCTCATAGGGAAACTTCCACCTCATTGCTCAGGTGACAACAATACAGACTCTGACCTCTCTGTCCACCCAGATGAACCCACTCAACCTCAGGTTTGAGGAGCAAATGCTTACAGAGAACAACTCGGCGTCAACACATACTTCACAAATAATTTGCAGAAAAGACCATGCAAGAGTCTTCAATAACTGATGTCTCAGAAACCTGTAACATCCTTGCAGACAGCCCATTACCAAAAAGCAGAAAAAAAATTAAATAGACACATTTTCTCACTGCTTTTACCTTTGCTTGCTTTTTCATTTTTTCTAAGTTTTCTGACCTTCCTGAAAAAATGGTCTCAATTTGTTTTATTCTTATTAAGAATAATTTTAAGAAAGTTCATTAGTCCAGCAATTTTTTAATTCACCCTTAATTTGATCCTCTTCAATTAATTAATGGGCCTACTCTCTCTCCAGCATGTCTTTTCACTTTGATATAGGCTTTAAAACCCTTTTAAAGTTCTTTGGTTACATCTAGATTCTTTTTCCCCCCCCCGTATCCTTATTATTTCCCCTGTAATCCCTAACTGAATTTCAGTATGCTTGTTTGATTCCTTCCTCTGCCCCCTCTTGCTTTCTAATTTTGACTACAGCTTTTTTTTCTTTCCTTTTTTTTTTTTTAATTAAAAAAATTAAAGCCTCAGATCTTTGCACAGTCCCTTATGAAGCCACATTGGCCGCTTCTTGTTCTCTCTGTTCTTCATTTTGAGAGGAGCAGGAGTCTCCTGCAGCTTAATTATGGTTTCTTGCAGGAGTCCCCCTGCTTCCCCTTGCACTGGTGACTGTACAGTATTCCTCCTCCTCCTTCCTCCTCCTCCTTCTCTGCAGACTTTTGTTAAACACAGTATGCACCTACCAGCTCCTACCAAGCTTTTAGATCTACCAGATTTCTCCCTCACTGATATATAAAAGTATCTGCCTAAGGATTTTTTATCCAGGCAGGCTTTTTCCTGTCCCTTGTCTTCTTTCTGGAATTAAATCCACTTCCAGAAGGACCAGGGGATGCTGCTCCTTTTGTTAGCTTCAGCATCCATTTTTCAAATTGTTTTCCAGCAATCGCAGCTACGAGGTCGGAATCGATCCATGACCAACATTCTGGCACATTTTATGTATTTCACCTGAATATAGCTGAAACTAGGGCCAGATCCTGGGCAGGGGGAAATCTCTGCAGCCTTTTACTCCCTTAGACCTGCTTTGTGCAGGCAGCAGATGTGGCTCAAAGTTCTTCAAGACTCTTGGGAGTGATTTCAAAGCCCTTCTAATTTTCCTGATAATATTGGCACTCCTGGGTGCTAGTTTCCTGGTAGCTTAATTTTTTTTTTTTCTCTATATATAAACCTGCAAGTGTTGATAGCTTGAGTTTCTGAGATCAACTCTCAGTCCTCATGAAGCTATCTTAATTAGAATGGGAGGGCTCTGTTAACTAAAAGTAGAAGAAATATTGATATTAAGGTGCTCTGAATTGTGCTCAGCCTAGCGAGTGTCTTGTAACTCCTTGTGAATGCTGAACTATAAGAAATTTTAGATAGAGTTGGGGAGGGTGACATTTTTCTCTTTTTCTTTTTTCCTCTATTTTTTCCTTTCTTCCTCATTTTCTTTTTTTTTTTCCTTTTCCTCCACTCTTTTTTTCTCCCTCATCATCTACTGTTGTGGCCTAAAATCTTTTGTTCTCTCATCTGTAAAATACCACATTCCCAGCCACCTTTTTCACAGCACGCCTTGAAACCCAGAAGATTTATATCTTCCTTTCCCCTTAAACCATGACACTTCCCCATCGCTACACCCACAAACGACGCCTTGCAGTCCTGTCATATTTGTTTACATCCTTTAGGGTTTAGGTCCTCGCTCTTTTTCTCTGCTGAGCCTTCGCCCCCCTGGTTTCCTTTGAGCTGCCTTTCATGCCAGCAGACCCTGGCTGGTTAATTGTCCATCCGGGATGGGTGAGGTTGAGCCGGGCTGAGACGCTTTTCCTCTTGTAGTGACAATTGTTTGGACTGTTCGCCACTTCACGCTCGGATGAGTTTTTCCCTCTCCGCTGCCCACACGGCCCTGGTTGGCCCTCCTGTGCCTCCTGGGCTCACACACATCCCAACACTGGGCTGTCTGGCTTCCCCATCGGGGAGACTTTTCCCCTGCCTCTGCAGCAGATTTTTTGCCATTTGGGGTTGGGATCTTTTACCATGTTCTGCCTGGGCTGGAGGTTTTGTCCCGGAGTCAGCGCTGTATGGGCTGCTCCAGTATTGATTCCCAGTCCTTCTGGACTTTTATTTTATTTCATTCAATGTTGGCACCATATGGCAACTATGGCAACAGAATATATAAACCCATTCAGTTTCTGACTATGGGCTGACCTGTTAAAGGGCTCTGTGCTCTGTCTGGAGGAAAAAAAGTGATTCCTATAGGACACAGTGGTAGAGAAGTTCAAATAACACTTCACTGTCTTTACAATTCCCCTTTTCTGAGAAAATAAAAAGGAACGTAAATATATTTGACAGAGTTTCACAGTGCAAACATGATGTTGAAAGAGTAACAGGTTAGTTTGAATTAATAATACAATTATAGTATATATATAAAATCACTGTGCTGAAGGCCCATGAGCAACATATTTGTGTTTAATTTTGTTTCATTTTATTTGCAAAGAAAGCTGTAAGCCACTGCATCTCAGGAAGCCAGCTGCTACTAAATCAGCTGGCTAATAAAGGGCAGAAATAAATGTCTGAGGGAAATACTTAAAAGCATCCCAGTGACTTAGGGACATGTGTCAGTTGGGACACATCATTTATTTAGGCATTTTCAGAAATTGCAAGTGGAGCACGCACTTGCTCACATGAGTAGTTTTACTTGTGCACTGCCTTTGAATTCAGGCTAAGGTTACTCATGTGCATAACTCTCCTCAGGACTGGGCCCTACGGCTGTTTTTTCCCCCTGAAAAGATACTGAGGGAACTAATTTTTCTGATGATTAATCTCAAACGCTGCACCTGCAGTGCCTGCTTTCACTTGAATGAGAAGAGATTGATTTATCTAGCTATCTTTCTGTCTGTCTCATTATCCATCTCCCGTAGCATCACAGTACCTCAGAAAACGATGACGAACTTATCTTCCCAACAGCCATATGGGGCAGGACAGTATTATCTCCACTTGCCAGATGGGGAGATCAAGGTAAGAATCAGCAAAGTGACATGCCTGAGGTCATGTAACAAGTTAGTGTCAGAACCAGGCAGCGCAAAGAGCTTTCTGGACTCTCAGAACCCACGCCGTAATTCCAGCGCCATCCGATTCATTCTGAGATCCTCTGCAAAGGATTAATGCATCCTGCTGCTCAAACCCGAGCTCCAGCTTGTGGAGGAGCAAAACCTTGCTGTGGTCCAGCATCAACAGATTTCCTGCACTGCTAGTTGAGCGTAGAGCTACAAAACACATGCCCTGGCAAGGGAGCTGCAAGGAGCTGGAAGAAAAGAGCCGATTTTCTTATGCTTTAAGAATAAGAAAAGCAACATTATCAAAGCTAGGATAAAAAGTACACATCTGAGGTTCCCACTGCCATCCCTGAGGTGTGGCACTCTGGTTATACAGGAGCATCAGAGGGGAGTGTGAGCACTTGTGGCTCCTCCTTGAGGGGAGCCCAGCTACGAGTGTGGCATGGGCAGAGCAGGGTAGGAGTTTCCTTTGGAGGGATGAATAAGGGAGAGCCCAGCTAAGAAAAGGATGCTGGTGGACCACTGGGTGTTCCTAACACTTGGCTCAATGGCAGCCCCAGCCTGCCACGCAGGGAGCCGGAGAAAAGTGTTCAGTGACAGTGTGTCTGGTGGCTGGAAAGCAATACAGACCTAGTCATGCTGTGCTGAAAGGCCTTGTGGTAACCTGCCTTGACACAAGGTTTTTGCATTAATATTTCAATGTCCTTATCAGGACTGAGGGCCTTTCCCACAGACAGGCAATCCCATCCATCTTTCCAGGTGAACCAACAGAAAGCATCTCCAGGACGAGGGACACCTACCCAAACGTGGTACACCCGGGGGAACCCGTATTTCTTGCCTGACTCCAAATCACAGCTTGAATCCAGGCTCCTCATAGTACCTAGGGGTGACTCAGACCCTGATCATCCCTGCTGCTTCCCATCCTGCTTATCCAGCCCCACACAGCTGGATGCAGATCTGACCTGCTCCAAATAGGACCTGGCTTCACGGTGTTCTCACCAGGAGTATGCCATGAGACAAGTCATCTGGCAAACTCAGGTATCTCGTGGTCAGAGGAGGGAACATTTTTTCAGCTATTGGTGAAGGTAGACACCAGCCAGAGCACTGACCCTGGAGCAGGGGCACTGAACTTTCAGGTTTGTTGAGATGAAACCCTAAAGCAAAAGGGCAGAGGGCATTAATTAAATCCCAAATGCACCGGGTTTAATTAACTTCTGTGCCGTCCCAGTGCCCAGTAGCATCTCTTACCCCCAGTACCAGGAGGAGCACAGTGCCGTGCCCATCAGCTGATGGCAGTGGCACTGTGAGGCCTGGGCATGACCTGGCCAGGTGCCAATGTGTTTGCTGGGGACGGCAGAGCCCCCAGCATAGCTGGCTTAATTCTCTTGCCCCAGCCCCAGCCAGCTCCCACAGGATATCCCCGCTGAAGGCACTGCGGGTTAACTTTTCCGGTCATGTCAGCTCCATTGCTTTCAACAGGGCTACAAGCACGGAGAACCTCACCTTTCTTTTTTCTTAATGTGTGTCTTAATGTGCAGTCGATGGGGCTAGTTATCTTGTCAGGGGCCTGGGGTGAGCGGGGGCTGATGGGCGATGGCAGCCAGCAATAGTTCTTTGCACGCCGCTTTGTAGTGTGCACCCAAGTATTACAAGCCTGGGTCCAACACAAATAAATAATTAAGTGCATTTCCCGGGGCAAGAAAATGAAGACTTGGAGCTGTGGCAAGAATGAATAAGTACGAGACCTCTAGACCTGCAGTGCACACACGCAGCGTGTGACTGACAGTGGGTTTCTCGCAGCCATCACATCAAAGGCTCCAGAAAACTGCTGTGCGGGGTTTTGCTGAGAGGAGAGGCTCTGGAACTGCCAGAGGGGGGGACCCAGCATGCCAGGCAGGGGCAATCTGCGGTACTCGGGATTTTGAGCAAGCCCAGGCAAATTTGTTGTTCTTCAGGTGGCACCATCAATTTTAGCACAGTGGTCTCTGAGTGAAGGGGGGGATAAAGGCTTTCCACTCCCCAGCCTTGCAGGTGGAGGGTGGGCAGCATGTGAACCCCCAGATGATTTCAAGGGAAAACTGAGTGTCCCCACTGGGCTCCTGGCTCCCTCCCGCCCCCCACCCCAGCCCACTTGCTCTTCCTGTCCCACTTCTGTCAGGACTCAGGGCATCTTTATCTCCTCGGAAACATTGGTAAGAGACTTAAGAAAGGAAGGAGCTCTAATGCTCAGCACTAAAGCTGCTCCCATCATGTAGCCTGCCATGCAGGGGATGCCTGGAACTGCTGGGAAAATGAGTCAGCATAAAAGGCATCATTTTCTGGACCACACCTGGGATGCCTCCTAAATGTATTTCCAATATATAAAACAGCGTGGGGATGGCTGGACACGGGCAGCAAGAACACTTTACATACGCCTGTGTGCTCTGCTTTCTGCTACAGAGGGAAAGGGACAAAATTAGGCTCCCCAAATCTTCATCTGTTTCCCCAACCAGACATTTTGGGGACAACTGAAGTCTCTATAGGGGTCTCTCTACTTCGGTTCATGTCACCTTTGGAGTGATGGCTGCATGTTTTGGCAGGTTGACACAGCACAAAAGGCTCCCAAGGCACCACTCAGGTCTGCACATTCACCACCAGTTCCATCACAGGCCGTTGTAAAACAGACATCTTTTATCACTGTTTGAGCTCGCATTTTGTTCTTATCTTTTTCAATAAACTGAGTTTTTCCTCTTTCCTCCCTGTAAGTTCGTTTAAACTTACCTTTTATTTAATTTCCTTGGGGGATAATGGTTTCTGTTTGATTTTGTAAGTAATTTTTCTCACCTTTGAGGGAAAAAACGTGCAGCTCAATGTTTCCTGCATCCTGCACCAGTTGCTATAATACCACCTGCACTACTGTCATGGTTGTTTGGGGAAGGGACAGGCAACACTTTCTTAGTTTTGAACAACTTTGCTAGTGCCAGTTTTTTCTCTGAAAAATTCCTTTCAAAGTTCATTCTTGAAAAACACCAATAACAGTACATAGTTTTCCTTGGTACACTTACAGCTCCTCTCTGCTCCTGTGCTCAACTACTGGTTTGTGTCTTCCTCCTTCAAATTCCTGGTATTCTGAGTGCCTCATGCAGTCCTGCCCCAACTCCTTGTCCTACTATTACTTTTCTCTCTCTTTATTCTTCTCGTATTTCCTCACTCTTTGGGATTTATTCAGCTTTCTTTACTGCCTCAGAATTTCCCTTCTTTTCTACAGCCTGACTTCTCCCTAGACTCTTTGCTTTTTCCTGTGATTTTGGAGCCTTTTGGAGCCTTCCCTGGCACCAGCACTCATCAGGACACAACTGACTCAGAGGAGACAGCAGCAGAATCTTCATTTGCAAAAAGGGCAGGAAGCAAACTCGAGCCCTCTAGATATACATGAATCCTGGAGTACATATTACTGAATGGGTTGTGTAGTGTAAAATTGTGCCCAGGCTTCGCCTTAGTTATTTCTCTGCTCTTTGCCTTAATTTAAAAGACTTCATATGGTGAAGAACGTTAATTTTTCTCAGGGATTATACTTTAATAATATTTTTATAATTGTCTTTCCAATCATGACCTGGAGCAGATTTCTTGGAGGTAACTATCTCAGAAAAAAACAAGTCTGGAACCTGTTAGTGAAAAGGCTACTTCAAAACCATTTTGTTAGAGTGAACATTGGATCCTGTTGCTATGACACATGGACCACACTGTGCAGGAACATGGTTCAGGCTCCAGGTTTGCTAGACCAGAGACCTGCAGGTGAGGCCCCTGTTTTGGGATGAAGTTGAGGTGATACAGGCAGGATTAGAAACTAGAAGATACCCACAACATGATGTACACAGATCTCTGCTCACTCTCTCTTTTCCCACACGGGCTAATCCATGCCACAAACTCCAGAAGACTTGGTCTGAATGACCATGATTCCAACCCATCCCTTGCATCCTTAGCTGCATGAAAGAGAGGTGGATCTTTGCCAGTCACTCCTATCCTGCTCTCCCTCAGTTTATTCAAGTTTTGGCCAATAAAAGTTGCTCTTTCTGACATGTTTATCCAAAGAGACTGGTATCTTGTTTGAAATAAAGGGTTATGCCTGTTTATCCCCTGGAGTAAGGAAACTGAGCTGGAGGAAACTCACCCATGCAGAGTCAAAGAGCAGTGGCCAGACTGAAACTGGGATCTTCAGGCTAAAAGTGAGGCTGACAACCTTCCCCAAATGTACATACACAAATCAATTTTTGTCCTGGAGGGAATGGAAAGCATTTGTCTGGATGATTTGTATTAAATACTTCAAAAAACATGTTTAACTTATAGTAGGACAAGTGTAAGAGTGGGAAGCTGATAAGGCTAAATGCAAGTAAGAAATTGAAGAAATAGAAATTTTTTTGTATGATTATAAAGTTATTTTTCCTGTCAGAATAACACAGAAGATGATATCAACCAGTGAGAAGGGATCTCATAGATTTATACACTTGTAAGTAGCTTGCATCTACATGGAACATTAGATATATTTCCTTGAAAAGTTTATATCTGGGACTATTGTATTTAAGCACTGAGAAAGCAATTAGGGTTGTATAGGCAGAAATTATCCCTAGCTAAATACTAGTGCTGGACAGTGGTACAACAATTTAACGTGTCCATCAACATCAATTAGTCTAGGCTGTAGGTACAAGGATGCAGAAGCTTGGTGCTTCCATTGTCAAGCACATCTGTCTGACACCATTCAACTCACAGCTTCTCTTTGTGGAATGATCCATGAAGCTAGAAATATCTCTGTGGACAAGCTTTTTCTGATCTGAATGATCTTGAGTTTGCTACAGAAGAATCAAAAGAGCTGACTGTTGAGAGGGAGATTGTGACTCCAGGTCTCAGAGGCACAAAAAGCAGAACTAAAGTTGAAAAATTCCACTTTTATTGATTTCTGAAGTATTATGTCCACCACAGAGCTTGGAGCCATGCTATCCTGGAGCAGAGCTGGAGGGACTTTTTCTTCACAAAACTACAGGTTTTTTTCAGATATTTCTCCTCTGTAGGAGGGAGAAATTGGAAATACACTAAAAAGAGAAAACTTAACCCGTGTATTCTAGGTACAATTCATTCATCATCCAAGATGTAATTCTGAACAAGAGCTGCTAGAGAGGGGATCTGGTGCTAAAAAGACTATTCCTAGGTCTGGGCACTTTCAGACACATAAAAACATGTTCATGCTGGTATGGACAATGTCCATACAGCGTCAGTGGAAAAAAAAAATCTATTTTGCCCTTAACATCTGCAAAAAAGCTCATAATATTAGAAGATTGGCCTTAATTAGTTAATAAATGTTGATACAGAGAACTCAGTTTTTTAAGTGTTTCTATACAACTTAGCTTTTCCAAGAATCATCCATTCTCAAAAAGTCTAACATAATTCCTACAGTCTGTTTGAAGCACCTCCTAGAATTGCCTTCAGTAAATAGAGAACAAGGAAAAAGGCTTTCGAAACAGGAAAGCTTAGGTTTTTTGAGGTGTGTTTTAAATGGAGTCTGTGTGTCCCACTGAAATCAATGCATTTCTGCTATCTGGATTTATGGAAGTCAAATTTAAATCATGGCAAAGAGTAACACTCCTGTTAAAGAAACTGTTGTAGACAGAAGCATTTGGACAAATAGTAAGAAAAAACTCTTTCTTGTCATCAATCAAGATGTTGGGTTCACTTCTCCTTTGGGAGCACTAAGAGTAAGTTTGGTCAACTACCTGAAATTTTCCTTGTAAAAAATAAATCCCACCAAGAAGAGAATGGAGCACTTAGGAGAGTGCTATGAATGTCACAACACATGCCAGATTTCCTCCCAGTGTCTGTGGAACTGGAAGAGAGTATACACTACTTCAGAAGTGCTCTGGATACCTTCTGGAGATATCTGTGCATCAATATTCCCATAAACCTTAACCAAACAGAACCTTTCTTACAAAGCTGTGGCTTATACAGAATCTAAAAAGCCTGAAAGCATTGCTGTAAATGGCAACTCATCATGAGAATTTGAAGAGCATCTCAGAATGGCTCTGGTGGCTCTAGACCACATTGGTGTATGCAATGCTCTAGCTGCACACAAACTGTATCCCAAGAACTACCAAACTTTAGCTAGATGATTTTCTTCCTGGAGTTCAGTGAATAAATGACCAGAAGGACAGGTCTACCATGATATCATACAATCACTCCTCCCTTACAGTTTTCAACAACTGGATGTGGCTGGAAAACAACCCAGGTTGGATGGGGCTTCAAACAACCTTGTCTAGTGGAAAGTGTACTTACGTATGTCAGGGAGGTTGGAACTGGATGATCTTTGAGGCCCTGTCCAACCCAAGCCTTTCTATGGTTCTATGGTAATTCCCCCTGTGTATTTCATGTGCACAGTCAAGGCAAGGTCTTTATCTCTATGGGGCAGGTGCCTGTACTGTCTATGCAGACACCAACTTACTGCTGAGAGCCTGCTAAGGAAGTGTAACCTACCTGCCTTCCTGAATGCAGCCATGGCAAATCAGCTTCCTGTCAAGTTAAACTAATATGATATTAAAAACAATTGCCATATAGAACAGAAATCCAAAGCTGTGAAGTATAAAAGAGGCTTTCAAGCAGACTTTCCTTGAATTGTGGCAGTTTAAGTCTTGTTGCCATTGCTGAAGTGCATCAGAAAATCATATGAAGAGCTCAAAGATTAAGAATCTCTGTTTTCATCTGGATACAAAGGTGAAGGGTCAGATAGCTGGCCTCACTATTTGTGTTTTGTCTTTTTATCGTCATCTTCAAATGAATCAAGGAGCTGTTAATTTAGTTCCATGAGACCAGTGCTTTCTTAGACAAATCTAGAGTTGTTTACAGGCTTTTCAGGAGAGATGGAAGACTCTTCCTGAAGAGAAACAGCCAGAGATGGCGATAATCTTTCTTATTTCTATCACAGCATTATTTCTGGAAACCCCTGAAATCAGGCAGCCCATGACATTAAGTTTTACACCAATATGTAATACAATACATAAGCTCCATCCTTACTATCTGAAGAAAGAAAATAGGTGGATCAAATAAACAGATCGGGCTGAAGGATGGAGGAATGTCTCCCACCATGGCGACTTTGCAAAGTCAGTGAGAGGGGAGTGGCTGCTCATGCTTACAGTGTATCCCATCTGGAGTCCCAAATTCTGGCTCCAACTAAGGAAAGAGCAGCTCTCTCTTATTCTAAATGTGATACTCCAAGGCTCTCTGCCAGTGCTTTTAAAACCCTCCACAGTGCAGTAGTTATGTGCAGAATGAAAGAGGGTGACAAAATCCCTGTTGAGGAGAAGCAGAGTTAGCCTAAAAAGGCTTCTCTGCTGGGACAAGATTCCACCTTACAGGTTCTTTGTAGGAAAGAGCTGCAGGCAAATAGATCATCACCTTCTGAACCTGGAGGACAGCAAGCTGGGTTTTCTGAGACCTTAAGGATTCACTGTACAGGAGAAGCACAAACACGGGGAAAATATAAGGGTCACTCATTCCAGAAAGGTGAGACAATCTGAACACAGGAACTTCCCTGTGCACCATGCTATGCTAATGTATCAGAAAGCCTCACAACCACAGCCTTCCCAGTTCACATCTTTCCCAAGTATTGTCACTGCTCTCAAGTGTCCCCAGCATAAGGGTGGCTCAGCCCAGAAGGACCTTGGCTGTCATCCTTCCATGTGCAACCTTGAAAATTCTGTCTGTGTTCAGCATCACCAGATTACTTCTCAGCCTAATTTAAGCATTGACTAGAACCCTGACATTCATCATATGAAAAGTTCAGAGATGCCACTAGTCACCCTGGAGAGTGAGCAGAACTGGGGAAGCTCTGTCTGATGGGAATGAAGGTCAGCAACCCATGTTATCTCTGATCACCCACTGTGCTGCAGTCCTCGTCTCAGCTCAGCCAGTGTAATTGAGAACTTTGAAAACTAGGGAGAAATCTGGACTCTGGTGTAGCATGCCATAGAGAGGCTTTCAATGTGTAGCCTAATGCAGAAATACAACGATAATTGTAACAACTAATAATAAAAGCAATATATGTCTGCAACCCAGTACCTATGATTGGTTAAGTTATGTGGTGCAGCAAATCAGAAGTTGGACAAGGAATTAGAATATGTGACTTCTAGTCTGGTTTCTGCCTAATTTTCTCTCTACTCCTTGTTATTTTAAGTTGTGGGTAAATATTCACACTGGTAAAGTGTTTTGGCATGTTCAGGTTGCTCTGAGGAAGAGCAGTCAAAGGCTGTATGAAAGAGGGCTCAGGCTAAAAAACTCCAAATACCTTCAAATTCCTTTTATGACCTTGCCTGATCATGTAAAATTAAGTCTTTGAAAGTCAAAGCAAATTTATTCTGAGAAAACCAACCTCACAAATTCTACTCCCTGGGATTCAGGCATCTTACCCTTCTCCCAGGCTGTGCCATCCCCAGGTGACCACAAATCCCTCTGTTTCCATGTGTGTGTAAGGCACAGCCAGGAAGGCTCTGGGAGATACAGAGCCACACTTAAGGAAAAGCCCATCCAGGTATGTGAGTGTTAAACTACAAGCACAGTGTTGGGGTTTAATTATGCATGGAAAGGTACTTTAGGAAAGCCAGGAGGGTGGGAGCTGAGGGCTGGCTCCACTGCCTGCACTGGGATTAAACTCAAGGAGCTGGAAGGAAGGAAGACATTTGAAACCATACGACCTACCAAACCTAGACAGTTCAGTTCTATATTGTGAAATTCAGTGGTAGTGGGGGAATTATGAGGGAAGGACACATATGAAGCATACTGATAACCAAAGCCACAGAGCAGGCACAGCTACAGCTCCCTGCTGTCTTCAGCCTTAAAGGCACAAGGCACCTGGAGCCTTATGCAGGGTGTTTGGGTGCTCCCTTGGCATCCATCAATCAAAAATTTCACAGATTAGAAATGACACTGATTCTTCTTCTTCTTCCAGAAAATTTAGGAGTGTCTAGCTCGATGAAATGGAATATATTTTGCAGTTCACTTTGTGTGTTGCAATGGGCAGAGCAGCAGGCTGGAGGCACAACCACTCTCTCCTGCTTCTGCAGCTGAGCATGGCAGAAACCCCCTAACTCAGATAAATGCAATGGGGAAGTATTCATTAGTCATCATATAGCTTTCCCAAGGAAAGAAGTTGAGTTGGTATCAATAAGCAGGGATTTAATCACTCTTTTGTGCCCCAGATAACACTTTCTAATAATTTACCATCCTCATGCAGGCCAGGAGATATGACCATATGTTTAACACCAGGTCATGTGAAGGCAAAAGTGTCTAACCTCTGCCCATTCTCAACCTGTGCTATTGAAGGAGCAACAATCCTGCTTCAGCAGGTGCATGATGACAGGAGTATGAACTCTGGTTGAATTAACACTGCTGCTCATGCAAAGCCAAGCACAGGGCATCCTGATCCCAGCCAGGGCTGAGAGCCACCCCTCTAACACGGCTCCTAATGAACAATGACAATAATGAAACTCAAAGGCAAAACAGATCAGCTCAAGATAACTTGGCCTCTGTTTGACACACTTTGCAGAGTGCTCAACCTTCACTTCCCCATTCTTTACAAGTACCAGTGTCATGCTTAAAATTACATCCCAAGCCTTGGTCGCGATCAACAGCAAATGGCTGGTGCTGACTTTATATTTGGTGTATTTGCCCCGAGAGCAGTGGCAGCCCCGCAGTGCTCCTGTGCTCTTGCAGGTCTGATGCTGGCTGAAGCTCAGCCCCGATGGCAGGAATTCACAGAACTGATCAACACACACAGTTAAGACAAACATAGCCCTGCCCAATGCCAAGGCTTTCCAAACTCTCACCTTTTGCTCATGTCACATTCAATAGGACAGGGAAGACTTTTTCCCCTTTTTTTTACCATTTAAGAAACATTGCCATATTGAATCTTTTTCTCTCTTCCTTCATTAATATCTGCGCTACCTTAGGGGTTGTCATAATTCCTTATTGGTTGCTCTTCTAGAATTTGCTTTAAGAGAAGTTCAGCTAGTTTTGAATGTGGCTGCGAGGTTAACTAGAAATAGAAAATGTCACGAACATGCTGGATATATATCCCTTCTGCTTCCCTGCCACTAAGCCAGCTTTTCATAAAGTTTGAAACCGATATTAATATTTAACTTTTAACTCACAAGATCTTTCATGGTCTCAGCTCTGCTTAATTAGCTGACATTTAGCTCCCTCTATTCCACAGCACACACCTAGGAGTCCTTGGGTACTGGTTTATTAGCATTCCCCAAAGTAGATTGGAGCAGGCGGTTACCAGAACCTTTATCAATTGCTCCCGAAGGCAATGGAATTTATTGCTGAATGCCATTAAACCAGCGAGGTCTGTAAATATGGTTAAAGGCACAAAGATACTCTTGTTTTCCAAAGCTTCTCGCTCAGTTTAAATGAGCTTTGTGAATTGGTCTCTCTTTTTCTCTCACTCTTTCGCACGCAGGCTTGTTGAGGCGCTCCTAAAGAAAGACTCTGTATTAACCTATAGTGCATTAAGCACAGTTCTGCTGTTAATCAAAGCTCTTACAGCAATATACGCTGCTGCAGCGCTGCTCCGGCACAGGCACGGACGGCTGTGTGGAAGTTGCCGAGTGCAGCACTCCACTTTGCACTTATTTCCTAACCTTTCATGATTTTCCCTTACTAAAAGATTTCCTCGTTCTCATCCAGCCTCAGAAATCCCCTGCTCAGATGATATAAGGTGTAAGTGGTGATTTTACATCCATACTGTGTCCCCAGTAGCATCCCAAGAGCATTTCTCTCCTCGCTTCCTTTGCCACGTTGGTCTCCCATGGCCACCTCCACCCTGCCGGTGGCAGAGGCACTCCTGCCCAGTGGCTAACTCCAGGAGACTTGTTCTAGAGGCAACTGTATCCATCCCAGCACTCCGACAATTTTCGAAGACCAGCACAACATAAGATCACTCTCAACTCCATCACCACAATGCTAATTACCTACTTAAGCCTCCAGAACAAAGTATGCTGTACTCGGATGTGTACGCCGTAATTACAAGGTATCCCTCACCACTCCTGCTGTAAGACCCATTAATAGTATTTCATTTAATACGTATCAGGCTCTCCTCATTTCTGATAAATTTAATATGTATCAGGAACAACATACAAGTTAATATTTTGCTCATAAAATTCTAACATGCTTGTTGTTTATGTCAATGAAACAGTGACAAGCAATATGCATTTTCTAAAAACTGTAATTTGATAAAGCTATCACAGTATGAGCAAATGTCAGACCACAAACAAATAGGAATAAAAAATATGACTAGTTAGTGAACAACGTTGTTTTAGGGCTTATCTTAATAAATAAGGTATTGATCTTGCCCATTTAGGCTCTTCCTTCATCCATGTTTTGCTCCTCAGTGAAATGAACTTAGTGATCTCCACTCATTCACCAGGAAAATATTATTTGCCAAATACAGGAAAATAACTGTTTTAAAAAATTATACTAACAGTCCTCATGAACTGGGGATCTTCAGTCTCCCCAGGTCAAATGTGACAGTTCCATCCCAAGTCAACAGACTAAAGCTACTTGTTCAAGGGAAGAATCTGGTCCTCCTCTCTTAGAAATGACCTTTAAACTTCAGTTGCAGTGATAAAAGACTAGATCGTGACTTGAGATACGTCTTTGACTTCATCAGAGTAGGGTGAGATAAATATGGGCATAAAAACGGGATCTGAAGTCAGGACATATTTCCTTGGTTTTCCATACAGGTTTTGAGGTGCTGATTTCTTGGAGAGAACGAAGGGGACAACTCAGGACAGCTACATAAATATTTGGATAGATGGGATCCCAAGCACTTCATGTCATGTCATATAATCTATCAGAATTACCTAATCTGCTTATTCACAGATGATAAAAAGCATGAATCATTTTTTAGACTGAACAATTCTTACTGAACCCAAGATGAGTTTGGCTTCTCAACGGACCTCACAAATACTAAGGTTGATTCTCAGTATCTGCTTCAATAAAGTGATAGTGGAACAATCTGAGTATTTATCCCCAGAAGAAATATCCCAGGCTGGGGAGAAGACATATCACATGTGGTCCACTACAGCACTGCTCCAGCTGCACCCAGGTTACACCAGGATAAGACCGGGCTGGTAGGTAATACAGAGGGACAAATATGGCCCATACCTTATCACTGATGCAAAAAGCAACAGATAACAAAACTCTCTGGTGGTTTTTCAATGTGAAACTGAAAGACAGATTGTAAACGTGCAAAGGTGCAAATTACAGTTTAGAGAAAGACTTTCCTGCTGAGGGACGTATATCTCACTACTATCTTCTTGTAGTGTTTTCTCAGAACAAACGACACCAACCACAGCGGTTGAATGCACAGCGAGCTCAGCACGAGAGGACTTGATGCTCAGTAAAACAGCTTGGCCAGATTAATCAAGGGTTCTTCTGTAGCATGATTGTGATCAATTTTGAAGCCATATCAAAGATATGATAGCACTTAAATTTTAAAAAGACAGAGAAAGAAAGTCTAACATACCCACTCAAAATAATTTCCTAGTTGCTGTCACAGAAAGCATGAAAGTTCTCTATATTATTAAAAAAACCCACAAAACAACCAAAGAAAAAAGCAAACCAAAATTACTCCCCATTGCCATATGTTTGTTTATTTTGATCTTTTGATGATGGTCAGCTGCTTGTACTCTGCTGTTTTCCCTGATAATCAATTTTCTTTGTTGCTTTTGCAAGGTTTTTATGTTGAATGGTAAAAAGAGAATGATTGTGAGACAAAAAGTATTTTTAAATTTTTTGAGGAAAAAGGTATGATTAAAAATAGGGTTAGGATTAGGTAGACTTTGAAATTGCTGCACAGAATCACAGCACCTGTGTTCCTTTTATGTGAACTGGTAATATATGGGTTTTTTAACACCCTTTGAGTGAAATCGGTCTTTTCTACCCACTCAAAAATCAATAGATTTTACAGAATTGAAATAGGAGGGGAATCCAAACCTTTCTCATTCGTTTGATATACATATATGTCATAGTTTTATTTTCAATGTATAATAAACATTTTCCTGCTCTCAGACTTTAAATAGAGCCTGCTGACTGTAGGTTTTGCCTATGAGATAAGCTGAGTATCTACACTGACATAAATTGGATGTTTGGAAACAGAATGAAATAGAAAGGGAGTTCAAATATTTGAAAGTTTCTTTTAAAATCGCTGTTTACATACACATGAAAGAAGGTGTTGAATTGGATTAAGTGTGAAGAAAGTCTTCCTTAAATACTGAAGGCATTAGTTCCATTTTATATAGCATAGCTGCTCCACGATACTCAAATTATAACTTTGATGAAGCATTCTGCAAAATTTTTCTGTCAATAAGATATGGCAGAAAATGCTCCACCTTGAGGAAAAACTTCAGTCTTTTTAAAAACATTAAACCAGACAACAAATCTTTGTGTAACAGATTTAGGGGACCAGATGTTAAACTTATAAATCAGCACTGCTTTAATGCATTCTGTGAAGCTCCAACAATTTACATGCACTGAGAGATGGACTGTGTTATTGTTGAAATATTTAACTCTAGAAATACTGTAAAAAGTCTTTTAAATTTTGGGACACATTGACAGATTTTTAATCAGAGAGAGGTTTTCTTTCCACAATATGATTCATCATTTTGTAGTCTTTGGTGGTTACTCAATCTGTAAAGGTGATCTGTGTATCTTCAGAGCTTTTTCTTTGTTATAAAGTGTACTTTTACTCAAAATATTCTATTGCTTTCAATGAACTAACCTTGTTACCTTAAAACCATGGCTAAGTAGTTAATGTCTTTTTAAACAGTGATTTCATAGAGTATTGGAGCCTGAAGCAGATATTCTCCCACTTTATCTTCTGGGGACACAGTAACAACCTGAACTGAGTCCCAGCTTTGGGTGAGATTTATCGCCAAATATTTAATACTGATTAGTAAATATTTTGGACCAAAAAACCCTACCCCAATGATGAAAGAAATAACCTCTGTCAGGAATATTTTGATGTTCATTGCCATTTCTTCAGCAAGAAAGCTTTAATTAAAAAAGTTATTACACTAGTGGTTCTCAGGTTGAGTGAACATTTATATTGGGATCAGTAGGACTTTGATATGGAAATTTTAAAGGAATGGCTTGTTTTAAGGAACCTGCACTCATTCCACTAAATTATTTCACCTTTAAAAGGACAAATATTTGGAAAGTTTCCCGTTGTCATCTCAACAACGATAGAAACTTTGCAGCTCTTAGCTATAAACTCTGAACTCCTCCTGGTTTGGTAATACAGACAAAATATCCTCTGTTAAACACGTGAAAAGAAATAATAAATCTCTTGAAATTATCTTAGTTATCTTTTTCTACTGGAGCAGGAGGCTCAGTTTTCACAGATCCCCAACTCTATTACAATCAGATGCTGATTTTGTGAAAACTGGCACAAATGAGATGACTACCTTGGGGTAAATAAAAATCCGAACACAGAAACAAGCTCAAATAGACAATATCCCAATAAATTTCACATTGACACCAAAACCTCTGGACATTCCATATCAAAATACCAGAAACAGAAAAAAGTTAAAATAATAATTATAATAATAAAAAGACTAGGGAATGTGGGCATGTTTAAAGATTAAAAGTAGAAACCAGCAGAGATATTACAATGGCAAAAAGTCATTACACAAGACAAAAAGTGGTGTTCTCAGTTCACTTCAGACTGAAATGAGGAGCTGATCTTTTCTACAACCTTTGTGAGCAGCAGCCTTTGCTCAGGCACCTAACGAAGGAAAAGTTCCCCATGATTTACTGATGTCTTACACAGTAATTCTCTGCTGAAAGTATCCGTTTCTTTAATTAAAAAAAATCTAGTTTTCAAACTAAAAAAGTCAGATTTTCTTCTTGAAGCATGTCCTCCGCTGAATGTGTTAAGTTGAAAATTAGAGCATGTTAAACAACTTTGGGCAATAAATCAGAAGGGAGGAACAGCGTGAGGCAGAACCATGACACATTGTGAGTGAGTCAGGCTCTTTTAGATACACTCTTTGAAACAGGTCAAGAAGCATTTTTAAAAAACAGAGTAAAGCAATCTATTTCCAATTCCTGTCCTCAAATGTGCTAAATAATTCAATGTCCAACTCTTCCCTTACAGGTCATGGACACAACTTGTACATCCCCATGTGAGAAGGCATTTTTGCAAAGCCACGAAAACTCTCGCTCGTTTGAGTTGAAAAATTACCCCACAATGCTGGGTTCTCTAATGATTTTCACATCACATAAACATAGTTTATGGAGAAAGAGTTGCTACAAAACTACCTAGGAAACACTCAAGGTCTCACAGTGAACCTGTCGCTGCCCAGGTGGATTTCAAATCTGTGGGCACTTGCTGGTGCTCCTGTGGATGGGCTTGGCCATGGATTGGCCTTGGAGAAAGACTCCAGCATACTGCACCCTAAGACACCAATAAACACGAAAATATCTCCTCTCTCTCCAGAGGGGCCTAAGTTATTATTTAAATTCACTTTCCCTTGTCTTCTCAGAATAATCCTATTGCTGCAGCTAAAATCTTACGGTTTTTTTAGATCAAACTTTGTATTTTAAAACAAAAAGTGTAACAGCCCAGTTCCTTAATAAACCCCATCAATATGGATCCTCCAGTCCCTTTTAGCATTTGGAGAAATCTGTGCTCATAAATCCTGTTGCAGGACAGGGACGCAAAGGCTAATGTCTCTCTCTCTACTGTTCCTTTTCCTAGTTGTGTGGAGAGAAATATGTAATTCCAGAGTGCTGTGGCAGCATTAAACCACAGCTTTTCACACCATTTATTGCCTTTATTAACCATAATCTTGCAGAGAGTGTTAAGGTAAGTGGTAAATTGTTTAATGGCAGTTTAATACTCTGCACATACTCATAACAGACATTTTACTTGCTTTTAATTGATGTAGCTGCTAGCTTTGTTAAACTCTCCAGGAGAGTAGTTCTCACTGGGAATGAGCCTCCTAGAAAGTATCAGTTTGCAAAAACACAATAGTTTGAGCAATAATTGTGCAGAAAGAGACTTCTGGATTTCTTTGCAGTTGAATAAGAGCGTTTTGTTTCACTCTTCTATAACGCAACATCGTGTGTCTAAACGATAGTCAAACTTTGCAAACAGCTAAATAAAGAAATACATGGGGTAAGTAATTTTTAAGATGGAATTTGGACTAGAAGATTTTAACCCATCAAAACATTTTTATAGCTATGAGCACATAAAAATAAAATTATGTAGGATAAGTTCTGGTGTTACTTAAACAGTAGCTTTCAGCAGTCATAAAATATGTGGTGTTAAATTATTTTCCACTTATAAATCAGCTGGCTCTGGTCTGTACACTAGCACAAGCTTTAGCTGGTTTCTGGCTTCTTTCTGGCCTTCTCATAACTCCATTTAACCCTGAATGAAATGCTGCTGGCATGGCACTGAGCCCCAACTATCATAACTAAAAATACATGTAAGTCTAGAAAGAGCACATAGAAAATGAATGCAATCAGTAAATAAAATTAAAGGCCAATCAAAAAAAATCTCTGTCATTCCATTGGGCCAACCATGCCTCCTGTTTGGTGGGGGGAAAAAAAAGGTAATCTCCTGAAAAATTAACTTTTAGATTTTTCTTAAGCCTGTAAAAATAGTAGAGGATCTGAAGGTGCGTCTCAGCAGGTTTTGCCTGCCTGTCTAGCACTGAGACTTTTTGCTTGATCAAAGAATACATGACAGTGAACGGATCTATGCTTGTAAATATCAAACGGTTTGATCATGCTAAAAGACTTTATTGAAGTTTCCCACTTTTTAATCAAACAAGAAACATCCACCTCCAGTAGCCATAAAAATAAGTCTGCTATGATATTAGAATTAAAGAAAGTACGGAATGAGACTTGCAGAGAAGTGGTTTTCTTACCATAATATGAGACTTCCATTAATGTCATGTTTATAGGCTGAGAGAAAACTGCAACCCTTATTATTTTACCATAACACAATATAAAAAGGGTTTGATTACAATTTAGTCCACAATGGCCCAAAAGAAATAAGTCATGTTCACACAAGCAGACTTCTAAAATAAAATTAAAAACATGATAATGAAATGAATACATCACTGACTTGGTTTGTTTTGGGGTTTTTTTCCTCCTGCTTTATGGTGAAATCCACAGCATCAAAATCTGCAACTGGCCCATAGAGAGGTTTTCTATACTATTTCTGTCGCTTAGTATGATAATTTTACCAAAAAAAAAAAAGTTAAAATGCCATTCTGAATGAACACACGGAGCTCTGAATAAAAAGAGCCAATAATTTACAGTAAGATGATAAGAGTGTAATATTGCTTTAATATAATGTATTAATGAAAATTGCCATTGTAAGATAGATAAGACCTAATAATATAAGTCTCATTGTGTTCTGTGAGTTGGAGGCTTTGGTAAGTTATATGTTTGTGCTGTGTGGCTGGTGTGAAGCCTGACACAAATTTGAAGACTTGCCGTTTCCAATGCCACCGGGGTTCTGATTTTATTTTCCCTGGAAAAACACAGGCAAGCACTTTCCTGCTCTGTCAGGTATTTCTGTTCTCCTCTGCCATCTCCTGCCAGCTGCAGAGTTTATGAAAACATGTTTTCATTATTTTTAATGCCATTTAATACATTAATTTTCATCCCACTTCATACATAGAGCGAATTAGATTTTTAAAAACGTCTCTGTGGCTTTTTTTAGTCTCTATTCTTTAACATACTGGCATTTTTTAAATGGGCAATGGGGTGATACGGGCAGATTAATTTCTTGCCCTCATTTTTATGCCAGGGTATCTCAGCATCGCTGTGTAGTGTTCCTGCCGCTTCTGTGAGCATCCTGTGTTTGCAACGATGAGGACTTGCACCCCTGTTTATTAAATGGAAGCTTGTTTATCTGTGCTAATTGCCAGGAAGAAAACTAAACTACTTTCCCCTCTGTGGACCACTATTTATAGCCAGGAAGAGCAGCCCTGCACATATGCAGGGGGGTATTTGTGTGAAGGAGGTGAGCGTGTGGTTACAGCAATCTCGTCTGCCATAAGTGAGGAAATTATCTTGCTGATACAAGAAGGCTGCATGAGCACACTGTGGGTTTTGAACCCAAAATGTGATTTCAGAGGTGGGGAGGGAGGAGGAACTTCTGAGCATATCCAGGAAAAAAAATAAAAAAAGATATTTTTAACAGTGCAGACTTAGATATCAATATTTTGCTCGCTCTTTCAGAAAATATTTTTACAGAGTTACTGAAGACGCACAAAACTGCAGTTTGTTCTCCAAAAGGGTCACAGGCTGTTATGTGAGGAGGAAAGTAGATTTATCTCAGTCTCCTCTTCTCTGAGAAAATCAGTCTGGAAGATGATGATTTTTCTACACTACCCCACAGACCATTGTGAGTTTTGGTTCTGAAACGTCTAGAAAGTTTTTCTGTGCAAAACCCACTACCAGAAACCCTATCATTCCTCCATTTTGGAGGAAGCATGTTGTTTTAAAATAATTTACTACTCAGTGTGTCTGTTCCGGCACGACAGAGAGTCGCCCTATCATGGTTGATGTGACAAGTAAGAAATATTTCTAATAAATCAAATTTGTTCTGGAAAGTTTATTTTTTTTTTTGAGATTATTTGTTCAGGAAGATTAGAGAGAGAACTTCGTGTCATAACAGACAGAGTTCTCCACTGTTCCAAATTATGTGTATTAAATAAGTATTACAAATACCCTGATGCTTAAAAGTATACAAATTTATATCTAAGAACTTCTTTTCCAACTCCTAGTACTTTTTATGGGCCCCATTTCTTACATCCCAAGTAATATTTACAGCTTTTAAATCTCAAACCCACACACCAATATTTACAAGTGTTGATTCAGAGATCGATATTTTCATGCATATCTTTGCACTAAAGGCAGCATGTTGAGGAAGGATAACACCACTTCATTTGTAATCTTATGGTACTTAGTGCCTTATTTTATGTGCTTTATAGCTTCAGAAATAAAAATAAAAGTTTAAAAAAACCACACCACTGAAAATGAAGGAAAGAAATAGAAGGATGGAGGAATATCTTAAATAAGCTTAAGGAAGCACTTCCTTATTTTATCAGGATTGAAAAGAGGCCTTGCTTATTTGGAATTATATATTTTACAGAGAAAGAAAACATTAAACATTTATAAAATACATTCTCTCTAGCAGGTGATGGCAGTGGGCTGGCCATCCCTTCTAAGGACAACTCTTGTCAGATGGCAATGAAGAGTTCACCTAAAAATGAACAGCACATTTCTAACCCTGTCCTCTCGTGGCTCCCTGTTCAGTTTAGTGGCTGCAATTAGCAATTAAACAAGAGAAACAAATGCCTGTATTTTGTTGCAAGAGGGTTAGTTTCATTTCTGACCTGGAAATGACAGCACAAACACACCGGCAGCAAAAAATGATGTAACACCAGGAGGAAAACACACCACGGTAGCTGGGATGCTCAAATTATGCTACATTAATATGCACGAAAGAATTAAAAGAATTAATGGCCTTTAAGAAAGGGGAGGTTTGTTGGTTTGCTTTTTTTAAAATAAAGCCATGTAGTGTCATTGCTTATTCAATAACAGCCCACTTCTCCTCCAAAGCAGTACGCTGGGTTTGAAAAAAACACCCAACCCCACACGGCTGTAGAGAGAGCACATGTTACATCAGACACAGTACCTGATTTTTCACTGCACAGCTTGTCAGCTAGATAGTCTGCCTCTTGGGCGATAAGTGAGAATATTTCATCTTCATACTCCTCTATGATACTTTCCCACTGTAAGGATGAAAAAAGGAGGATACTCGTACTGTGCTTTTTTTTTTTTTT